>OU343219.1:62453225-62487459 GCA_910596185.1 Chrysanthemum makinoi
TTTATGTGTCATTCACAAAATTCAGAATAGTGATTTAGTGGAGATTTGTCATTAATCTAAAGTAAGAAGAAAAAACTATATCCTTGTTGTCTATATGGGTACCTATATTCTACTTCAGATGAAAAAACATGTTAAATTAACAAAAATGGTAACAAAAAAGTCGGGATATGCACATGAGTCAGAAAGTGTGTTATTATACTTCCTTTTTCGCTCAAAATATACATTACAACGGTTTTTATGGTTTTTGGTGCCTCCCCTTTTGCTTTTCCGTAGTTTTAGGCCCCGTGCGTTGCTTTGCTTTGCTCGTCTTTGTTTAGGCTTGCATGCTTTTTCTTGCCCTGCATTTGCTTTTGGTGCCTTGTTTTACTCCCCGCCTTAGCTCTAGGCGCGTCGTTTTTGCCTTGCTCTATGTTGCCTTAGGTCACCTTTTTTCTATGCGCTTTTCTATATTGCCTTGCCTCGTTTTGCCTGCTTTCTTTCCTACTTGTGCTTGTTGTTTCCTGTCTTATGCTCTCTTTTCTTTTCTATCTCACCCACTTGCGCACTTGCGGAGGAGGTCGTTGGAAGCAGTCTCCTACTCCCGGGTTTATCCAGGCTGGGGTAGGATCATCTACATTTTACCTCCCCATACCGCGGCGGGATTGGGTATGTTGTTGTTGTTGTTGTACTTATACGTAATGGTATTAAATATTGTTATAAATAATGCAAAGATAGCGGTATCTAATCCATATCTGTATAGAAGTTTTGGTTTACTATTCGAGTCTTCTTCAAAAAGTGGGCATGCCGTTCAATACATCTAATTTCACTTTCCTTTTTAACTAGGAATCAGCCTATCAAAGTAATTATTCTGACTATCGCCATCTCTGCAACTAAAATCATCGGCTTCTTAAAATAAGGGTATTTGAGTAATTTACATTGATGCTAATACTTGATAATCAGTTTTGATAGAAACTTCATATGTGTCTCCAAATAACGTTATCTTAACCTGAATAATGATACAATAGAATTATAATCAGCTCTTGATAATTAGTCTGACTTCAAGTCACCACTTCATACAAATTAATCACTCTTAAAAATATAAAACTTGAGTCTTGGATGATTTAGTTAAGTTTTTCGTAAATGTTACTCAAAGCTTTCATCATTCGCATACTCACACATCAACGTTGTTTTACAAAAGAGTCCACAGTTTACTTACAAGGTCAACGTGCGATTGCTGTCAAATTGCTGGTGTTATGACTTATTAGCATCACTATCTTAACATTGATAAATTTTTACATTAGTAACCTTACTTATAACAAAACCATGTGTTAATTACAGTGTGGAGTGGCCTAACCAGGGTATCCACGTGACCGTTTCCGACCATTCCTGACCACCCCCAAATCTGTACCCAGTGAGACCTCTTGATAAAACTGTATAATAGCTTAAGCACATTATATTAGCATGTCGGTAACCGCTTATTTTCAATCTCAATAAACCCAAAACTTTTAAATATGGTGCATATCTCATCTTTTCACTACAAGTGCCACGATTTTGACTTCCGAAGTCAAAAACCAACTTCAAAATCTCAAGAAAACTAAAATCTGTTGGTAAGCAATTTAAAACAACATCAAAAACCACATTAACATCTAAAAACAGAACACAAATGGATATCAAAATGTACCAAACATGAACTAATCTTAAATTTAGCAAATAAAACTTTGACATAAGCAAAAAAATAAAATAAATAAGGCTTAAATAACATGAAATAACAGAAAATTAAAGAATTGTGAAAAGAGGTTTGTGAATTAGTACCTGCGAAGCCAATTGAGCAAAGAATCCCACAAACCCATTTGTGTTTTCTTGAAATATCAGATAGCCGTTTGTAGAGAGCAAAAAAGAATGTGTACGTTTCCTTCTTTTGGCAACAAGTAGATGCACGTAAGACTACTATTTTTAGTCGCCACAAAACATACTCACTCACATTTAATCTTAGCGTCACATCAATTTTTTCTCCAACTTTTCACTCCCGCTCCCACTCCCACTCATCATTCACTCTTATCAATGTCGCCACACTCATCATTCAAACCATTTTTTATTTATTAAAAACTAAACCTTTTATTCTTAAAATAAAACATTACCGAAATAATTATAAACGTACACGTACGAAATTAAAAACGTAAATATTACATCGATAATTAAAAACGTAAACTAAATTGATAAATTCTGCCTCGCCTCGATCACCCACTTTTGCAACTCGACCCGTTCGCGTTCTTCTGGAGTCATGTGACTAGTAGGGTGGACGTTTCGTCTTTTTGACATTGATCAATTTCTCGGATTCTCTATCCTTTAGTTCGAGCTCCATCTTTTTGATCGCCAATAACTATGTAAGGTTCTGGTCTTTTTGGACGTTGACGGCTGCATATTCGTTGACCATCAACTTAGCCAACGCTTCCACATCAACGCCAGATGCTGAAGATGTTGACGAACCTCCTTTCACTTTCCTCTTTGTTTGGTCCTTGCAATGGGACGTCTTGGACGAACTTCCTCCACTCCATCTTCCTCGTCCTCAGCCTCCGAATTCAAATTAAAACTACCCGCATGTGACTCCCTCGTGTTGAACGAACTAGAGCCACTTGACTTGTATCTCTTGTTCTTTTGTTCTTTTTTTTGTGATACAAATTATGGAACTTCCACATAACTCCATTTGTCACAACCTTTTAATTCGTCCAACAATGAAAAAGTGTAAACGGGATTCCATATTCAACTTTATACTCCACAAGTGCCTGTTGAACATAATCCCCGTCTCCGGCTCCACTACGCCCCACCCGATAGACGTTGTCGTACACACCACAAAAATTAGCAACTTTTGGACGCACAATCTTCCATTTGTCGTTAACCATACCGTATGTCTGACGCTTGGTTATAGGACAAGTTTTGTGGCCCGTGAATTTGCATTTATGTATTGGGGCTCGCGGGTGAGTTACACACTCACTTTTACTTACTCACGATTGATGTGGGTAGTCTAAGGGTTTTAATTTTAAATTAATGATTACACATTACTCTAGTGTCCCAAATTAATAGTCCACGTTTTTTTAGATGTCCTAATTTAGTTAATCACTACTAAAAATAGATACGGAAGTTTGATTTAATTTACCATATTAACCTTTCTTGAAATTATTATTACAAACTTTAAAGAAGACTTTAAACTTTGTGTTTTTTGTCGCTGGACAATAATTTTTGGACGGAAGAAGTATTTTGGTTTATTCAGAGGTGTTTGGTTGGTATTAGAAAATCACTATGGGTAGAAGTATGGGAATGAGTTTACAAACCCATCACCAATAGAATCTTAATAAAATGTCGATTTTTATGGGTTTCATACTCATTCTCGAAAACAAAACTCATAAATCAAACAAATTTATCTGGAATGAAAGTCATCCTTCGTACCCGTATCCTCCAACCAAACACACCTACATAGTACTATAGGGTATTTTATGTTGGCACCATACAATTTTTCTTTCACGATCGATTAGCATTTTGAAAAAAGAAATTTTAACGTTACTAAAACAAGCTCTAAAATTTTAACATTAATTTTACACATCGAAATTTAACTACAACTAACTTTGCAATCATTTTTATAAAACAAAACAATAAATACTAGGTGTTACTGCTATTGCTTATGGCCACTGCTAACTGTTATTACTTATTGCACTGCTTACAGTTTCTGCTATTTTCGACAAGCATACCTCTTGTCTGTACACCCACAAACATAATCAAATTTTGTTTAAAATTTAACAAAGATGACCGTGGGAACGAAATCGGTTGGAACAGGAACCGGACCCGATGGATTTTGGAACTGAATTTTGTGAAAAGTAGGAACGAAAAACCGAACCAAATATAGTTTTCAGTTACAGTTCAGGTTCTTCGAGTCTACCCGTTTAGGAGAAGATTTTATAAAATAAAATAAGAACATAATGCACTAATGAAGTAGGTCAATAAAAAGCAAAAAATATTTGATTTTTTTAAGTGTTTGCAACCATTTATATTTAAACCAATATTGTTTAACAGCTAAAGTATAAACTCAAACAAGCAATCATTTTATAGTTTCACAAATGTTTAACAAAACAATGACACATAACAATCTGAAAAACAAAACAAAATAACTTCAAGCTTTGTTCAACTAAATAACCAAAACAATTTATGGTTCCAGCATTTGTTCTTCCATATTTTTGACAATAACATCATCATAAATAAGGAAGAGAAAATGAATTAGACCAAAACTGAGTTGCGGTTTTGTTAGATCAAACCAAGAAGTGTCATTGACTTGATTATAATTTTAGAAACAATTCAATTCCTAAAAATGTTTTGAGTTGCAACGAGAAATATTTTTACTTGTTAAGCTTCATTTTGGCAGCAATTCTGCAATTAGAATTGCAGCCAATCCTGTCTTTCTTGAAAGAACCAAACATCTTGCAGTAGACTTACATTTTGTAAGAGAAAATTTTTGGTTGGTGTTTTTAAAACTGAAAAGGTAGATTCTGCAAACCAAATGGCAGAATCTTAACTAAGGGATTGGATACAACTCAGCATAAACTTTTGTGTTCCAAACTGGGGTTAATATATGTTTACCAGAAATCAAATTACTCTTTAAGGAGGTTTTCCTCCTTAAGTAAATAAACAGGGAAATGGATCTACTAAATCCTGTACATAAAGAACAAACAGATGATGCTTTAGAGGAAATAAATCAACAAATAGATGTGCAGCTCAAGAGAGAGTTGGTGCTGTTGATGAAACACAGAGTCTCCGCATGTCTCAAAGGACTCGGGTTGAACCTGAGAGATATTATGGCTTTGTAATAGGTAGTGTGGATCTTATAGAACCTGCTACTTATCATGAAGCTATATCAGTAGGTGCGGTTGTGCATTGGCGTGATGCCATGGAGACTTAGATGCAATCATGTATGACAACGTGGTTTGGGTACTTGATGTGTGTCTATTGTATGCAATGTGAAGATCGTTGTAAGCTCTTAGACTAGGTCTAATATTATATCTAGGAACACATAATAATGAAAGCGGAATATTCAAACATAGAATCAACATCATTATGAACAAGGTTTTTTTATTATCATAAACTAACTAACTAAACATAATAAAGATCAAAGACTTGATCTAACACTAACTAACTAAACCCTAGGCGTTTTCCCAAATCCCTACGCCTAGGTTCCCACACACACACACCTTTGGTTTACATCTTGTACGTACTATAAAACTAATGACCCTATGTCTCTTTATATACTAGAGACATCTAGGGTTTACAAGAGGAATCATAATACAATTAGAAAACTAAATATTCTTTTAAGCATATCTTCTAGAATCTTCTAAATCCTCCATCTTTTGTAGTTTCCCTTCTTGTTACTTTTAGTCATTCATGTTTCATTCTTCTTGTTTTGTATCATCAAATCTATAATAGACCCAACAATCTTCCCTATTTGATGATGACAAAACAAACACGATTCTTGTACGAACTTCCCTAGACGCAGTAGCAGAAGTTGAGATAATTAAATCTCACCATGAATGAAACAATCTTGTCTTCCATGCTTCCCTTGACTTGAACATGTCACTCAAACATCTCTTCCCCTTTTTGTTATCAACAAATAGGTAACGTATGCAAATAATGATCATGACCACCACGAACCAATATCATACTTCCAATCTAAGACTTCCATCAAATCGCCCACCATTACGCACCATAGGAAAAATGGATCCAAAACAGTAGAAAACTTCAACTAGCAGTAGTAATAATGATCAACAATAGTAAAAATCAAACACTTCCCCTTGAGTGATGCATGTACATCAATGATTCTTCAAAATCTGTAGGCTTTATGTAATGATTACTGAAGAAAACCAATAAACAATTTGATGAAGAAGTAGAATTTCCCAAACTTGTGTCTTAAATCTTGTACTATCCATCGAACTCCATACTTATACGAATCACCAAATATAAGTAGACCGCAATCCCTTGACAAAATCCTCAACTAATATGAGACACTGAGCACTACAATGTAACTCCTTTAAGTGATAGCCAATGTGTGCATAGAGCATCATAAGAAAAATCACACAATGCTAGATTCATCAAGCTATATGATAAGAACACAAACCTATGAACCTCAACTGCAACATCAAATAAATGATATTCAACCTTCTTCGTAATCAATTAATCCATAAAAATCAAATACGAGCCTTTTTGAATCCTTTTAAGAACAAATCACCAAACTCCTTGTGTGTGAACAATAACCTGTGTGTGTGTCGTCCAAAAACCATAACAATAATTATGCTCGACTTCCCCTTAATTCCAAGTCTCCTCGTAATAAACCATTATACTGCCAATCCAAATAAATTTCGCCATGTCAAAACCTTGAGCAGTACTTTGTAAGAACAGAACTTTGTATGAGACTTGCAGCAGCAGCAGTACTTTGAAAATATACGGGCAGTCCTTTAAAAACTCCAAGCAGTACTTTGCGTCCAATGAGCAGTACTTTAATTCAAGAGCAGTACTTTCATCCTAATGAGCAGTACTTTCGTGTCCAAGAGAAGTACTTTCGAACTTGAGCAGACTTTGTAAAAACCCTAACAATACTTTGAAAAAGGGTAGCAGTACTTTGCGTGTTCCAGCAGTACTTTCACAGCAGCCAACTTCGACAGCATATATCTTTCACATAAACGCTCAGATCGAAGATCCCTTCAGTGGAAAGTTATACTGATATATATATAGAACATCCACCAAAAATTTCGTTACGATCCAACGGTTAACGAAAAAGTTATGATCGTTTCAAAACAGTCCTGCAGAAGCCTTACGGATTTCTTCGCAGCACTTCGACTGCTTATAACTTTTGATTGAGAGCTCTAATTGACAATCCCTTCGGTGAAAATTTAGATAGATATACTGAGATGAACCAGCCAAAATTTTAGCTCGATCCAACAGTTCAATAAAAAGTTATGGCCTCTTGAAAACAGTGATGCAGAAAACAGTGCTGCAGAAGACATAAATCTTGAAAACAGTGCTGCATAAGTAATACGAAAATTTCAGACTCGATTTTTTTCTTATTTTCTTCAAAAACCTTGTAGATCCTAGATATCACGAGCCCCAGGCTCTGATACCACATGAGAAGATCGTTGTAAGCTCTTAGACTAGGTCTAATATTATATCTAGGAACACATAATAATGAAAGTGGAATATTCAAACATAAAATCAACATCATTATGAACAAGGTTTTTTTATTATCATAAACTAACTAACTAAACATAATAAAGATCAAAGACTTGATCTAACACTAACTAACTAAACCCTAGGCGTTTTCCCAAATCCCTACGCCTAGGTTCCCACACACACACACCTTTGGTTTACATCTTGTACGTACTATAAAACTAATGACCCTATGTCTCTTTATATACTAGAGACATCTAGGGTTTACAAGAGGAATCATAATACAATTAGAAAACTAAATATTCTTTTAAGCATATCTTCTAGAATCTTCTAAATCCTCCATCTTTTGTAGTTTCCCTTCTTGTCACTTTTAGTCATTCATGTTTCATTCTTCTTGTTTTGTATCATCAAATCTATAATAGACCCAACAATCTTCCCCTATTTGATGATGACAAAACAAACACGATTCTTGTACGAACTTCCCTAGACGAAGTAGCAGAAGTTGAGATAATTAAATCTCACCTTTAATGAAACAATCTTGTCTTCCATGCTTCCCTTGACTTGAACATGTCACTCAAACATCTCTTCCCCTTTTTGTTATCAACAAATAGGTAACGTATGCAAATAATGATCACCACCACACGAACCAATATCATACTACCAATCTAAGACTTCCAATGCTTCAAATCGCCCACCATTACGCACCATAGGAAAATGGATCCAAAACAGTAGAAAACTTCAACTAGGAGTAATAATGATCAACAATAGTAAAAATCAAACACTTCCCCTTGAGTGATGCATGTACATCAATGATTCTTCAAAATCTGTAGGCTTTATGTAATGATTACTTGTGAAGAAAACCAAGTATAACGAATTTGATGAAGAAGTAGAATTTCCCAAACTTGTGTCTTAAATCTTGTACAATCCACGGAACTCCATACTTATACGAATCACCAAATATAAGTAGACCGCAATCCCTTGACAAAATCCTCAACTAATATGAGACACTGAGCACTACAATGTAACTCCTTTAAGTGATAGCCAATGTGTACATAGAGCATCATAAGAAAAATCACACAATGCTAGATTCATCAAGCTATATGATAAGAACACAAACCTATGAACCTCAACTGCAACATCAAATAAATGATATTCAACCTTCTTCGTAATCAATTAATCCATAAAAATCAAATACGAGCCTTTTTGAATCCTTTTAAGAACAAATCACCAAACTCCTTGTGTGTGAACAATAACCTGTGTGTGTGTCGTCCAAAAACCATAACAATAATTATGCTCGACTTCCCCTTAATTCCAAGTCTCCTCGTAATAAACCATTATACTGCCAATCCAAATAAATTTCGCCATGTCAAAACCTTGAGCAGTACTTTGTAAGAACAGAACTTTGAATGAGACTTGCAGCAGCAGCAGTACTTTGAAAATATACGGGCAGTACTTTAAAACTCCAAGCAGGTTCTCGTCCAATGAGCAATACTTTAATTCAAAGACAGTACTTTCATCCTAATGAGCAGACTTTCGTTCCAAGAGAAGTACTTTCAAACTCGAGAAGATTACTTTGTAAAAACCCTAACAGACTTTGAAAAGGGTAGCAGATTACTGCGTGTTCCAGTAGCATTTCTTCAAATAGCCCAACTTCGACGCATATATCTTTCACATAAACGCCGATCGAAGATCCTCAGTGGAAAGTTATATTGATATATATAGAACATCCACCCAAAATTTCGTTACGATCCAACGGTTAACGAAAAAGTTATGATCGTTTCAAACGTCCTGCAGAAGCCTTACGGATTTTTTCTCGCGCAGACTTCGAATGCTTATATCTTTATTGAGCTCTAATTGACAATCCCTTCGGTGAAAATTTAGATAGATATACTGAGATGAACCAGCCAAAATTTTAGCTCGATCCAACAGTTCAATAAAAAGTTATGGCCTCTTGAAAATGATGATGCAGTAAAACAGGTCAGAAGACATAAATCTTGAAAAGCAGTCTTTTGCATAAGTAATAACGAAAATTTGAGACTTCGATTTTTTTCTTATTTTCTCTTGAAAAACCTTGTAGATCCTAGATATCACGAGCCCCAGGGCTCACGATACCATGTGAAGATCGTTGTAAGCTCTTAGACTAAGTCTAATATTATATCTAGGAACACATAATAATGAAAGCGGAATATTCAAACATAGAATCAACATCATTATGAACAAGGTTTTTATTATCATAAACTAACTAACTAAACATAATAAAGATCAAAGACTTGATCTAACACTAACTAACTAAACCCTAGGCGTTTTCCCAAATCCCTACGCCTAGGTTCCCACACCACACACTTTGGTTTACATCTTGTACGTACTATAAAACTAATGACCCTATGTCTCTTTATATACTAGAGACATCTAGGGTTCACAAGAGGAATCATAATACAATTAGGAAACTAAATATTTTTTTAAGCATATCTTCTAGAATCTTCCAAATCCTCCATCTTTTTGTAGTTTCCCTTCTTGTCACTTTTTAGTCCTTCATGTTGCATTCTTCTTGTTTTGTATCATCAAATCTATAATAGACCCAACATGCAAGTTTTAAAATTTATAAAACACGATTTACCGATTATCTTATTAACACATACGAGCAAGTATACTCATCCGATTATAGTAAAGGTGCGTAAGTCAAGATCGTCCCAAGGTATTGGTTTCTAAATAGTTTTGATAGCAAGTGTATATAAAAAGGGTGTCAATCTAATTTATTGTATAATTTAATAGTAACTTAATTTAATCAATCAATCAAAACAATACATGTGTAGAATTCATATTCATATGTATAGAGAATTCTAACTAATTGGTTAAAAGTTATAATGATGCGCAAATTATATGTAAATGATAATACAATCTGTTAGTACAAAATGTGTGATGGGTGCTGATATGGATCAGGATTACTTATCGGGTCGGGCCGATAAGCTACTCATAAGCTGGATCTGTACTAAACCAAGTAATGAAATGATTTTCTGCATAAGTTAGAGTAAACCGTTAGCCTTATCGTGGGGACGGATCCTACGATTAAGCTTTGGGGTAAGAGTAAGAAATCATGTTTAATAGGATAATCAGAGTATGTTTGTGTTGTTGTTGGTGAGAAAGTCATACCTCATAAATGTGTTGGAGAGCTTCCTTTTATAGCCGAGTTCAATACTAGGGTTTCCTAGTGTTTCGCTTATAATCATTAGTGGCTAGAGTGGGACCCTTCTCGGGCAAAGATCCGCAATAATCATGGTTACAGACACAGGCCATCTTTACGCGATCATTGGCTGATCCGCTTGAGTATTACAGAAGTATCCTTTGGATGATCTGCGTACGTCTTTATGTGTCCGGACCATAGCAAATTTATCATTGGGCTTAGTGGCGGCCCAATATTTCTTCTTGTCTACTTTGTTGGGCCAGGGCCCAAATGTGTATAGCACGAGTTGGGGCAATAGGCACATTTGATGCGTACTACGTCATCAAGTCCCCAGTCTAGTTCGTTCATTTGCATGCACGTGTTAATTACGCGGCGATGAATGTTGCTAGACTAAAGTTCATGACGGTTCTTTAGCTTCGCATTGCGTGACTTACGTTTCCGCGATGCTTCATTATTAGTTAGGTAAAGTGTGTGATATGTGGACGTCACTAGGCTTTTCATTTTCTGACTGATTTGACTACGTGGACCCCTTTACCTAACTGTCATCCTTATCTTTTACTTTTAATCCCATTCATTGACTTAGAAGCTATAGACGTGTGTAATCATCTTAGATTAACTTGAATTAAGTATACCATGAGTATAAATACCCGATTCGATTTTTACTGATCACTTTTCCTTCCATGTCCACCATTGCTGCTATTGTTGAAACTTCTTCAAGCTTTTCCAGTACACTATTACATTCTTCTTCAAAGATTTTTTAGCTTTATAGGTTAGGCTTCACCACTTACCCTTCTTTCAGTTATGAGTCTTTGTCACAGATATTAAGTCCCTTCTTACCCGATGGGCACTTGAAACCTTCTATGGTAAGTTTCATATTCCTTCGAAGTTCACGGAATTATCCTCTAGGCCACTATTCATGAGCGACACGAGGGGAAAATTGGTTTGTATACTAGGTTTTTTGATTTGCCAACTTCCAATTGCCTTTAATACATTTTCCTTGTTGATATCCTTAGACATTACGGTATCAACATATCCCAGCTTTCTGTTATATGAGCGACCAAGTTTTCACATTTTGAAATCTTGTGTCGTGTTCATAACATTACCTCAACCGTTGGTTTATTCCGATGTTTTTATATGAACTCAAAGACTAAGGGATGTATGTCATTTAGTAAGCGTGATAGTGTCGTTGTTACACAAAACCCCTCGACTCCATAAAAATTTGGAACGACCACTTTTTCTGGGTTGAAGACTTTGCTTGCCCTGCTTCTTTTCCATGGCACACCAATAAGAATGTCGTTAGGGATTCTACTCCTAAGGCCGGAGAATTTAATGCAGATGATTATGCCACCCTTGCTGCCCATCCTGCTCCATTTCGGAAGTTTCCAAAATCATTCCTTTGTTGGGTTGGTATAAGCCGTTACTACCCTTTAGATGAGGACACTTATCCAAAATTTCTTTACTGCAACGGAGAGGGTGGGTGTTTGTTATCTTACATATTTGTGTCCTTTATTTTGTTGTTTTGGAGTTTGCTTTTAACTTGTTCTTTTTCTTTGTGCAGTGATGGACTTTTTTGCTTTTATCAAAGTTGCGAATCCCACCAAGGCAAAGGTTGTTGAGAGGGAGCGGTTCGAAGAGGAGCCAAAACTCTTGGATGCTACTGTTGGTTGGATGGTTCTGCTCCTTCCCGTTGCGCTTGCCTGCTCAGAGGGTGAACTGGAAGCTAGTATTGATGAGTTGTTTTGTTTTTCTGATGGTGGTAATGGTGATGTTGGGGATCAACTAGCTACATAGATTATAGCTATGGAAGCTGAAGATACTGTTGTTGGGCCCAAGCGAAAAAGAAAAGAAAAAGCCACTTCCGCAAATGCTAGTGAACCTTCTCATCCTGCAAAGAAGCTAAGGGATGATCATGGAGCTTTCATCAGGTCTTTTGTTGGCGGCAAGTCTAGGTCGGCTCTTCAGAGATTGCTACGTGCGAGCTAGGGATGGCAAAATCATCCGAAATTGACGGGGAAAACCAAAACCCGAACCGGTTAGGTCGGGTTCGGGGGTGGGTTGGCGGGTTTGGATGTAGGTTTGTATATTGAAATTTTTTAGCCGGGTACGGGCGGTGAAGGGTTCTGGTAATACCCGCCTGATTACCCGTACCCGTACCCATATCCGTTTACCCGAATCTATACCCGTATTGATATTATAATTAACTAGAATATATATACATTATATATAATTTCTTCCATTGTATTTTTTATATAAGTATCTCTATTATATAACACATTTTTTTGTACACATTATTCAAAAGCGTTAAATCGTTTGATATGATATTCATTTTCTTCAACTTTTAAAAAAAATTAATATATTATGGTGTTTTTCTTTGTTTTGTCAGTTGATTTTGGTGTGACTTAATCTTAATACCGCCATTTTGTCTATATAATATTCAATTAGGGATACCGATACGAAACCAAAACCGATGGATAATATTAATGAATTTATCCAACGGGTAATGAGGCAAGTACGAGTTGGGATATTATAAACGGGTGCGGGTACGGGTACACTAAAAAACTCCCCGAACCCGACCCATTTCCATCCCTAGTGGGAGCATTCTGAATGATGAGGTTGGTGTTAAAGTTGTGCCCACTCTGCCCTTTATCACTTCCTCTATCTCAACCACATCGAAGCTTGAGACTGAAGCTCATGCCGACTCCATCAATGGGCATAATTTTTATTCTATTGGTCCTGCCCAAAGGTTTGTCATCTCTTCGGACTCTTCTCATCATTCTAGCACCTCTACTGCTCAAGCTGAGGTTGATCCTCTTATCAGGTGTGATACCATCCCGGTGATGACAACATCCACTGTTACTACCACTGTGGTTGTCTCTACACTTTAAAGGAAAAGGTTCTTGAGTATTCTCATTTCCTTTCGGGTTCTTCTTCGGCTGGTGGTGCCGATCAAGATGTTGGCGGTTTTTCAGACGTTTTCGGCAGTGAGCTCCTAATTGGAAATATCCGTGCTGTGGCTGACATGGATCCTAGTTTTGCTAGCAAGACTTATGTTCCTAAGTGGAGCGTGACCAACGACTCCCGTCTTGATGATCCTCTTGCTTGCCATGAAATGGTCGATCAGTTTGCTCCTCCACGGTTTTTTGCTTTAGTCCATGGCATGGGGCATGACTAGCTATTTTCAGAGTTCAATGTTGGAGCTGCTCGTCAATTATGTTTGGGAACTAAAGTCAGAATGCGTGACGAATATAATATTAAAGAGATGAGAAGGCTATCCGCTAAGTGTGATCAACATGCTAGGTTCTTTGGAAGACAAGGATGGTCAGATTGCTAAGTTAGAGGCTACGTTGTGCCTGGTGGAGGCTCAGGCTACAGAGGCAATTCAGATCCGCAGCCGGGTTTCTACCTTGGAAGCCGCAGAGAAAGATCAGGATACTTTTGCCGCGAAGGTGATAGATCTTGAACTTTCTGGAACCAGCAAAGATCAGGAGCTTGCGAAGTTGAACTCTATTGTTGCATCTCTGAAGTCCCAAAATGACGGTCTTGTTTTATATCTTGAAACTTAAATATTTTGTATATCTCTTTTTTTATATGTTTTATGCGTTTCTTAATGTAGGTACAAGCACTGGAAGGTGAATGTTCTGGCCTCCGTGCCCAAGTTTCGGAATTTGACCATTTAAAGGAGTAGCTGGAACAGTTCCAGGATGCTCAGCTATGCGTCGTTCATGGCAAAGTGGCTCAGCTAGATACTGATTTTACAGAGATGGCTCTTCACATTGAGGACAATTTTATCCTCATTTACTTAGTGTCATAGCTGGCCAAAGATGGCTTCTGGTTAAGGGTGTTGAGCTTGCTATCACTAAATGCTTGAACTCGCTTGATTATCTTGGAGCTTTAGGCTCGGTCCTCAGCTATGCCATCGAGAAAGGGATGTAAGACGGACCTGCTGCTAGTATTGACCGTGGAAAGGAAAGCGTAAATCTTTTGGATGTAGCAGCCTATAATCCTTCCGCGAAAGTGAATTACAAAGATGCAATATGAAAGCTTCGCGGACTGGAATTTCCTTAATTAGCCACTCTGAAAGCTCACAAGGATGCAAGCATTGAAGATGTTATCAATCTACTCCGTCTTGAAGATCCTCTTGCCAATGCTCTTGGGATGGTCGACTCGTAGCCTGATCCAGAGCAACTTACTATTCCTGTTCACCGTCCGGAGGATCAAGTAGTTCTTGGTGAATCCTCCTTATCTTCTTCCTTAAGTGTTTGCTATGATAGAGTTAAAAAGATAAGGGAGAACATTGCTGCTAATCGGTCGACACTTGTTGATGTCTGAGGTCCGTTCGTTGAACCTTTATATGTTGAAGCCTTAACAGGTACATCAGATACTTCGGGTAGCGTGCCAGCCATTACCGTGACCACCACTGCTCTATCAGCAACCTTTGCATCCACTGCTATTGCACCACCCCTTTCCACAGATGACTATGAGATACCGTGATCTTGCGACGAGCAAGGCAATGGAGGTGATACCAGGTGATGCTGGTGACTTTTGATCGATCCGGAGGCGAATTAATCAATTCCAGAACTAAATCCTTCCAGCTGAATGTAGTGTTAGTTTGTTGCGCCGCGACCATGTGGTCTTTTTATGGCGGCTGCCTATATTCGAACAATACTTTAACTTTTGTACAAACATTTTTATTCAAGTGTCGTGGCCGTGCTTGGTCTTTTTGATAAGGCTTTTTGTACTTAGACTGTGATTGCCTAATGTTTTATACTTCTTTATTATAATGTTCGTTGAGCTATTATGTTAATTCCGCACTGGTGCGCTTATTATAATAGTCTTAGTTGAATATGTTAGGATTTAGTAAATCCAGTTATTAAAGTGTCGGTCACCTCAAGTATATGTAATCGTTAGAAAGCTCGTATTCGTAGTTATTTAAAGTTAAGTAGTATTTAGTTTTGTAACACCGTAGAGGAGAAGGCGGGTCTTTACCCACTGTATGCCTGATCCACAACCCATAGGTGGCGAGTTGTGTAAGACTATAAATACCCTCTACCTCCCAAGGTAGAGGGTTGGAGCTCATAATAAGATTTTCACTTTCTCTCACTAAGTTCCCAAACCTCTAACTTTTTCTCTCTCTAAAACCTATTAGTATACGCCTTGAATGATCATGGTTTGATGTGTTTGAGAAATCCTATGTGTAACAATTGGTATCAAGAGCCATGGTTTGATCATCTCTCTTACTTATCCTTGGATTTCTAGTGGTTTTATATGGTTTTTGGGTTTGAAAAAGATTAGTGGTTTTTGCATCATTTGGATCACTTCTTGTGTTAAAGTTTGAATTTTGAGTGTACTTTTGTGTTTATAATCATTGTAAGTGCTTGGGTTTTGATTTGGGAAGCTTGAATCACTGTGGTTGAGCTTGTTTTGAATTGAAAAGTGTGGTTTTGAAGTTTTTTAAGTTAGCGACTTGAGTCTCGGTGTGATTTTCTTCGTAGCGACTTGCTTTAGTAATTTCCAGTGAGTTGTAGTTTAAGTTGTAGCGACTTGATCTTAGCGACTTGTCTATTGAGATAAGCGAAAAACAATTACAAGTTAGTGGAGGTTCCACTTCGCTGCTGCGACTTGGTTTGGTTAGCGACTTGTCTCTATTATTTCTAGTGACTTGTCATTATTGTTCTTAGCGAGTTGCTCTTTAGCGACATGCCTTGTGATTTAGATGCGATGCGACTTGTGTTGTGACTTGATTCTTAGCTACTTGGATACTTAGCGAGTTGTTCTTTAGCGACTTGTCTACTTAGCGATTTTGTGTTGTAGCAACTTGTGTTCAGCGACTTGGGCCTTAGTGACTTGGTATCTAGCGACTTGGTTCAAGAGTTATAGCGACTTGGTTGATATTTGTTTCTAATACGATTTTCTCATGATTTAGTAAAATCCCGTGAAAGAATCTATTTCCCGGTTTAATCATAGAGTTATAAAATCCCGTTAAATCTGTAAACATGTCTACCACCGTGCCTAGAATCATCTCTACTGTAGCTGAGCACGTTCAAGCAGCTGGTTCAGACACTCGTCCACCCATGCTTGACGCGACTATGATTCATGGGCTCAACGAATTAGGTTGTATTGTCGGGGAAAGGAAAATGGAGTCAACATTCTCAAGTCAATTGATGAAGGACCTTATCGATTGAGACTACAAGAGACATAATTGATCCTGCTGCTGAGATGGAACAATGATCTTTGGATTGGACGGACCAAAAGGCGTATGATGAGCTCGATGATAAGGAGAAAAAGAGATTCGATCTTGATATCGTGGCTTTAAACATTATACTTCAAGGTCTTCGAAAAGATATCTACAAGCTTATCAATCACAACACTGAAGGCAAGGCTGTTTGGGATAATGTCAAGATGCTTCAGGGTTCTGAATTAACTAAGGAAGGCAGTCAAAGCTGTATGATGAGTTTGAGCACTTTAAGATGAAACCGGAAGAAAGTATCTATGAATATTACATTGAGATTCCACAAGCGGTGAATGATATGAGGAATATCAAAATGACCATGCCAAATATTCAAATTTGAACTCAAAGTTTGTAAACAACATGAACCCGAATGGCACAAATTTGTCACCTCTGTGAAGCTAACCAAAGGATTGAAGAACACCAACTATGAGCAAGCTATGCCTTCCTTCTCCAAAATGAGAGACATGCTATGTTTGAACGAAGGATACTTGAACAGTTCAAACTAAGCAGAGAGAAACCAGTTAGTCAAATGACTCAAATGCCTTCTACACCAATGTTGGAATTACCACCAAAGCATCTCAAGTCATACCTACTGGTAATGGTAATTACAAGCTCATCCCTGATCCAGCATATAAGCCTCTTGACTCAAACACACTCATGGAAAACTTTATCAATCAACTATCTCTCATGGTGAGTCAAAATATGAATTCCCTCCCACACACCAACAATAATCTCGAACGACATCCAATCCACACAATCAAGCTCATGGGAGATGGTAAGGTTGTGGTGCGAGAATAATGCAAGGAAGGCGATATGAGCAAGGGATGGTTGGAGCGGGTTATGGTAATCTTGGGTAGGTGGAGGATATGTGGCAAATGAGTCATCGTGGAAGAAATGTCAATCAAGGTCAAGCAAGGCCAATCAAATGCTACAACTGTGGTGGTGAGGGACACATTCCAAGGAGAGCTGCACGTCTCCAAAACATCCAATCACGAATACTCAGAGACAAGATCTGCTTGTGCAAGCTCAAGATAATGGAGCAGCTTTGGATGAAGAGGAGTTGTTGTTTCTTGCTGAAGGGAATTCTAAGACATATGATGCTGATGTAGATGAGCAACCAATTCAGGAAATAGGTCACAATCATCAAAACGCCTTTCAAGTTGCAGACTGTGATGCATTTGATTCTGATGTCGATGATGAACCCACGCCTGCATACAATCTTCATGGCTAGCATCTCACCTATGGTCTCTCCAAAGGTCTCATCATCTAAGCAAGCTGGTCCATCTAAAGAATCAATCATCTCAGAGGTATTAAAACTATACGATGAGGTTGATGAGCAAAAGATACATAACGAAGTACAATCTCTTGAAACTTTTGGTTCAGATATTGATAATGTGGGTAATAGTAATATTGTCCCATATGATCAATATGTGAAGCAAAGTGAAACTTTTGAGTTAACTACCCGTGAGCAGGAAATGGATGACCAAATGCATACAATTATTAGAAAAAGTAATTTTAGAGAAGAAGTGTTAAAACAAGAGTTAAACTCCTTACAAGAAAAGCTTTCTAAAACTGTTAAGCAAAAACAAGAGCTTCAAGATAATGTTAAAATGCTTAAACAAGAATTTAACGCTAAGGAATCAAAAATTTTGAATGACTTTTCTAATCTAAAACTTTGAAAAACAAGCTTGAAAATAAGTTGTACATACAAGGGAACACCATTCAGACCGCTCACTAAGCATAGAGTCTTAAGCGATAAGCATAGTATTCCCATTATAAAGGATCCCAACCCTGAGTATGGTAAGAAAGCAAGAGAAGCTTAGAAGGTAATCTATGATGGCAATGAGATTCTTAAGCTCAGGAAAATACCATCATGTATAGGAAGCACGGAAGAGGATAGAAAATTAGATGATGCATCTAAGGAGAAAATGGATAAGAAGCTCAACAATCCTGCGTGTAAAGAGAATAACATAACGATTGAACCCCATGATTACACTAAGGAAAATTGGATCTCCCTGAACAAGTTTAAGGCTTAAACTCTATTAACCCCAGAACAAGTTTTTTAGAAAAAAGACATGGATAAGCAAAAAGTTAATGAACTTGGTGAAACAAACACTCCCTTTAGGAAAATTCTTGTAGCTACTGTGTATCCTCCAAATACACCAATGCATTTATGATGAGTGTGTAAATACTCATCATTTTTGGTCAAATCGGAACTGCAAAACGTCTAAAAATGCTCAGAAATGCATCAAAACACTGAAAATATCTCAAAAGTGCATTTTATATGTTTCAGATGCAAAATGTTCAAAATCAGATGAAAAACGAGCAAAGTTTGCATAATTGGCGTTCGGTCCCAGACTTTTCTAAAATGGCAAAATCAGTCCATAGGCATTTATTTTAAAAGAAAAGTCACCAAAGGTCCTTTTGTAATCATAAATTGTCATATTTAGTCCTTTGGTGGAAAATCCAAAAGTTTTGAGAAATTATAGTTTTGGTCCACGGATTTTAGAAATGGTCATGTTTAGTCCTTGGAATTTTCAAAAGTGTCAAAACTAGACCTTGGTCTATTGGAGGTTGGTAAAACTAGTCCTTGGATTACTCTTCATAATTTCTGAGTGGTCCTTTGGTTTTGTAGAATTGCAAACATGGTCCTTGTGTTTAATATACAACCAAACGGACCCTTTTTATTACCTAAGCCCAAAACCAATATAAAACCCTTGGCCCAATCATATTACCCGGTCCAAACCCGAAACCAATCCAAACCCAAACCCAACGTTTAAAATAAAATAACCCGCCCCTCTATAAACCTGTCTTCCCGACATTTTTTCTACAACCCCTCCCTCTAGCCACCAATATCCACCCTACTCCACCCTTTGTCTCCCCCACCTCCCACCTAACAACCCATCACATTTAATGCACCCTCTCCCTTGTCCCAACTGGCTTGTACCAGGTTTGGCCAAAACCATCAAACGGCTAAGATGATCCCAACACATCCAATGGTTGATATTGTTGCTCGGATCCACTCAGAAAGGTGAGAGAAAGAGTTTGGAGCAAATAAAAAGGCAAGAGGAAGCAACAAGAAGAGTAGTTAGTTTATTTTAAAACAATGTATGTCGAATTTCATTTTCTTAGTCTTAAATAGCTTTGTACTTGTATTTTCAAGCTCCATTGTATTAAAGAAAGGTTTTTCAGTGTATTGCAACTCATATCAAGTTTCAATTTAAGCTTTTGTTTACATTTAATATCTTGTCTCAACTGTTGAAATTTTCCAAATTAAAATCTGTTGTATAAGCTTCAATAAGCTTATTTATAAGCTCAAACAAGTTCAAACTAGCTTATCACAGTTTTTTTTTTTGTGAGTTCACTTTTAAGTTTCAATCACCTTTGGACATTGGTCCACAAAAGTCAAAACGGGGCAAATATGATGCAGTATTGGAATGGGTTGATGCAGTGATGGAAATGGGTTAGTTTAGAGCTCAGTAGGTTGGATTTGATAGGTTAGTGGTTCTGGTCTCACTGTTTGCAAGCCATTGTGGCTAGGGACTGATTGTAAGTTCAAGATCATTCTTTGCATAATCTGTTTAAGTGGTCACCAGTAGGTTAAACCTGTTCAAAAAGTAGTATTTAGGTTAATTAGACTTAGTTTGATTATTAATATTTGTTGAATCAAGAGTTAGCTTTGATATTGATTGCAAATCGATGTATAAGAGGGTGTTTGGATTAGTTAAACTGTCTTAGAAATTTAGTCGATGGTAGATACCGTTAGTTCATGCTTGTTGAGCTCATATCAGTCATAAAAGCGTGTTTGCAACTCCAAAAGTCAAAATCTTGGTAAATTGTCTCACCGCTTAATCTTGTGGTTTTGGATTTGCAAAATCTTGATTTGTGTTCAGAAGTCTTAAACATTGCTTGCTTTGTGCTTGTTCCTTCATATTACATCAACATCAGTCCTTAAATTGCAATCAAATCTCAACAAAGTCAACTTTTCATAAGTGCTTAAAAAGTCAAAATTGGCAAAAACCTGTTTTGAGTCCATAGAGAGTGAATTTTCATTGGCTCATCTTTAAGCCAATTTAAGTGAAACTTGTTTTGTTTAAAAGTACAACTGGTCTACTTGATTATTGCTATTTTTGTAGAATTTTGCAAATTTTCTAAAAGCTCCAAAACTGCTCCTAGTTTAGGCCTAGCGCCTCTGCTCCAACTCTCGGACTATCTTTGAGTTTTTCTCAGATATTGCATGATTGTCACAGGGCTTATTAGAGCTTGTTTAGGTCTGGGAATTGGTTTATAAGGTCTCACCCAGTTCTTTTCCAAGTTCCAATTGCTTGCTTTCAGTTTTAGCTTAATGTGTGGCTTGTGCTTATGCCCAAAGTGAGCACCTGATAACTGTTTTTAAGCTTATATCATCAAATCAGTGTAATCAGCTTATCAGAGGTTGTAGCTTGTTGTTACTTGTTCCATTTTAGTTCTCTTAGCTTATTATAGCTTGTGTATCAGTTTGGTAGCCTTTGGATTCCATTTGCTTATTCAAGTGCTTATTTCAATAAGCACTTCCACATCAGCTCCATTTTTCTACACACAACCCCTGTTTTTATATTTTCCTAGCTTCCTTATATAATTTTAGAGTTTTCCTGAAATTTTTAGATTTTTCTAAGTTGATTTGCTATTTTTCTTAATTTAAATTAGTTTTTAAGCATTTTTAATTAGCTTTTAATACAATTAATTAAGAAAAGCTTCAAAAAAATAATTTTTCATCTTTCTTAAGTTAAGATAAATATAAACAGCCAGAAAAGTATTTTTCCATATTTTTCTTAGTTAAATTTTTATTTTTAAATAATTTAATTAGTTTTTAATAGTTTTTAATTCCTAGAAAATAGAAAAATAATCAGAAAAATACAAAAATAGTTTTGAAAATTCTATTTTGATATTTTAGATTTTTCTAAGTCTTAATTTTATTTTTCTAGCTTAATTTCCTATTTTCTTGTATTTTAGGTTATTATTTAATAGTTAAAAATAGTTTTTAATTAATATTAATTAGATAATTAGTTATAAAAATAATTTTCTTTTTCTAAATATTTCCTTTTATCATTAGGTTTGTAAAAATATCATTTTCATATTTTTAGGGTTAATATTGTGTAAGTTTCACATTTTTATTTGTACGTCGCGTAGTTTTTATTTCAGTTTTGTAAAAACATAAAAACAAAAACATCATTTTAATTATAGTGATAGCGTTTATTTAATATTTTTTATCTTTTTGATTTTCTTTAATTTGCATTTAAGCCGTTGTAATTTGTTGGCTTTTTCTGTAGTTATAATCATAATCAAATCCCTTTATCGTTCAAATTTCTCGATCACTATTCGTAGGGTGATCCATTGCATAGCTCGCTGGGACATAACGACCCGGGGAAACACTATACTCCCCAGATCTTCATTGCATTGCTTAGCAGCTTTTTAAAATGATTACGGTTTGCCATTCACAAGTGGCAGGCTTGAGTTGATTTAGCTTGACTGTCAGAGCGCATCAAGTTCTTGTATATTGCGCCGGAGCTGTCGATCTATCTTCCGTTTAGCATATTAGTTGTTTGAATACTCACTCTTTGTTTATATCATCCATCTCTATCTATATATATATATATCCATATTTTCTTATAAAAAATCCAAAAACCCAAAAACAGTCAAAAACGTATAAAACACAAAAATATTTTCCTTTTGTTTCTATATATGTATCAAATATAAAAAAAAAAAAAATACAAAAAGATTTGTCGTTTTCTTAATAATAACAACATAAAATCTTACCACCGCAAACCAAGGCGAAGCACTACCTAACTGGTGGTACGACCATAATAAGTTCCCGAACTAAAGATTTAAAACTTGCCTTTGTGTCCTTGTGATTGGTGTACCTTTTTTCAAAGAAGCCATTCATCTTGTGATTATTGGTTAAGTTCACTGTTGTTTTGCCTCGATTTTGTGTTAATTGATTTTGTTGTAATATATACTTGTCAGAACCAGAAAACCCATAAAGATTCTTCTCACCCCATTTTTCATAAATACCTTCATAATTCCCATTTCTCTTCTTAACTCTGAGTTTTCTTAGAGTTAACTCTAGTGCATGCGCACTCGTTCTTCTAGATCATTGAGTCCTTTGCGTGATCTAGCGGAAATTCCTAGAAGACGTTCTCGTAGACGTGCTGCCCAAATAGTCGAACCCGAGATTCGCACTATTTCAAACAACAATATGGCAGCATGACGAGCATTTACGTATGGCGAAATGCTCCGGCACCCACCGAGGGTTATGGAGATGCCATTGTTTTACCAGTAATCAATTATGATCACTTTGAATTGAAGACACATTTGATCCAACTTGTGTCTACGAATCAATTCCGCTGGTCTGATCGTGAAGACCCATATGCACACATCCGTTGGTTTAACAAGTTGACTTCAACAATCAATTTCAAGGATGTACCACAAAAGGTAATCAAGTTGATGCTTTTCCCATTCTCACTTGAGGGGACAGCCGGTTGGTGGAAAAAGAACCCTCTCGATCCATCGAAACTTGGGAGGATCTTGTTCAAAAGTTTGTTAATTACTTCTTCCCTCAATCAAAGACGACTAATCTTAAAAATGAAATTTCTGGATTTCGTCAAAATTTTGATGAAAACTTTGGAGAGGCATGGGAGAGATTCAAAGATCTCCTCAGGAAATGCCCCCATCATGAATTCACTGAGCTTCAACAAGTCAATATCTTTTATAATGGGTTGAACTGTAACGATCAAGATTCTTTGAACGCATCCGCGGGTGGCAATATCTTGAATCGTAGACCTAAAGATGTGCTTGAAATTTGCGAGAGTAAATCAAAAGTTCCTATTTCTCGAAACAAAGTCAATGTTCCAAACACTCCTGCTTCTTCATCCAAGTAACTCTTAGAGTTAGCATCCAATAGCCTCGGACATGATCCATTGCATGATAAAAGAGGTAAAGGAAATCAAAAGCGAAATTCATAAGCCGGAACCAATCAAAGCCATAAACAAGGTGTGTGAAATTTGTAGTGGTCCACACGCAGATATGATTATCAAGCAACCGATGCTTCTTTTACCAAGATCCCGTAGCTTCAGTAAACCACAATCAATACCGACCACAAGTTCATCCTCACTACCTGCACCTAGCGGTATGACACCCACGGTTTTCCTCCATGCAAAACCATGGCAATCAAAACCATGGCAATCAAAACCATGGCAATCAAAATCGCTTTGTTTCGAATCAAGGACACAACCTCAATAACTCTCAAAATTTCAATCAAAACCGGAACAATTTCAACCAACCATATCAAGCTCCTAATCATCAAAGTTATCAACAACCTCCTCAAGCTCCCATGCCAAATGACTTCATGAAAATGACTGAGTCAAACATGCGTTCAATGCAAACTCGGATCAATAACATGAGAGTTGAGCTAAGAAAGGAAATTGATACCACATTATCTCGGCAGACAAATGAGTTGAAGAATATGATGAAGCTTTCATGAACATGAATGTGAACAAAGCTTCATCATCTTCTGGAGGACTCCCAAGCAATACTATTCCCAATCCAAATGCCGAGGTGAAAGCCGTCACCACTGTAGTGGTAAGACGACAATGGACCTTCGACTCCTATGCCCCCTCCTCCTGTGGCATTGAGTCAAGTTACCAAGGAGACAACGGACAAGGTGCATTATTCAAGCCCACGGAGTACCGCACACGTCCCACCTTCGGTAGTTCAAGCTTCAAGTCCGGAACCCGAGTTCAAGACAAATTCTCGAGCCGTAAAACACTTCCATCCCGGCTCAAAAGTCTAGTCAACTTCCTTACCCATCAAGAATGAATGATGAGAAGCTCAAAGACAAAAACAAAGAGCAAATGGAAAATTTTTTCCAAATCTTCAATGAGCTTCACTTTGATATAAGCTTCGTTGATGCTCTCGTTCGAATGCCTAAATTTGCATCCACGCTTAAAAGCTTCTTGAGCAACAAAGATAAGTTATGCGAGATGGCGAAAACCCTCTAAATGAGCAATGCTCGGCCATTCTTAATAAGCTTCCCTAAAAGCTTGAAGACCCAGCGGTTTTAATCCCGTGTGATTTCTTGGGGATGTTTCAATGCTCAGCCTTGGCCGATCTTGGCGCTAGCATTAACCTCATGCCACTCTCAGTATGGGAGAAACTGTCTCTTCCTAAACTTACATCCACTTGTATGACACTCGAGCTAGCGGACCGTACCAAAACTACTCCACTTGGGATAGCCGAGGATGTCGTGATGAAAGTGGGAAAGTTTCACTTTCCTACTGACTTTGTTGTAGTAGACTTCGATGCAGATCCTAGAGTTCCCTCATCTTAGGAGAGCTTTCTTAAAAACGAGTCGTGCTCTGATTGATGTGTTTGCTGAAGAGTTGACCATACGGTTGACAACGAAGAGCTCACGTTAAATATCAACGAACTCCAAACCTCTCAGTACAAACAGAGTGTTGCCACAATTGATCAAAAATCTAAAAGAATCAATGCAACACTCTCAAATTTCACGGTTAAGAGGAGTTTTCAAAAACGTGTTGAGCTCAAAACTTTGAAAATTACCCCTGGTTCAAACAAATGGTTTGAAAGTGTACTGTGGAAGTCAAGAGTGTTCTTGATGATGATGATGATCTAGAATCGGAGACTTCACCGGAAGTGGTGGAAAGCGCTAGCTCTAAGAGCACACCACTTGTCCCACCTCCGGAATCGGTTTGTCGTGATCGAGATTGTTAACTCTGTGGATGAAACCAAACTCTCCTCGGTTTCATCTGAATTGGATGATGATTGTGATCCAATGGGAGATATTCTTCCCATTGATGAATTGCTAAAAAATGATCCATCATCTTCTAGTCTTATTTCCGACTCTTCCATCCCTTCTCTCACTCCTGATGAGGAAGATGACAACTTTGGGAATGAAGTCGATGCCTTTCTTAGTGATGAGTCAATTCCAACAGGAATTGATAACACTTACCTTGATCCGGAGGAGACATCCTTTTTCCGGAAAATCTGCGATTGAAGAACCGTTTCCCACCCTCCCTACCGGACATCTTCTTGACAATCACCATCTAAGCTTCAAGTTTAAGCTTAAAAATGTCAAACTGTGATTTGCTTCTCTCTCGATGAGGAATGGACTTGCATTCTCATATATGCGTCTTTATTCCATTCTTCACGTGATGGTGTGGTGCTCTTTCCCTTTTCTCTTTCGGGAATGAGGACACCATCTTTGACCCCGGTATCATCCCTTATAGTGTCTACTATTAAACAATACCGCGGTTATATCTCGTCGGTGTGGAACTTTCTGATGTTCATATGTTTATTAACATTGTGAACGAAAGTCCGATCGAGATTGGTTTTCCACGTTACTTTCCCCATGAACCAATGAATGCGGGGATCGAGTCAAGCTAGCGACTCGGGAATCAAACACAATAGCATGCCATATGGGTTTTCACCCATATTTCTGACTTCTTTCTACTTTCTACCACCCTAGTGTGGGGGGGTTGCCCCACATGTTGTGTATATATGCAAGTCTCAAAAAAAAAAAAAAAAATCTTCTTTCTAAATAATGGCCGTAGTATTTCCCTTTTACGTTCTTTGTTTCGGCATAACCGCCGGTACTTTGAATATTGGGGGCAATATTCATTTCTAAGTGTGGGGGGGAATTCTCACGAATTTTATCATGTAAATATACCGTAATTCCCCGTTTTGGCCAAAATTTTTGTTTTGGAGTAAGTGTTTTACACTGACTCATCTTATGGTTATCAGTCCGCCTTGTCTAATAAACTAAAGGATTGGCTAATCCGGGAGCAAACGGCTCTTGGTAAAGATATCTCAAATCCGTTGACGGCTTGCAATTTGCCCAAAATTGTATGGTATTCAGCTTGACTCACCATATCCTAAAAGTGAAGAGTTGGCTAGCCCGCAGGTTATGGCTTGTGGTAAAGCGATGAAAAACCATAATTGGTAAGCGACTCACCAAAGATAATACTGATAATTTATCTAAGAGTTGGCTAGTCCAGAGCAAACGGCTTCTGGTAAAGACAAATCAAATCCGTTGAAAGTTGGTGGTTTGCTCAAAATCACATGGTTATCGGTGTACCATGGTTCTTGCTTGAACTGAAACATTTGGCTACTCCAGAAGTAATGGCTTTGGGTAAAGAGATGCAAATCCATTAAGTTTTTCTCAAAAGATTGCTAGGGACTAGCAATAGTTTAGTGTGGGGGATTGATGAGTGTGTAAATACTCATCATTTTTTGGTCAAATCGGAACTGCAAAACGTCTAAAAATGCTCAGAAATGCATCAAAACACTGAAAATATCTCAAAAGTGCATTTTATATGTTTCAGATGCAAAATGTTCAAAATCGATGAAAACGAGCAAAGTTTGCATAATTGGCGTTTAGTCCCAGACTTTCTCGAGAAAATGGCAAAATCAGTCCCTAGGAATTTATTTTAAAAGAAAAGTCACCAAAGGTCCTTTTGTAATCATAAATTGTCATATTTAGTCCTTTGGTGGAAAATCCAAAAGTTTTGAGAAATTACAGTTTTGGTCCTTGGATTTTAGAAATGGTCATGTTTAGTCCTTGGAATTTTCAAAAGTGTCAAAACTAGACCTTGGTCTATTGGAGGTTGGCAAAACTAGTCCTTGGATTACTCTTCATAATTTCTGAATTGGTCCTTTGGTTTTGTAGAATTGCAAACATGGTCCTTGTGTTTAATATACAACCAAACGGACCCTTTTTATTACCTAAGCCCAAAACCAATATAAAACCCTTGGCCCAATCATATTACCGGTCCAAACCGAAACCAATCCAAACCCAAACCCAACGTTTAAAATAAAATAACCCGGCCCCTATAAACCTGTCTTCCCGGCACATTTTTGTCGCAACCCCTCCTCTAGCCACCAATATCCACCCTACTCCACCCTTTGTCTCCCCCCACCTCACCTAACAACCCATCACATTTAATGCACCCTCTCCCTTGTCCCAATCTGGCTTGTACCGTTTTGGCCAAAACCATCAAAGCGGCTAAGATGATCCCAACACATCCAATGGTTGATATTGTTCTTTGGGATCCACTCGAAAGGTGAGAGAAAGAGTTTGGAGCAAATAAAAAGGCAAGAGGAAGCAACAAGAAGAGTAGTTAGTTTATTTTAAAACAATGTATGTCGAATTTCATTTTCTTAGTCTTAAATAGCTTTGTACTTGTATTTTCAAGCTCCATTGTATTAAAGAAAGGTTTTTCAGTGTATTGCAACTCATATCAAGTTTCAATTTAAGCTTTTGTTTACATTTAATATCTTGTCTCAACTGTTGAAATTTTCCAAATTAAAATCTGTTGTATAAGCTTCAATAAGCTTATTTATAAGCTCAAACAAGTTCAAACTAGCTTATCACAGCTTTTTGTGAGTTCACTTTTAAGTTTCAATCACCTTTGGACATTGGTCCACAAAAGTCAAAACGGGCAAATATGATGAATTGGAATGGGTTGATCAAGTGATGGAAATGGGTTAGTTTAGAGCTCAGTGGGTTGGATTTGATAGGTTAGTGGTTCTGGTCTCCTGTTTGCAAGCATTGTGGCTAGGGACTGATTGTAAGTTCAAGATCATTCTTTTGCATAATCTGTTTTAAGTGGTCACCAGTAGTTAAACTCTGTTCAAAAAGTAGTATTTAGGTTAATTAGACTTAGTTTGATTATTAATATTTGTTGAATCAGTAGTTAGCTTTGATATTGATTGCAAATCAGTGTATAAGAGGGTGTTTGGATTATTTGTTAAACTGTCTTAGAAATTTAGTCGATGGTAGATACTGTTAGTTCATGCTTGTTGAGCTCATTTGAGCTCATATCAGTCATAAAAACTGTGCTTGCAACTCCAAAAGTCAAAATCTTGGTAAATCTGTCTCCTTTGCTTAATCTTTGTGGTTTTGGATTTGCAAAATCTTGATTTGTGTTCAGAAGTCTTAAACATTGCTTGCTTTGTGCTTGTTCCTTCATATTACATCAACATCAGTCCTTAAATTGCAATCAAATCTCAACAAAGTCAACTTTTCATAAGTGCTTAAAAAGTCAAAATTGGCAAAACCTTTTTGAGTCCATAGAGAGTGAATTTTCATTGGCTCATCTTTAAGCCAATTTAAGTGAAAATTGTTTTGTTTAAAAGTACAACTGGTCTACTTGATTATTGCTATTTTTGTAGAATTTTGCAAATTTTCTAAAAGCTCCAAAGCTGCTCTAGTTTAGGCCTACGCCTGCTCCAACTCGACTATGCTTTGAGTTTTTCTCGATATTGCATGATTGTCACAGGGCTTATTAGAGCTTGTTTCGGTCTGGGAATTGGTTTATAAGGTCTCACCCAGTTCTTTTCCAAGTTCCAATTGCTTGCTTTCAGTTTTAGCTTAATGTGTGGCTTGTGCTTATGCCCAAAGTGAGCACCTGATAACTGTTTTTAAGCTTATATCATCAAATCAGTGTAATCAGCTTATCAGAGGTTGTAGCTTGTTGTTACTTGTTCCATTTTAGTTCTCTTAGCTTATTATAGCTTGTGTATCAGTTTGGTAGCCTTTGGATTCCATTTGCTTATTCAAGTGCTTATTTCAATAAGCACTTCCACATCAGCTCCATTTTTCTACACACAACCCCTGTTTTTTATATTTTTCCTAGCTTCCTTATATAATTTTAGAGTTTTCCTGAAATTTTTAGATTTTTCTAAGTTGATTTGCTATTTTTCTTAATTTAAATTAGTTTTTAAGCATTTTTAATTAGCTTTTAATACAATTAATTAAGAAAAGCTTCAAAAAAATAATTTTTCATCTTTCTTAAGTTAAGATAAATATAAAAAGCCAGAAAAGTATTTTTCCATATTTTTCTTAGTTAAATTTGTATTTTTAAATAATTTAATTAGTTTTTAATAGTTTTTAATTCCTAGAAAATAGAAAAATAATCAGAAAAATACAAAAATAGTTTTGAAAATTCTATTTTGATATTTTAGATTTTTCTAAGTCTTAATTTTATTTTTCTAGCTTAATTTCCTATTTTCTTGTATTTTAGGTTATTATTTAATAGTTAAAAATAGTTTTTAATTAATATTAATTAGATAATTAGTTATAAAAATAATTTTCTTTTTCTAAATATTTCCTTTTATCATTAGGTTTGTAAAAATATCATTTTCATATTTTTAGGGTTAATATTGTGTAAGTTTCACATTTTTATTTATGCGCCGCGTAGTTTTTATTTCAGTTTTGTAAAAACATAAAAACAAAACATCATTTTAATTATAGTGATAGCGTTTATTTAATATTTTTATCTTTTTGATTTTCTTTAATTTGCATTTAAGCCGTTGTAATTTGTTGGCTTTTTCTGTAGTTATAATCATAATCAAATCCCTTTATCGTTCAAATTTCTCGATCACTATTCGTAGGGTGATCCATTGCATAGCTCGCTGGGACATAACGACCTGGGGAAACACTATACTCCCCTGATCTTCATTGCATTCGTGCTTAAGCAGTTTTAAGCTGATTACGGTTACGCCATTCACAAGTGGCAGGCTTGAGTGATTTAGCTTGACTGTTCGGGAGCGCATCAATTTAGTTCCACATGTGCCAAATGATTTCAAGAGATGTTAGAATGTTTAATAGCAACATGTCCTAAATCCTTAGGTGCGAAAGATAAAGCTGTGATGCCATGTTCCATGCCTAGTGCTAAGTATACAAACCATTTGATGCCCAGCATTATGAAAGTGAATTTCAATGTGCCTTCAAGTAGTTCAGATCCCTGCACTTCTAGTTCAGTGAATGCAAAAGTAGCAAAACCAACTAATGTTCCAATTCCCTCTACATGAGTAAGAAGTGACACCAAAGCAAGCGGGTCAAAGCCTCAAGGGAACACAAAGAATGATAGGACCTTGCGTGCTAGGAATGTTCAGTGGAAGAGAGTAGAAGATCACCTTAGGGAGAATTTGAATAAAACGAATCGTGTTGATTTTAGTGTTAGCTCTAAGCGTACTGTAATTAATGTGAATTCTGCTACTTTTGGCAAAACATGTAATGATGATTGCGTGGTTTCTGTTAGTAATCTTGAATGTGGTGTGAATGATTTGATTAATGCTGTTAAATGTCATGTTAAGATAGTTAATGAAAAAAATCAAGCTAAGAAGGCTAGAAAGCAATGGCGGAAGAAGGTTAGAAAACATTGGAAACCCACAAGAAGGAAATTTAGTAACATAGGTTATCAGTGGATACCTATTGGCCGCAAATTCAATCTTAATGAGATGTGCACTAAATTATCTAGATCAATGCCCATTAGGAAATGGATGCCTACCGGTAGAACTATTCCCTTAAGAAGTGAACATACTTTGAATAGGTCTAATACTGGACACTAGCACGCATCTATCCCTGATAATTCCATTGTTTCTACTTCCGATGTGGGTGTTCCAATCAATGTTACTAACCAAATGGAACCCATTCTTGCATGGGGATCCCAATTATCCAGCTTATCCATTCTTGTCTCATGTTCAACCGCAGATCGCTCAAATCGCTCGTGGTACCTGGACTCAGTCGCTCCAAGCATATGACCGGAGACCTGGTCACGCTCATGAACTTCGTGAGTAAATTCATCTGGACTGTTAGATTCGGGAATGATCATTTCGGTGCAATTATGGGTTATTGAGACTATGTTGTTGGTAAAAGTGTAATCTCTAGGGTATATTATGTTGAAGGTCTTGGTCATAACTTGTTCTCTCGTTGGTCAATTTCTGGATTCCGATCTAGAAGTGGCTTTTAGAAAACATAATTGTTTAGTTAGAGAACTTGATGGTGTGGAATTGTTAAGAGGAACTCGTTGTTCAAATCTATACACCATCTCTATCGAAGACATGATGAAGTCTTCTCCAATCCGCTTGTTGTCAAAGGCTTCAAAACAAAGTCATGGTTATGGCATCGTCGTCTCAATCACTTGAACTTCGACACCATTAACAATCTTTCCAGAAAGGACCTTGAAGAGGCTTACCCAGATTAAAGTATGAAAAGGATCATCTTTGTTCAGCATGCCAATTGGGAAAAAGCAAGAAATATGCCCACAAACCCAAACCCACAAATTCTGTAATGGAAGTTCTACATACCATTCACATGGATTTATATGGACCGATGAGAGTGTAAACTATTAATGGCAAGAAATATGTGTTAGTTGTGGTTGATGACTACTCCCGATTCACTTGGGTTAAGTTCTTGAGGACAAAGGATGAAACCTGTGATGTCATCATTAAACTTATTAAACAGCTGCCAGGTGTTCGACTTAACAAGATCGGTTAATCATTCAAACGGACAATGGAACTGAGTTTGTTAATAGAGAACTCAGTGAAATTTATGAAAGTATTGGAATCAGTCCTCAAAGAAGTGTTCCACGAACTCCTCAACAGAGGTTGTAGTTGAAAGAGCTAAATCGAACTCTTGTTGAAGCCGCTAGAACAATGCTGATTTACTCAAAGGTTCCAACATTTCTATGGGTCAAGCCATTGCAATGCCATGCTACACTCAAAATCGGTCCCTAATTCACACTACTCATGGAAAACTCATGCTGAACTTGTCCACAATCGAATACCTGATCTATCATACCTTCGTGTGTTTGGTGCTTTATGTTACCCAACTAATGAGGGTCAATATTTAGGCAATTTGAGAGCTAAAGCGGACATTAGAGTATTTATAGGATATGCACCAAACAGAAAAGGATACCAATCTACCACAAGAGAACTCGAAATATCATGGAAACAATTCACGTTACGTTTGATGAGTGACGGTCAAATGGCTCTGGACAATCCAGCTTCTAGACTCGCATTTCTAGATAGTCCCATTAGTTCTTCTCTTGTACCATACTCCTCACCAATAACTCCATATGTACCCCTTCGAAGATGAATTGAAGAAACTGTTTGATCCTATGTTTGATGAACACTATGAGCCAATGGCTAATGATCTGTCAAATCCATCAACAGAGGCTTCTCCTATACTTGTCAATGAAGTTAACCCTTCAGTTTCTATGTCACTAAGTCAAGCGCCTTCTCCCTGATCACCGGTGTCATCATCAATGCCTCAATCATCAAGTGTACACAATGGAAATGTTGCTGCATTCAGATGATGAAAATACTTTGCTCCGCCAGAAGATGAACCCTTTGAAAACATATTTGCTCCCGAATCATCATGAACCATCTTCATCGAGAAATCGACTCGCTACTTTACGTTCCTCAACAACAACAAAATGAACACCTTAGAAAATGGACACATGATCACCCATTGGACAACATCATTGGAAAAACTTCTCGTTCAGTATCCACTCGTCGACAACTTGCAACCGATGCCTTATGGTGCTTCTTCAACTCTGTACTCTCTAAGATCGAATAAAAAGACGTTAAAACTGCTATGAATGAAGACAGGTGGTTCAATGCAGAATTAGTACCTGCTCCTGACTGTGCTATGATCATTGCTCTAAAGTGGATTTTAAAAGTAAAACTTGATGAGCATGGTGATGTTTTAAAGAACAAGGCTCGATTGGTTGCAAAAGGATACCGTCAAGAAGAGGGTATTGAATTTGAGGAATCATTTGCCCCGATTTGCTCGTATCGAGGCAATCGAATCTTCTTGGCTAATCTGCAAGTAAGAACATGGTAGTCATCGATGGATGTTAAGACGGCTTTTCTTAACGGAGATCTTAAAGAAGTCGTATACGTCAGCCAACTGAAGGCTTTGTGAATCCAGAGCATCCTACTCACGTCTATCATTTGAAGAAGGCTCTTTACGGTTTGAAGCAAGCTCCAAGGGCATGGTATGATACGCTATCAAAGTTTCTTCTATCTACCGGATTCACCAAAGGAGCAGTTGATCCGACATTGTTCACCAGAAAGTCAGCAAACATCTAATTCACGTTCAAATCTATGTTGATGATATTATTTTTGCCTCGACTGACCCCAATGAATGTGACCGTTTTTCAAATGAAATGGGTTCCAAATTTCAAATGTCAATGATAGGACAAATGTCATTTTTCTTGGGATTACAAATTTCACAAAGTCCCGGAGGCATTTTTATAAATCAATCTAAATATGCAAATGAGATTTTAAAGAAATTTGGATTTGATTCTTGTGACCCTGTTGACACTCCCATGATAGATACTAAATGGGTGAGGACCTACTCAGGATCATGGTAGACCAAACGAAATATCGTAGTATGATTGGATCCGATGTACCTCACCAAGATGACCGCACATTCTGTTCGCTGCTTGCATGTGTGCTAGATATCGTGCTAAGCCTACCAAAAAGCACCTTTAGCGGTTAAACGGGTCTTTCGGTATCTCCAAGGAACCATCAATATGGGACTTTGGTACCAGAAGGACACCGGTATGTCACTAACGCCTATGCGATGCGATCATGCAGGATGTCAAGATACACGTCGAAGTACGCCCGAGGTGCTCGCTTTTTGGATAAGCTTGTGAGCTGGTCTTCAAAGAAACAAATGAGTACTTCCATATCCTCTACGAGGCTGAATACATAGCCATGTCATCTTGTTGTGCTCAAATCCTATGGATGAGATCCCAATTATCTGACTATGGCTTTGAATTCAACAAAATCCCTCT
>OU343219.1:62487559-62506615 GCA_910596185.1 Chrysanthemum makinoi
TTGTTATGTTCAACATTTGCAATTTCCAAATTCAAAATCTGATGTTGAAGTTTCAAGTAGCTTATTTATAAGCTCAAACAAGCTTACATAAGCTTCATATAGCTTTTTGCAAGCTTGCATTTAAGTTTCAAGCCATTTTGGTTTTTGGTCAAAGAAAATCACACTGGGTCAAAACTGAAGTGGAAATGGATATGGGTTGAAGCAGAGCTGGAATTGGGGTGATTTTGAATTTATTGGGTTGGTTTAGATTAGGCTAGTGGTCCTTTTGATTATTTGGCAAGCCACTGTGGCTAAGGGACCAATTGTAAGTCATTTACAAAGTTTCGTTGCATAATCTTCATTTGTAGTTATAACTAGTTCAAACCTGTTTGATTAGTAGTATTTAAGTTAAATACACTCAGTTTAATCAGTTATGTTAGCTAGTTAAGAGTCTAACTCAGTTTTTATTGCAAATCAGTAGTTAAAGGTGTGTTTGGTTTTTTGCTTAAACCGTATTAGATGTTGGTTCAGTAGTGGATACTTGTTGGTTTAGGTTTGTTTAGCTAATATTAACTCATATCTGTCAATAAATTGTGCCTGTAACCCACCAAAGTCAACATCACATGAATCTTGTCTTATATGCTTATCTCATTTGTGATTTTGTCAAATCATAATCTTGATTTGTGTTTAGAATTGAGAGACAAAGCTTGTTGTAACTTCATTTCATCATAATAAACCAAGATCAGTCCTTACATTGGATTCAAAGTTCAAAAAAAGTCAAGATTTCATTTTTGTTTCAAAAGTCAAAAGTTGCAAATCCTGTTTTAAGCCCAACTGAAAAGATTTTTCTTTGCTTCATTTCTGGACCAAATCAAGTGAAACTTGTAGGTTTAGAAACTTCAGTTGGTCTACTTGCTTTTTATCATTTTTGTGGAATTTTGCCAATTTTTTATAAGCTCCAAAAAGGCTTAGCTTTTGGGCCTCATTTCCCTGCAAGTGACTCGACATACAGATGCGAATCGCACAGGGTGTGTGCAAGGCTTGCACCAAGCTCATCAGAGCTCATCCAGGGTTCATCTCTGGTTTAGACATAGCTAGCCAGGTCTAGTTTAAGTTCCCACTTTTGGTTTTCATTTTTAGCTTATTGAGTAGCTTGTGTTTAAGCTCCAAGTAAGCACCTCAGAACTGTTTTAGCAAATAAGCTCAATCATCAAATATGTGCATTTTGTGTTTTAGAGGTTTAGAGTAGTTGTTTCTTGTTGTTTTTAAGCACTTTTAGCATATTTTAGCTTCTGTGTTGGATTGGTGCTCATTTGGTCCTTTTAGCTTATCTTAAGTGCTTATCTATAAGCATTTTGCACATCAGTTTCAATTTCCTTCACACAAGCACCTGTTTTTCCATTTTTCCTAGATTCTCAATAATATTTTAGACTTTTCTTGAATTTTTCAGATTTTTCCAAGTCAGTTTGCTATTTTTCTTGATTTAAATCAATTTTAAGTACTTTTTAATTAGCATTTAATACCATTAATTCAGAAAAGTTTCAAAAAAATAATTTTTCATTTTTCTTAAATTAAGATAAATATAAAAAGTAAAAAAAATATTTTTCTAGATTTTTCTTAGTTAAATTTGTATTTTTAAATAATTTAATTAGTTTTAAATAGTTTTTAATTCCTAGAAAATACAAAAATAATCAGAAAAATACAAAAATAGTTTTGAAAATTCTATTTTGTCATTTTAGATTTTTCCAAGTCATAATTTTATTTTTCTAGCTTTATTTCATATTTTCTTGTATTTTAGTCTATTATTAAATAGTAAAAAATAGTTTTTAATTAATAATAATTAAATAAATAGTTTTAAAAATAATTTTCTTTTTCTAATAATTTCTTTTATTTTTAGGATTCCAAAAATGTCATTTTCATATTTTTAGGTCTTTTATTTCGTAGATCTCACTTTTTATTTTGTACGTATACGTAGTTTTTAAACGTACGTATTTACGTTTGTCTCATCTGATTGTTGTGGTTTCCAATTCTGTTTCCAATCTCATTCCAATCAATCAGTAGTGTAATAATTCATCCAAAATCCTTACTGATCACTATCCTTAGTGATCATTCTATCGTCTGAAAGTGTTTACACACCATTAAGTCTCCGTGGGACTTAACGACCCGGGAATTCATTCTATTCTCCAGGACTTCATTGTATTTGTGTTTTAAGCAGTTTTAAGCTTCTTACGGTTAGCCATTCACAAGTGGCTAGCTTGTGTGAGATAGCTTGACGGTTTAGCACAGATCAATATTCTCTTGAACTATTGTCAAATCTTGTGTTATGTTAAATGAAAGTGTCACTTGAAATCTGTTTTGAACATTAACCTGGTCATGATAGGATTGTCTTGTCACTAGTGTGTGCACCAAATTCTGTCAAGAATAAAGGATACTAGTAGTGACTTTTTGAGTAGTACTCAAATCCCATCAGATTTCGTCATACCTTGCTCATACTTTCAGTGGAGGGATTAGCCAAGTCTTGCTAGAAACAAATCCCAACCATAGCCACTTTCCCTTCGTTACTTCATTTTCAATAAGTAAGACTTTCCATCAAAATAAAACGTGTTTGAGTCATACAAATGTCAAGTTGGAGCACTTGGCTACTTTTCCCACTTGCGTCAATATTGACTCACTAGTAACAAAGCTTTGGAATGTAACTTGTCCTCTTAAAACTAGTACATGTCTACCTATAAAAGCATGCTAGTACTAAGACTTGGTATCTTATTGTGGAGTTAAGACTTAGTACAAAACACATTTTGTATTACTTGAGCTGCAGCCCGTTAGCACCTCAACAAAACTTCTTGCGCCATCAATTAGCCGGGCCCATTCCTACATGTGTTCACTCGGGCCGGGCCCAATCCATGTCCCCTGCAAGCAACACGGGCCACGACCCATGACATTCGGATATTACGTTGGTAGTCCAAGCAAAACCGCAAAAATAAACTCAAAGTGTGTAATCGGAAGCCAAACTATGAACCAAAAACTCATTCCCGAATATTTTTCTTTTCACCGTTATGTATTGTCTTAACGCCGATTGTGTACACTAGTGGTAATTTAACGAAAAATGTATAAAGGCGTGACATGAACAACAAGCATTTTAAAAACATGGTTCAAGTTGTAATGTACGTCAAAAATTAACGACAATGTATGTGTGTCAAATGAACTTTCCATTAAAACTATAGATTAAGATCAAATCTCGATAAATAGATAAGGATCACTATATTATTTTATGGTCTATAAAAATTGAAAGTCTTCAAAATTAACTCAAGTATTTTCTAAATACAATTAGAAAATAACTCAACCATATATGAATAATTTTGACAAAACCATTTTTGTCAACTTAAATAAGTATATATACATTTATATACTTACTAGTGGAACATTGTAATTATTTGTTTTAAATCAAACTTTGGATTTTAAAACCATATCATTGTCAACATAAAAGGTATATATACATTCATATACTTACTAGAAAAACCTTTCAATTATTTTTACAAACTAAGGTATAGTTTTAATACAATTATAAAAACAATTGAACTACTTTAAGTAAGAAATACGTACAAAAATGAATTAAAACATTGCCTTCCTTATCTAGGTCGCGTCGGTGCGCTCCACAAGCGATCACTAATCCCACATTTTGGATTGCACTATTGCTAAGGTGAGTTTCATAGCCCCACTTTTACTTGATAAATTGTTTTATACATTTTGGGGTGAGAAATATGCAAAACATTTTATGGACCAAAACTATAACATGATTACTATTACGTGGTTTAGCCTAAGCCCTTATGTCCCTAGAGAATGCCCTTTTTCATGAACCGTCAATTCCCATTGGGAAAGCGAATGTTATAAATAGATCTATTGAGGGTGACTCCTCCGTTAGGTTGGCCATGCTTAGGCCAAGGCGAAACGTATACCATGTCGGAATCAAGTGTTGAGGGACAAAACACTTGCTATGGACCCTTATATTGTATGACATCTTTTAGCATACTGAAGCGTAAGTAGTATCGGTTGCATGAACTTAGAGCTAATGTAATAGACATTCATACATATATCATTATATTCATTGTAATGATTATATGCCTTTTTGATGGTCCAAGCTTACTATTTTAACTTAAACCTATGAACTCACCGACTTTTAGTGACCTTTTAGCATATTTTCTCAGGTGTTTAAGATATGTTCATGAAGGCAAGGCAAGAAGCGGATGTATGGTCGTAGTAGTATTAAAGAAGTGATTTTACACAAAAATGATGTTTTTACATTGGGACCACTATAACTAATGGGATGTACCCATTTATCTAAACTATGTTGTAAGACAATGTTTTAAAACTATTTTATGAAATCAAACGGAGTATGTATTCCGTTCTTTATTACTTGTGTTATGATTCACCAATCCCGTAACGCTCCCGAATAACACGTATGCTTCCGCTAAACAAAATTTGGGGGTGTTACACTAGCTGAGGTAGAGGGAAGTTGACACGGGTCTGATATGATTCAACTGCGAGCTGGAGATCTTCTACACGTTCTTTGATGACTATGCGTCTGATGAAGATAAGCAAGGACTTGATAAATTCACGTTGTACTTGATCGAAAATTGTCTCATAAGACCTGTACTTTGGCAAGGTACATGTCTTCAATGTCGTTGAGAGACAAATTCTCAAAGTCCGCTTCAGAGAATGCATAATCCCTTTCGTCTTGCCTTTTGACCACAATATTCTCGAGGAAAGTGTAGTCCCATTTAGACGAAAGATCAACATGTTTGATGACAACGATACTCTTAGTACGAGAACACTTCATGTTGAGACTTGAACCAGCGGCTTACGTAGTAGATTCTTTGGCGTTCAGGCCAATGGTGAATCCCATACATTGCATCACGGTCATACTCTTCCACATTGTTGGAGAACATGTGGTTAGCTCTTTCCTCGATGGCTATGTAGTTAGAGTATATGGCTGTCGGGAATGGAAGTGTCGATGATGTAGCGTATTTCCTTAAACCATCGCCACGTGAAGAAGAAATTCCAAGTCTTTGTTGAAGAAATATCTGAATGGAATCCTAAGCCGTCTGGTTGGCCAATTGTTGGTAGAGGTTTGGACCTGTCGGTGTAATATGGAGGATTGTCCCGTTTGGTGAAGTCGATGTTTTTTACGAGTTGAGCCAATCCATATTGTTAGACATGGCTCATGCTATATTATCAAGGTGATACTCGACTTCAATAGAACTTTCGAGTGTCTTTTAGCGGTTGAAATGCTTCATTCTTGATTCGCTTCAACTCGGATTTCGTCTTCTTTTTCACACGGAATTTTTCTTGCAAGATAGTTTCGCATGCTCAATGTACTACATTATGTAACCTCTTGACCTTCGATGGGTAGGAAGTGGAATCAACAAGCGAGAACCATTCAAATTCGATTATCATCCTCGTCCGGCCATGATAAGGCGTCGGTCATAGGCCTTTTCTTCTTTTTCTTTGGCACGGTTGAAGATTACGGTTTCTTAGCCGTGTCGGGAGAGATGGGTTGTTGTTGTGGCTCAGGTATTTCCTCATCGTCACCACCCGTATACTCAAAGTGATCACCGGTTTTTCGAGTGGGTGGTGTCTCCGAATCCTAAGGTTTTTCGGTTGAAGGCGAGGAGGGATCGTTGTTGAGCTGGATTCCTTTGGGGTGGAGGCGCATTGAATCTTTGAATGGAGGATGATTCACGGACTTCTTCGCGTTTGGGCTCGTTATCCTTATCCGATCTTTGTCTTCGTTGTCTCGTGAGCGTTTAGGCCTTACAGCTTCTTCTCTGAATCTGACTTGAGTTGGTATTCGGCAATGCTTCAAACAATTTAGCCTTAAGTAGAGGCAAACATTTCGAGCGTTTCGACATTTGAGCTACTAGCAGGTTCACCAATTCATCATCTGAGAAGATTGTGGATTCAACTGGATTGTTGCTCAAATTCATTGGAGTTGATTTCATGGCTTGCTTGGCTAGGTGTAAGAGATTCGGATAAAGTTATGCGGTATACCTCTCCTTTGTCGGTTTAGAAGCGACCTCCATGAGGAACTTGTGAGAGTATCCTTTGATCATCTCGTCCATTTTCCCTTGAAGATCATCTTTCATGAGCTTATGGACATACTCCCTTTCAACTTTCATCTCGTCTTGCTCATCATGAAGATCTTGTATCCGTGCCAAGAAAATCTAACTTCTTCTTAGTAATATTTTTCTCTCGACTGTTTGGCGGCTTTAATGATTTGTGACTTTGCATGAGACATCCAAGATGCAGTTGGCTTCTTCACCGATTTGGATGATGATTTGGTTGGTCTTTTAGATGGTGGTGGTGAAGAATGAGAAGAAGAATCGATGTGAAGAGACATAAGGAGACTCGGGGTCCTTAGGAGGTTCCGAGGTTTTCTCCTTGGGGCGTGTTGGACTGTCTAGAAGAAGCTTATCATAATCAGCGTCATCATCTTTCTGAGACTTAGTAGTATCATCAGTCTTTGTTTCATCACGAAGTCTTTTCGATCTTTTCCTTTTCGGTTCTTCAAAGTCATACTCAAGAGTGTCCTCTACACGTGTTTGTTGTTGTACCAAAGTGGTGGCACGGATCCCTTATCGGATCGATTAACCGCATCGGGATTTGGTGTAGGTTGAACTCCACCACTTAACCGTCCGGGGCCACCCAGTTGATCTTTAGCAAATTCTTTTGCAACGTGTTGGAGTCTAAGAAATTTGAACTTCTTCCTGTATGATGTATCCGGTTGCTCTTCATCTGAGCTTTCTTCATAAGGCACAAGTCTTGAGTCTTCCCTTTTCCTCGGTCCGGAGGACTAGGAGGTTTAGATACCGTTGTAGTGTCATCTTTAGCAGTTTAGAGTAGAAAGTCTCTTCATCGATCGATCACGGTACCCTCTAAGTCTTCGTCATAGCTTTCTTTGCGGTTCGGACTTAGGTACGGAATAGGCAGCTTCCTTGGCGGGAGCTGTCCTCTTTCGTGGAGGATTCCTCCAGGGAACTTCCTCGACTCGGTGCTTGCGGCACTTCCTCCGCTTCCTCTTACGGTTTTCCTTGCGGGTGTACCGGAAGATTTTTCATCAAGAAATCAACTTTGTTCTCTTCTACTGACAACCAAATATCTTTTATAAGAGTAGAGCTGTTTGAGTTCATCACGAGAGAAGGTGATCTTGCAACACAGCACCTTGTTTCTTGGTAGTTGACTCCTTAAATCTGACTGTAAGAGTGGGTTCAGATAGCATGTCGAGATTGTTCGGGTCATTGATTCTCTTGGGGATATCTGGGTTATACCCAAGTGCTCTCTGGATCAACAGTTTAGTGTATCTGATGTAAGGAATCTTTGAGCCAAGCTTTTTGAGGAATGTCATCATGTCATCCCAAATCAGAGCTTCAACTTTGATGTGGTTCATGTTGATTAGAGCCCAAAAGATTTGCAGTTCCATGAGCTTGGGATGCTCATACCGCATCACGACGAGAAATGGATTTTGTGATGATGATATAAAGGGTTCTCCAAGGGTGAGGGATGTTCTTAAGATCCACGTGAGAATTCTTAATGATAACCCCTGAAGCTTCGTCATACCCAATATCAATCAAGAATTGTAGAACCGTCTCTTGGTGAGTGCGTGAGAATTAGGTTTGGTATGATGTCGGAATGAGGAGAACGACCGTAAGTGCGTGGTGATGGTGAGTTGCTTGTGATTGAGCATCACGTCAGCATTTTGACCTTCGACCATGCATTGTATTCCGATTGCGTATGTAGATTTCGGAACGATGGCGAGTTGGTAAGCATGTTCGATAGGGATGATTCTTGAGAATATCCCGCTGCAATGAGACAAGAAGATTCGACGGTGAGAGTTTCAAAGTCAACTCCGAGATTGTTCTTTCCAATCTTCATTGGATAGCCATGTGGGAAGATATCAGCAATGGTGAGAACATTTGGTGCATCTACATTCATTTGAGCGACCATGTCGTGATCGAAATAACATTAGCCAAAAGAACCAACATATCGAAAGACATAATGTTAGTCAACAGAAGGTTTTATTGTCTAATTATTGAATGTGCAATGTCAATGATAGTTACGGGTCCAAAATCACTTGTTTGTTCAATAGTCCAATGACGTCGTGATAAGTTTCGTAAGTTAGTTAACTTTAAGTTTTAAAGTTTATGTTATCAATTATTTAACACAACATATTGAACGTTTAAGCTTATTAGTGACATTATTGGTTTCGTGACGTTATGATTTATTTATTTACAAGTTTGCACGCGTAACAATTTATAATAAAGGTTTGATCAAGGCTTATGCGTAGAAATGGTAGCTTATCGCGAACAGGAAAAATATACGGCGTAGATGCAAGCTTATGCGTGGGATCCTTGCTTACGCCAGAAATATTATGGCGTAGGAAAAGGAACCTTATGCGTAAAGCTACTGTAGCGTGGCGTATATAAAATCTTACGTGTAAGGCTTACTCGTAAGAGTAGACCTTATCGCGTGAGGTCCATTGTTTACGCATATCCTTCACAGGATACGCGTAGTCCCTTTGTAGAACCTTACGCGTAGCGCTACGCGTAAGATTTCTCTTACGCATAACATGCTACGCGTAAGGTGATCCTTATGCGTAGATGGTTAACAACCTTGATTCGAGTTTTACGAGTAGCAAGCCTGAAATAACATCACCATAACATCAATATTAACATTAACATTCATTCTACAACAGATCACGGCATGAAACTCATCAAGCAGGTTTATGCGTAAAAGTCTTCGCGTAAACCAAAACCCTAATAGTTCAAAGATTACGCGTAAGGTTTTTAGCCATAGGATTTGCACCAAAGTTTTTCCGGTAAGTCTAGGAAGCCTATAGAGTTGTTTTATCCAAGTTTTAACATCAAACAAGTCATGAATCAAAAATACCCAAACCATATGAACATAAACCCTAAATTTCAATGCTTTCATTGTTTATGTTTAAGGCAAGTTCCGGTTTTAATATGATCAATTCAACTTTAAAACAACCTATTACAACAATCTTTATTACCAAAAGCGTTCTCTTTGAAAATACCCAAAACGACTCATGAACCCTAGTTTTGAAAAACAATCGTGTTTTACGTGGATTTTGAGGATAAACCTAGTATCATTGATGTTATTGAAACGTTTTGACATACATCTTTTAACCACAAACATACACCAATGATTGTGTGTTCATACGCATCGTAGAACACATAATCACTCATATCAATGCGTTTTAGCCGTTGGATTTGCATAAAATCAAAACCTTGCTTGTAATTAGTTTAGATTATTTACGAAAACACTTACAATTTGATGATCAAAAACACGGAATTGAAGCTTGAATATTAGGTGTAGGATGAGTTTGGTATGAGTAATAAATGTGAAGTGAAAGTTAGGTGGAGGTGTTTTAATTAAAATAACTTTAAGCTTTTGGCGGTTTAGTCCCTCCACCTTTCCATTTTCATCCAAATCCTTTTAACTTCCATTTTGGTTACCAAACAAAAAATTTAAGGTAAGAAACTTGGCGGCACTCCCCTCGACTTAAAAAATAATGAAAGGTTATAAATTTTAGTCCGAGGTGTCGATGAACCAGAAAATTTACCACCATTTGATAAAAGAAACAACCGGGATAGGATAACATGCAAGTACAGTTATTTTGAAACAGTTAAGTATTTATTTTCTCCCCCTCAACACTTGATCGGAAAAAATACTGAATTTTGAAAGATTTGAGTGTTGACGGAAGAGTTGTACTTTCCATGTTAAAAGAAATATAGATAGAAGAATATTTTTGTTGTTTTATCTGATTTTATATTTTTGTATTTTGTTTTTGAAAAATATTTACAAAAGAAGTTTTGGTGTTTGACTGGTTTTAAGAATGTTTTAAGAGTTCATCCAGTTCCTCTTGAGTCAAACACCGCATACCAATTCGGTGGACCAACTCATTAAACCTAGTAGGAGCTAAGGCTTTGGTGAGAAGATCGCCAATTGGTATTCGTACCACAAAATATAATTCAACAGTGCCTGTTCCACGTGGTCCTTGATGAAATGATATCGAAGATCGATGTGCTTTGACTTTGAGTGTTGAGCGAGTTGCACGAGATCGCAATAGCACTCGATTGTCACAGATACATCGGGATTACGTCAAATACGTAACCATAGTCTTTGAGTTGTGTTCTCATCCAAATGACTTGAGCACAACACGCCACATGCGGCTACATATTACGCCGGTTGATGACAATGATGTGCAATCCCTGCTTCCCCGATTGCCATGACAGTTTATCACCAAGAAATTGTAAAGCTCCGGAAATGCTTTTCCGTGAATCTAAGCATCCTGCGTGGTCGGCGTCACGAAAAGCTATTAGTTCAAAACCGAATCCCGGATACGGATCCCCAAATTAATGGTTCCCTTGATGTATCGGGAGGATTCTTTTAGCCTCCGATAGGTGGATTTCGGTTGGTGCGACCGATAACGGGAGCAAAGATAAGCGGCAAAGACAATATCGGTCGTTGGTGTTAGATACATGAGAGACCCAATAATACTACGGTATTTGGTAGGGTCAACCAATTTCCCATGCAAATCAGCGTCCGGCTTCTTGGTATGTGCCATTGGTGTGGCATAAGTATCACAAGTATTCATTCGAATTTGTTCGAAATTTCAAGGGCATATTTGGAGTGACTCAAGAAAATACCACGGGGTGATTGATGAACTTGTAGTCCTAGAAAGAATGTAAGTTCACCCATCATGGACATTTAAAAATGTTTCTTCATTAGTTTTGCAAAAGCGATTGAGTACTTTTTATGAGTTGACCCAAAAATAATGTCATCCACATAAATTTGAACAATTAAAATATGTTCCCCGTGATATTGTATGAAAAGATTTGGGTCGACTGAACCTTTGGTAAAATTGTTGGCAATGAGGAAAGATGATAGCTTATCATACCATGCCCGAGGAGCTTGTTTGAGACCATCTGAGCTTTGTTAGGTTTGTAAACATGGTTCAAGCGGGATCAACGAATCCTTCTCGTGGTGACATAAACTGTTTCTTTCATTGACCATTCGAGAAAGCGGTTTTGACATCCATCTCAAAGACCGTGATGTTCATATGAGCTGAACGCCGAAATATCCAAACGACCTCAAGGCGAGCAAGCTGGAGCAAATGATTCTTCAAAGTCAATACCCTCTTCCTGTCTATAACCCTTAGCCAATAGACGTGACTTGTTTCGATGGCGTTCCTTGACATCCAATTTGTTTTTCCAAATCCATTTTAGACCAATGACGTAGACCCCCGATGGTCTTTCAACCAGTTCCCATACTTCAAGACGTTTGAATTGGTTGAGTTCTTCTTGCATGGATTCAATCGAGTTATCTTTTGTCATTGCATCCTTAATGTTTTTGGGTTCGGTTTGCAGACGGTGAGTGCATAAATGCAATGTTCACCGTCTGTGTGAAGACGTTGTCTCGTAACGACCGGTTGATTCGGGTTGCCAATAATATTTTCCAGAGGATGGTCTTTTGTCCATCTATGTGTAGAGGATTGATGTTGGTATACATTATGCGATTCGAGGATTCAAATGGCTTGTAGATGATTCAGCGACATCGGTGCAGCGGTTTCATTAGCAAAAGGGTTGAAGAACGCATTTGGATCAAAATCTGCAGGTGGGGGTACTTCATTCAGAACATCATCGGCCGGTTCATCATTGTTGGAAGCGGTTTGTTCAACTGTTGTAGTAGAGTCAACTGTTGGTGCATCTTCAACAAGTAGTTGTTGTAGCGTGTGTATCGGGTATTAGAGTATTATCGGGTTGAGCAAATGGAAACGGCGGATACACACAGGAGCACGTTCATCAATATCGTCACGAACGGAGAGGAGCAAATAGTCTTTCCATTTGTTGACGAGTAAGGCGAGGGCTTGTATCGGTGATAATGGGGTTTGGGGAAGTTTAGCGGTTGTGACCGGGTTCCAAGCTGTTATACTCGAAGCCATTGTGAATATAAGCAGAGATTGACGGATTTACGAATCGGCTTTCCCCCAAACCGACAACTATCTTTAGCAGATTTGAAACTTTGATGTAGTAGACTTTTCTTCTAACTTTTGAAGTTTTCATTATCAGCGGAATTTGTAGAAGAGCAGAAAACCACACAAGGTAAATCTGACTAATTGCGGAAGATCCGTTCGAGGGTAACATGCCAGAAATCAACAAGATCTTCTCACGTATGTAGACGCATCACACCAAACAAACCACGAAAGACGAAATGATATGACTTTCCCCTGAATGTTGTGGTCTTTCGGAATACTAATCACTGTGAATATGCAATAACTCGATACCAAGACCGTGTGTGAGGCATCTTAACATCATATTTGGGTAACTTCACACAAGATCACCCGTAAAATTGAGACGATAACACCAAAGTGAGACGTTTGAGCCACAGATCGTCTTATTTCTTCCCTCTAATTGAAGAAATTCAAGAAGGCATTAGGCCTTCGCAAAGAAGCATGTAGAAGGACAAGGAAGCAATGACCACCTACACACTCTCTCCCCCTCGATGTTTTCAATGATTCAGAATCATACACCACGTATGTTGATGATGAATTGAAGACAATGAAACCATGTATAAGGAGATAGCGAAACCATGTATTTCCAATTGATCGAACAAGTGTGAAGTCCCATAAATATCTCGTGAGAATCAACTGGCGATAAAACATATCTGTTCATTATGTTGATCATCAGTTGTGTCATTGTTGTTGAAGCGGTTTGATCTTACATTTATAGAAGATTCATTGTTGTTGTAGATTGGTGTATCGAAATTAGAGTATTATCGCAGCGGAAACATTCGATACATCGCGACTTTTGGCGAATCTTTAACGGAGGAGCAAGAAATGTTTCCAATTCATGACGATTAAGTACAATGGTGGAACGGTGATGGATCATGATATTTTTACGATGAGAAACGGGTCCTACAACATGTTTTGCGCATTAGGAGCCATTCTTTGTTGTACTGCATAGAAAAATAGAAGGGGCAAGGAAGAGAAAACATGGATCCCAAAGTGTAACGGGTTCGGATGTTAGAAGCATAAAGATGTAGTGTCAATTATCTTCTTGACACTTGAACATGCTAATTTGATGATTTCCTTTCTGCCTCGAGGGATGGATGTTGTTGGTATCCCACTTGTTTTGGTGCAACTACTTAGTATCTTGCCTGTTGGAATCCACCTAAGACTAACAGTTTTGAAAATCCTACCCGTTGGTATCCATCTAAGGTTAGATCTAAGGGATGTTGAAACTTCTTTTGGGAAGAGTCTGCGTCCTATATTGATCCACCTATTAGGTTTCGGACGGTTTACATTGAGCAACGGGTGTATTTCTAACTTTTGTTGAGTTAACTTAGGTATTGGTTTGCTACTACGGTAGTGTTCATTAATACACTCGAAGGTGATACACTAGGTCGTGAACCTAAGATTCCATCCTTTTGAAGAAGTGCCATTTTCCTAGCCTTTTCTAGATCATAGTTCTTGTATGCGTCATTTGAATCATATGAATTTTTAATTTTAATACTCGGTTTGACACGAGTGTTTGAACTAATCCTAGATTTGCGAGGGAGCGACCACATGTTGAGGTTTAACAAAACAGTATAACATAAACATGTTTAACGAAAGCAAGCATTATTCTTAGGCCAGGAATGTGGAGTGACTGGTTTTATCAAATGATTATTCCCAACAACTTGGGAGGGAAACCGTGGTTTTGAAGATTTTGAGCGTTCGATTAAAATGCGGTTGGTTGTCTAGCTACAGATTGTTTTCGAAGGTTGTAGAAACGATTTCCCAAGATTGTTGGTTTAGCAAAATTAGTATCCACACTCTTGTCGGTTAATCTTCTCAGTTTGTTTTGTAAAGCAACATGTGCAAGCCCCTTTGCTTGAATTTGAGCCTTTAAATGCTCATTTTCTTTTACTAATGTATCTACACGATTACTTTGTTCATTTGAATATTACGACCATTGTGTTCGAAGAAAAGATTTGTTTTGTAGTTTAAGTTCAAGAGAGATGCAATGTGCCTTTAGTTTTGAAAAATCTTTATGAACCTGAGCAATGGTCTTTTTGAGAAGAATGTTTTGATTCAAGAGTTTGATTTGACGTTTCAGTTGAATTGTTAACAAGTAAGGGCTCAGACATGAGATAGTTGTCCGGACATTGTGCAACACACTGGTCAACCTCTCCTTCATTACTAAATTCAGGTTGCTCAGTATGTTGTGTGGCATTTGCTGTCGATGAATATGATCAACAGATAGATTGTACCTCGACCCTCTGTTCAGTATGTCGGTGTCATAGGTGGGTAAGATATCTTCCTCAACCATTTGTTCTTCGCCACAGTTAGGCTCGGTGTCGTAGTTAAGTATGATATCTTCTCCGATTTCTTCTTTGTCATCCTCGCTTTTCCAATGCTACAACCTCATTGTCCGCATTACCGACAGTTCGCGATAATCACAACATTCTCAACGTCCATTTGAGCATTCCTTTCATGTACATCAACTCTTTCACCTTGCACGACTGCGGGATATCGTGAATTTGATGAAGTCGGCGCTTGGAATTGTTAATCATTGGGAATTTGCATGGTTTCCATCTTACGTACAATTCCACAGGATGCCTTTTCGACATTAGAATCCATTGATTTAAACACTTTCTTTCCCCTGCAAAAGAATCAAAGAGAAAAGGTGCGAAGTCGATATAGCACACAGAAGGCCGATATAGTGAATTTCAATTTCCCTCCAAAAATAATTTTGAAAAATTTTGACTCTCAAAATTTGAAATTCACTATAAAATTCAATTCTAAGGATGTAAGAAAATTTTGATTTATGACAATTTTGACGCTAAATTTGACCCGAAAAATTCAAATTTGGGCCCAAAAATTTGAATTTTTGACCAAAATTTTCACAGTTAAACCAAAAATTGAATCTCGCGTAAAAATTGAACGTTTAGTCTCCCCGAAAAATTAAATTTTACTCAAATTTTCACGCCAAAAAATATATATATATATATATATTTTTTTTTTTTTTTTTTGATAACTTGTGTTGATGATGGATCTTTGTAGTCGAATGAACCTTTGTTGATGAAGTATCCTTAGGCGTAGAAATCACAATAAACCAAGTAGCACTTATGCGTAAAAGCACCAAAGTTACGCGTAACAATTAAGAGTTACGCGTAGGTTTAGCTTACGCGTAAGCAGGGAAAAAGCACTAAAGTTATGCGTAAGCGATAAGTTAGTGAAAACTTAGGCGTAGGATTACCTTATGCGTAAGACTAGGCTTAGGCGTAAGATGAATCTTATGTGTAGGATGTTCTACGCGTAAGCTTATGCTTATGCGTAAGTTTAGGGTTTTAGCCCAAGTGATCTTTTACACTATCACAGTGCAAAAGATATCCCAAGTCGACGTATTCTCAGGCTTATCCAAGCAAGAAAACACGGAGTAAGCCCTAAACGAAGATCAAACCAAGGAGTGAGTTACGCGTAGAACTAGGGTTTTGATACGCTTAGTTCTACTCGTAAAGTGACTTTTGCCCAAAGATGTTTCTAAACCAGTTTTTGTGATGAAATAGCTTCAATATCACCAAAATAACACAAAAGTGTGAAACTTGATGATCCAGCGTCAAAAAGCAGTTATGCGTAGAAGCGAAACCCTCGTTCAAAAACAAGCTTAAAAAACTATGATCCACGCGTAAAGGTTGAAACTTTTTGCCAAAAGCAGTTATTTTAACACCTTAAAACATTGAAAGTACAAGAATCTTGGATTAAAAAGTGAAAAAATGCGTTTTTAAGCAAACCAAAGTATTAACCACGAACCGTATTTTCTACGCGTAGGACCAAAAACCCACTTCAAGAACAATACGTTCACCCAACTATTTGGCGATTGATACCATTGTTAGGTTCCCAAATATGCAACACAAGTAACAATAGAAGAAATAGAGAGGAGATAATGATCGGTTGAGCAATAAACAAACAAACACACCGCATTATGAGTAAGAATGGTTATGCGTAGAGTATGAATGAAAGAGTAAATTGAACAACCAACCCTCAACTGAGGGTTTACATGAGTATTTATAGGAGGGAAGCTAGGGCAACACTCCTAGTTCCCATCCTTTTCCTTATTAGGCTAGGCCTAGGCTTATGGGCCTTCTACATAAGCCTAAGGCTAATTACTAACATAAAGGCCATATTAAGCTAACTATTACACATTAATTACTAACACTTGAATTAAGGTTTAGGAGAGATTCCAACATGTTCCTACCCTTAGGATTCACAACATTCATCTACAAAGTCAGATATTGGGTGATCCTAAGTCAGTTGTGCAAACCAGAAGCAAAGTGCAAAAATAGTCTGAAGCTCATGCACTTCTTGTCTTTATTTAGAAGCAGCAGAGGAACAATCACAAAGACCACCAACACTGTCTTTTTACATGCTTCCTTTCTCAGATGGAACCCACCAAAATAAATGATGCACTTATAGATGAGAGTTGGGTTGAAGCAATGCGAGAGAAGTTGTTGCAGTTCAAGCTGCAAAAGGTTTGGTTTCTGGTAGATCTACCTAGTGGTGCAAAGGTAATTGGTACAAAATGGGTCTACAGGAACAAGAAGGATGAAAGAGGTGTTGTGGTCAGAAACAAAGCTAGACTGGTAGCCTAAGGTTATAGACAAGAGGAAGGCATTGAATATGATGAGGTTTTTGCTCCTGTAGCTCGCATTGAAGCTATCAGGTTATTTTTGGCCTTTGCCTCCTATATGGGTTTCATAGTCTATCAGATGGATGTGAAGAGTGCCTTTCTGTATGGCACTATAGATGAGGAGGTGTATATTGCTCAACCTCCAGGTTTTGTGGATCCTGCTCATCCCAAGAAAGTGTATAAGGTAATCAAAGACTTGTATGGACTACATCAAGCTCCCAGAGCATGGTATGTTACACTCTCCACTTTTTTCGAGAAGCATGGATACAGAAGGGGCATCATTGACAAGACCCTATTCATTAAGAAGGACAATAAGGATATCATGCTAGTGCAAGTGTATGTAGATGATATAATCTTGGGTACTACAAACAGGTCTTGGTGTGAAGAGTTTGAGGGCCTTATGAAAGGCAGATTTCAGATGAGTTCTATGGGAGAGCTCACATTCTTCCTCGGATTGCAAGTCAAGCGAGAAGCGGATGGTTTGTTTATCTCTCGGGACAAGTATGTTCTTTGAGATCTTGAAGAAGTTTGACTATGCGGTGTGAAGACTGCGGTGACACCAATGGAGACCAAGGTGACATTAACAAAGGATGAGGAAGCTGAAGATCTGGATGTACACTTATACAGATCCATGATAGGTTCCCTCATGTATCTAACTGCCTCTAGGCCTAATATTATGTATGCAGTTTGTGTGGGTTCTTGTTTTCATGTTACACCCAAGACTTCACATCTTCATGCTGTGAAGAGAATCTTTAAATACCTTAAGGGCAAACCCAATTTGGGCTTATGGTATCCTAAAGAGTCACCTTTTGACCTGGAAGCCTATTCAGATAGTGATTATGCTTGGGCAAGCCTTGACATGAATTCCACAACTGGTGGTTGTCAATTCCTTGACAGGAGACTTATTTCATGACAGTGCAAAAAGCAGACTATAGTGGCTACATCAACAACTAAAGCTGAGTATGTGGCTGCTGCAAATTACTGTGGACAAGTCTTGTGGATTCAGAATCAGATGTTGGATTATGGTATCAATTTTATGAATAAAGTAATTCACATTGATAATGAAAGCACTATTTGTATAGTTAAGAAACCTGTTTACCACTCTAAGACTAAACATATTGAAATCAGACATCACTTTATAAGGGATTGCTTTGAAAAGAAATTGATTAGGGTGAAAAAGATTCACACAGATTATAATGTAGCAGATTTATTGACCAAAGCCTTTGATGGACCAAGATTTAATTTTCTGGTGGTTAATATTGGAATGGTAAACCCATAGCTACGTTTAAGGGGAGGATAAATGTATAGTTTGTAATAGGAGTATTAATATTAGTTAAATCTGTTATGTTTATTAGTTAGTATGGGTAGTTAATCCTAGTAGTTAAAACTGGTAGTTATTTCTGATAGGTTTAGAGTTAAATCTGGTAGTTAAACCTGTTTGTTATAGAATTAATTCTGGTAGTAATCTTCATTCTGATTTCCATAGATGTCTGTAGTATATTTTTCTTGGTTTTAGACTAATTTTTCCAGGAAAAGCAAGAATCTTCAAAGATTGAAGATGTATGGAAGTTGTGATGGTTGTTGTGCTACTGTGGAGAGTTAATTCTGGTGATGTTATTTTTAAGTCTGTTTGACTATTTTAAGTATGGTAGTGTAAAATAAGTTACCGTTAGAACTGTTCGAGGAAAAACTGGTTTTTACTGTTTAAATAGTATCGTTACCTACTTTTAGGCGGTCAGAAGTATATATATGGATAATATTCATTTTTTTTTAATTCATATTTATCCTTTATTTACTTCACCTGATTCTTTAAAGTATAAAATCTTTTCTTTCGATTAAATCTCCTTACCAGTACTAAACCCTAAACGCGTCGCACTGCTAGTACTTCAATTCACTTAACATATGGCACAATTAAAGTTCGTAGATAAGCACAATAAAGTGGGATTTCTCAAGAAGCCTGCCGAAAGCACAGGTTTTGAACAAATAGTGGACTTGTTAGGTCACCATAATATGAACACAAGTATGTAGATGATAGAAACAAGAGATGAGAAGGGAAGGTTACACACAATTACACGTATGAATAAGAGAAAGGTTTGTGTATTATGAAAGTGAGCAACACCTCTCCAAGGAGAGGTTACAATGTATTTATAAGCAAACGGATTAGGGCATCCCTTGCCTTGGCTTTTTGGGCCCTTGCATAAGCTCATGGGCTTTCTACATAAGCCTAACACTAATAACAAACATAAAAGCCATAAATACGCAACTTATTACAATGAAATGACTAACACTTGATAATACTATTTACAAGTGATTTCAACAATCTCCTCCTAAG
>OU343219.1:62506715-62521094 GCA_910596185.1 Chrysanthemum makinoi
TGTTAGTGATGATGTAATAGAGGTTGCTTGACGTCTTCTAGCATTCTTCTTTCTTGTGAGTAGAGATGCTTTGTTTCTTTTGACTTTATCAGCTTTGACTTCGTTGTATTCTTTGTTCTTTGTTCTTTTGTGGATGTCGTGATAGTATGTTGTTGTCTGCCATTGGTCAGCTTCGTTGATCAGATGTCTCCACGTCTTTCTCCACCATGCTCACACGTCTTTTGACTTTGAATTTCAAGTGTGATGTAGTTCTTGAGTCTTTAAACTTTGTAGATTCTTTGGCTTTGACGAAGAATCATTTTGACTTTTGAGTTGCCTTTTGAGAGAACTTCATGTGTGTTGTTGTTGGTATTCCTTGTGGGATGAACAATGGCTGGTGGCAAAAAGCATCCGATGTCAGGATGTTCCCGCTAACCTACACCTTTATGTGGAACGTCTAATCTATAACGACACCGTAGCTAAACTTCCGTATGTCTCTTGATTCCACGTTGATGCAATCATACGTTCTCTCTCTACTTTCTTTAGAAGGTGCCTCTCATCCAAGTTGTATTTATGTCTCTTGATTCCACTATGATAGAAACGACAACTCGTATCACGAAAGCCATCGTTCCGATTGCATTATAGGATTACACAAGTTTGTCATTGGGATAATTTATCAAAGATAACCATTTATTATTTTTATTTTTATTTTTTATAATTTATTTATTTATTTTGAGGACAATAGATCGTTTTTTATGTAGTTATTTATGTTTGGCTGGATTTTACATTTTCCATTATGGTGGTGGTTGATATATGCTTTCAGTGGACCAATACCAAGTTTTTAGTAGGTGCAAGTTTCATTGTTTGTCTTTAGGGCCTGTTCAAAGGTTTTTGCACTGTCATTGTAGTGTTTGTTTTACTTCTTGTATGATGGTATTGGTATCCCTGCGACTGTTTTGGCCACATATAATAAAACAATCTCATATATTTTCAAAAAGGATGATTGTTCTATACATAAATACCAAGTGCTCAAAATTCATGGTTTCCTTTATTTACTGTGTCAAAGTATTCATAGCTTAGTTTATAATTGTAGTTTGATCGTAATCTCACCTTTCAACTCAACGTTTATGATTAATCATTGTTACGACGACATCTAATTTTGTAGATGCTTACGAATTCTTAATATCGTCAATGGATTTAACATGCACATTTCAAAAACCATACTAATCCATTTATCATTCGAAAAGTAGTTATACGATTATCATCACTACACTCTAGATTTTACAAAGGAATGCTACATATGATGGTTGTACTAAGTTTCTTTTAAGATCGTTGCTTCAAGGTTTTACACTTTAGACCATAAAAGAAAAATGTTTTAGACTTCAGATTTCTTATCCGGGACCGAACAAAGGTGAGTCGGGTGGTCACAGGACGTTCATGAATTTTTGCAACTTAATGTTAACTTTTGTGAAAACTTTGATTTACCCGGTTATAAAAAAAATATAGCGTTTCTAGCGTTTTTTTTTTTTTTAATGCACCTTGTCAATCTATTCATGGTTCCGCCGTGTTTATGATTATTGAGAAAAAAATAGAGTTTTATTCAACTATAAATAATGAGTTTTGTGAAAACTTTGATATTGGGTATGATTGGTAACGGGTTTATCCGGGCTTACAGAGGCTTGAGCTTTTAAAATAAGTTGTCTAATAAATAAGCCTTCTTTTGTCACATCGACTTATGGCTTATAAATTAAGCCATAAATAAAATATATATGAATTTAATTTGATGTATTTTTATTCGATTTTTCTTTAATCAGCTTCAGCTCCAACTAATTAGCCAAACAGATTTATAAGAATATAAGCTTCAGCTGAAAGTAATGGTCACACCGTCTCGCCTTCCACATCAGTGTCAAATCAAATTTCTCTCTCCTTTCACACCCCATCACCTTTCACCCGTAATGGTCACACCATTTCTCACCTTTTATTAAAATATCCACTTTAACAAACATACCTCAAAAAATACCCCCCACACACTTACAAACCAAATATTTAATAATAAAATATATCTGTTTTGCACGAATGCCTAGAGGTGACTTGCTCATCTTCTGTCAATTTTTTTTCTCATGTCCACGCGTGACATTCAAGGTGAGTAGTGCGGGTTTCGTGCGTGAGGTACCACCTCACCAGTGAGAAGAGCTCCCCAATATTACCAGTTTTATAATATAAGCTTCAGCACCAGTTTCAATTTTAGCCCCTGTCCATTAGGCTAAGGATCAAATGAGAAAAATCCTTAAAATAAGAAGGATGAGAAATAACTATAACTACACATTAGAGATGCTAGGGATGAGCATTTAGACCTAATTCCAGAACGAATCGTGCGATATCGTGCGAAGCGATGCGACTCGATACCGCGATGCGGATGCGGTATCATGAATTGAGCCCAAAAATTGTGATACCACTAATACAGGTACCTGCATACCAAGCGGAAGTACCGAAAAATATCCCAAAAAATTGAGTAGTCATATTTTTGAATTAAATAACTGACCCAAACACCTATTTGGCCCGTTCCATATCAAACAATAGTCATTTAAAACATATTGAAAGAAACCAAACGTTCGAAAAACTTATTGTGCCAACTATAGATCCTTCATAACCGCTCACAAAAATTAACCCCGAACCTATTTTATAATTTTTGAAACGTTTGTATGTTACGAATATCTTGGTGATGTATTTATTTAAGTGTTGGTTGCTATTTGTGAGACGTCGCGGTTTGAAATCACTTAAAAATGTATCTTTTTTCTTTTTTTTTTTGTTGCATTTTCTTGAAATCCTTTTGGTTTAACCAAAAAGGGGAAGAACCGTTTAGGTACCGAGTATCGGTACAGGGTCCGGTACCCGAATCCCGTCCGGTACGGTACCAGTATCCACTTTCATGCTCTGGAAAGAATCAGTACCACCAATTCGGTACGGGTTCGGTACCATTCTAATACCGTGCTCATCCCTAAGAGATGCATCAATTTGAGTTAGATACACCCTTAATCTTTTAGATGATCATAATATATTTTCGAACTAAAAGTTAGAGGCATATACATATATTAGATGTATTTCATCAAGTAAGACGAATCCTATATATTTTTCGTCATCTGCGGGTCAAATTTATTACTAGTACTATTTTGCATCGTTTTCACTTCAAAGTCACTTTCGAAAGTAATTGTGATGCATCTAAATGAATAGAGATACATCTAATTCAAGTAGATGCATTTTAAGTATACGGTCATAGTTATTTCTCATTCTTCTCATTTTAAGTTTTCTTCTTACTGGATCCTTACTTGCCCATTAAGTCAAACCAGTAGGGTACCCGCGCGTTGCAGCGGCAGATACCCTAAAATAAATATTAATGGTATCAGAAGTCAAAAGTCACCCGTGCCTGTTTGGCCCGTTGCTCGTCCGGGCTTGAATATTTGTATAATGAGCTTTATTATTTGTATTAGTGACATTTAATGTAGAAATTGTGTTTAAGTTGGTTGTATAATATGTTTGATAATTTGTATTTCTTATGTAAGGGCTATTTTGCATTAACTGTATTTATTGAACAGTTAATTAATTGACTACATTAAAAACATTGACTATATTAATAGCATTAAAGTAGTTGTACTTTAAGCTTAAGAACTTGTAATTCTTGTGACAAATCGTAATTTCAGGTCATTTTACAAACTTTAAAATTTTCACTATTCATCTCGGGAAATTACTATTCATCATTTTACTATTCATCGTTTTTGAAGTCGGTTTAAGACTTTGAGAGTTTATTTCAAAATTTTACTATTAAAACACTATTCATTCGGGAGAAAAATCACTATTCATCATTTTTGTAAACTGGGTTTACAGTATCAAATAGCGTAACCTTGAGGGTTAAGCTGCGTATTCATGGAACATCATTGAGAACATTTCATATAGACTAGAGTTAGTCTACATATCATCAGTAATATCATCTTCATATTAATTTATGCATGGGTTTGCATATTTCATTAACGTATATTTATTTATTAAATAAACGCTATCACGCGATCATTTATTTTGAATAATTGATCCGACACTTCCAAAATTGTCCAAATATATTTTTATACTCATTTTAAGACTATAAAAACTATATCATTAGTTTACCCGATGTTTTGGATTTATTTTGTATATAAATTGTTATATATATATATATATATTTACGACAGCTTTCGTAAATTCAACTCGATAAATATTAATTCACTCAATACTTGCGAGAAATGCATTTTTATAATTTTATGACATCGATATATTTTATTTTGTTCCGTTAAAATCGATTTCTAGCTAACGCTACACTAAATAATTAATTAAATGTACAAAATATACATTAAACTTAACCTTAAAATCCATTTACTCAACAAAGGTACACAAAATACTTCACCCATTTACCCTTGCCGCCCCTCCTAGTCATCACAAGTTACCAAATTGATTTTTACTACCTAAGTTTTTATATCTAGATATTTGTTGAATACTAGGAATATCTAAATTAAAACACATAGTAACACATACTTTCAAGGTGTAAAGAAAATAAGAAAACTCTTCCTTCCTTTGTTAGTGGTCGACCAAAGCAAGATCAAGAGGAGAAACCATTGATTTTTCAAGATCAAGCGATTTAATAAACCTATTAGTGCTTCTAGTTAAGGTTTTGAAATAAAAACCTAGAAGTAGTTAGTTACCTTGTTAAAAAAACTCTTCAATCACTCAACTAAGCTTCTAATAATTTTTCCTAATCTTTCATACTCTTACTTGATGAATTTTTATGATTCTATTAGAAAAACATGCAAATATACTATGATCCATACCACTTTTACATGTTTTTACTTCTTAAAATGGGTTTAAATTATCCTATTAGTATTCCTTTGAAACCTATCAATTTTGGTAAATTTTAGGAACCCATGACACCCTAAGAAGGTGTATGGTAGGTTTAGAATAGTTTCAAATGGTTGAAACAAGATTTCACTAAGAAAAATCAAGTTAGACGATAAGTAAATAGTTGCTGTCCATTTTTGTAAAATCTGGAAATTTCGACAGGTCATGGACTATTTTGGTTTATATTTTCAGAAAATAGACTTTAAAACGAAACCGTGGTCGCTTGAACGGGTTAAAACGGGTTTATAACGAAGAAGTTACGCTATTTTCAAGTTTAACGACGAAAACTATTTTTCTGAAAATATACATGCTGTCGAGGGTTATTTAAAGGGCAAAAACGAGTTGTAAACCTAAACTATAAGAGTCGACTTATCAAAAATATATTAGTACATACTATCACGATTCCGAGGATATATAGCGTAAACGGACCTATAACGGTAAAGATATACATGTTTGAAATACGACGATCACAACTATTTTCTTCAGCACTAACACTTAAATATTTCTAAGTGTTGAAACTGTCTTTTCGGGTACCCATGTTTGGAGCCATTTTTCTCAATGATCGAGTTGGTTTTGGTAAAATAGTATCTCTGAGTGAAAGTTAGTCCAGCCGTTCGTCAAACGGATTTATAACAAGTAACTTATGACCTCTCAAACTTTGGAAAGCGCCCGAGGCGCATTTTTAGCCGACTACCTCACTTCACCATCATTTTTATCTAGGATCGAGACTCGTATGGACAAAAGTTCAGTATTACGACTTTTAGGTAATGTTACAAGCATTCCAAAACCGCTGAGTTTGTTTCCTAACACTTGATATTCACTATTTTATGACTAGCTTTTCGAGGCCACTTAGCCACTTTCACGAATTATCAAAGTACATTATTTTGCGACGAAAAACTATAATTTCTTGATAAATCACTAAACGACTATCGTAGGATGTCGTTTCAATGTAAATACTTGTAAAGTATTTTATAACATGACGAGATGTCATAAACATATATTTCGACGATAAACTCTATTTTCAAAATGCACAAGTGGTATGGATATCATATGAGTTTGCATGCACAACATTGTTTCATGACTTATATTAGATCATATCATTCATAATAATTTGCAGTTTGAGATTGCGCCTCATTTCAGTGTATCCACTTTTGCCATCATATCATTGTATCATGTGAGTTTTCATAGCCACGTTTTTTCAAGTTTATATTTCATTTCAAACCTACGGGGGAGAATACATTGCACATCATTTTATTACGAGCCCAAGTATATTCAAATTCATTACATTGCTTAAGTTACCTCATGCCAATTAAATGTCCCCATTTCATAATCATGAACGTTAATTCGGAAGCGAGAATGAGTGAATAGATCTATTGAGGGTGACTCCTCCATCGGGTTGGTGGTCCCAAGCGGTCCAAGCGGATGCATTTTATTTAATATCGGAATTTGAGTTGTGGCAAACACTTTGTTGGGGGAACATCATGATCGATCTAGCTTCGATTGTCATGTGCTTATAGCAATTGTATCATTTTCATGTGGCATATTTGTCATACATCACTTATACTTGTGGTGGTATACAAAACATTTTCAAAACCTATGATTTTTCACCAACATTATTGTTGACCGTTTTAGCAATGTATTTTCAGGTATTCAAGTACTATATACTTCATGGCATACATAAGGAGTTATCATAGAGTCGGTGACAGCGTCTCACATGGATTTTATGCACTTTAAAACATCGTTTGGATTGTAACAAACTTATTTCCGCACATGTTGATTTTCATTTGGGACCTATATTTTGTAAACTCTGAATATTTTAATAAATCAAACGATGTACCCTAGACTATAACTATATCATCATAGCATCTCATCATTTCATCATAAGTGCATAGCCACTATACATGCGGTTTTATCGCACATTATGCGGTTATTTACTTTCATTTCAAATCGATTGTCACATTGATGTCTTCAGATACCCATCCCATCATACTCACATCAGACTCCGACATGGAGGATACCTTGTCATTCCCTACTATAGTTTTAACATCAGTTGACTCTACACCAGACTTACCACACATATTATCGATGTGAGGCTGAACCCTTTGAGGAGGGTGAAGTTGCACCTACACCACCACAATCACCATTGATTCACCGTAGGATCGGGGCAGTTCCTATCATTACGTAGGGACAGATCATACCATTTGATAGGACTTACAGGCTTAGTCCTTATGAACCTATTAGGATGCTTCTGCAAGGAAGAGTACATTCTCTTACCCTCATTCTTAGATCACCGCTACTCATGTAATATAACTACCATCACTACTCATACCACTATTAGTCGTCCAATAGTGCATACTCTAGCTTTACCTCGGAAACGTCGCGAGACAACACGAAGAGTAGTATTTCATTCACCATCATCTCCTAACTTACCACTAGGATTTCCATCATCATCATCATTATCATCTAGAGCACCATCCGTACAGTCACATCTCATAGACACTCATGCATCGACTTGCACTTGGGAAGCGTGCATGATTTGACACACCATTACCATCAATCACTAAGACTATAGATACTACACCATCTTATAGGATTGAGGACGGTGAGAATTTCAAAATTTGTTGTTGCTAGACGACCTCTTGCTCCTACACTTGAGACGATTAGACCATCAACGAGGAGCAGATAATAAGTACCTTTCTATCTAATGTAATCTTTATCCTTTATTATCTCTACGATAATCACAACCTTTGTTTATTTCATTCCCTATTCCAATTGCCCAATTTTCAATCATTTCGCAACAATATACCACTATCTTACTAGGGATTAGGGCAACTTTATTCTTGACCAATTAGGAGACTATTACCATTCTATGAGGTTCTCCCATGTATCCTACAAACCATTCAACAAATCTTATTTCTAGTTATTTTGCTACCACTTTATGAAATTATTTCACATAATTTTATTTCAAGCTATTTTACCACCATCTTAGGAAAATTGTTTCGCAAAGTTCTAAAACAAGCTATTTTGTTACCACCCTATAAATTGATTTTTAGTCATTCTATCAACTATTTACTACCATTACACGAAACGATTTTCATATTCTTGTGAAAAAAATTGTTTGAGTCATTATCTTACAAAACAACACGTTGAATACCATCTAAAACTTCGGAGAAACATGATACTATTTCAACAAAACCAAGCATCACATTATTTGTCCTCGATTATACATAGCGATCACCCGTATAATTAGGAAAGATTATGTCATGAAAGAAACAAGCATCTTTTCAAACTTCCTAAAACAATCTTCACTCAAAAGCAAAGCTTTGTAATCAGATAACTTGTTCATAAACATCTCTTTTTGTTAACACTCTATAGATACCTCGCCATTCATCTCACTCAACCGATAAGTTGAAACTTTACCAGTGACCTTTTTAGGAAAGACTTTCTATACCACCTATGAGGAGGATTCCTCGATACAAGAAAACAATGAAAGCATTCTGGGACTACCAACAAGGACTAGAAGTATGTAGTAAGATGATTTGAAATTCAGCGAAATCTTAAGACATCACGAGACATTCCGAACCACTATCTTTGGACTAGAAGCCAAATTATATCATTTCAAAAGTGCCAACTAGATCGTGTTACAAGAAATTGTACAAAGCAAATACCCATTAAGTAACACTATAAAAATAAACCAAGTCTTCTAACCAAGACTACAGAACATCCCATTAAACATGGTCTCAACAATATGTGAACTTCCCTACAATAAGTTTCCCTTAGAGGAAAATTTAGTTAAATTAAGGTTATCGATATAAACTTCCCCTAAGGCATTGTGTTCTCTAGAAATTACAGATAACCTCACTTCCATATCAAGAGATGCAACAGGTTTGAACATATCGGACAATCAATGACTTTCCATCTACAAGTGAAATCAGAACAAACATTCTTCGACATAGTATGAGCTGATATCTAAGTTTTTGCTAGCATGATAACAATCTCAGTGATGAACTATTTTAGAAGCACTCAATTTCGGAACAAATCTTGAAAATCAACCACCACACCACATCACTTAAACATTTAAGGTTTTGTGACTTGACAACATAGAGAGTGGAAATATTTTGATAAGAGAAATTAAGAGAGACACCATCAAGCAATAAACATCTTAGTAGTGGAGACTAAGCACCTTAGGCAAGGAAGACTCAAGTCATGACATTCGCTAGAACTAGAAGTGCGAGGAATCACAACTGTTACCCATAATCTATTCTTTACAATAATGCCCTTTTCGACAGACTTGATATTTTGAAATTTGTACAGAGACACGTGATATTAATTTCAATTATACCTAGTATAAGGTAGCCGATTCACCTTAGACTTCTGACAATTATTTTAAGATTCCCATGGAACCTACTGGGATACGAGTTCCACCTATTATCCTCAACTCAATGGTGAGGCGAGAGAACAATTCAAACATTAGAAGATATACCCAGGCATGTATGATTTTACGGAAATTATTAGGCAAATCATTCTTCATCGAACAAGTTCCATTACAACAATAGTCATCACATGAACATATTGACGCAATTGAGGCACTCTATGGTTGAGGTGTCAATCACTTATTCACGGGCCAAAATCAGGAAAGCCCAACTCACTAGTCCATAACTTATTCATGAAACAACAAAAAAATCGTATAGATCAAGAATCAGTTACAAGCAACAACAAATAGATAGAAAAGCTACGTCAATATCGACGAAAAATATTGGAAATATGTTCCATAAGTCACAAACCATTAGAATTTCGAGTTCACAACATGTTATGTTGAAAGTCTCGCCTTGGAAAGGTGTAGTACGATTGAGAAAGCGGGGAAGACCCGTCGACTCAAATATCCTCACCTTTTCACAAATAACACCGTAGAAACCAAAATGAACCAATGGTGAATTCCTTTTGGGTGGGCGAATGTGACAAATCGTAATTCGGTCATTTAAAACTTTGAAAATTTCACTATTCATCTCGGGAAATTACTATTCACTTATTACTTCATCGTTTTACTATTCATCGTTTTGAAGTCGGTTTGAGACTTTGAGAGGTTATTTCAAAATTTTACTATTCACAAAATATTATTCATTCGGAGAAAACCACTATTCATGATTCACTATTCATCATTTTTAAGTAAACTGGGTTTGAGTATCAAATCTGTAACCTTGAGGGTTAAGTTGCGTATTCATGGAACATCATTGAGAACATTACATATAGACTAGAGTTAGTCTACATATCATCAGTAACATCATCTTCATATTAATTTATGCATGGGTTTGCATATTTCATTAACGTATATTTATTTATTAAATAAACGCTATCACGCGATCATTTATTTTGAATAATTGATCCGACACTTCCAAAAATTGTCCAGATATATTTTTATACTCATTTTAAGACTATAAAAACTATATCATTAGTTTACCCGATGTTTTGGATTTATTTTGTATATAAATTGTTATATATATATATATATATATATATATATATATATATATATATATATATTTCTGACAGTTTTCGTAAATTCAACTCGATAAATATTTATTCACTCAATACTTGCGAGAAATGCATTTTTATAATTTTATGACTTCGATATATTTTATTTTTTGTTGTTAAAATCGATTTCTAGCTAGCATACACTAAATAATTAATTAAATGTACAAAATATACATTAAACTTAACCTTAAAATGCATTTACTCAACAAAAGTACACAAAATACTTCACCCATTTACCCTCCCCCTAGTCATCACAAGTTTACCAAATTGATTTTACTACCTAAGTGTACACCTACACATTTTTATATCTAGATATTTGTTGAATACTAGGAATATCTAAATTAAAACATATAGTAACACATACTTTCAAGGTGAAAAGAAAATAAGAAAACTCTTCCTTCCTTTGTTAGTGGTCAACCAAAGCAAGATCAAGAGGAGAAACCATTGATTTTTCAAGATCAAGTGATTTACTAAACCTATTAGTGCTTCTAGTTAAGGTTTTGAAATAAAAACCTAGAAGTAGTTAGTTACCTTGTTACAAAAACTCTTCAATCACTCAAGTAAGCTTCTAATAATTTTTCCTAATCTTTCATACTCTTACTTGATGTATTTTTATGATTCTATTAGAAAAACACTCAAATATACTATGATCCATACCACTTTTACATGTTTTTACTTCTTAAAATGGGTTTAAATTATCCTATTAGTATTCATTTGAAACCTATCAATTTTGGTAAAGTTTAGGAACCTATGACACCCTAAGAAGGTGTATGGTAGGTTTAGAATAGTTTCGGAGTTGATTTAAAATGGTTGAAACAAGATTTAAGTAATGAAAATCAAGTTAGACGATAAATAAATAGTTTCTGTCCATTTCTGTAAAATCTGGAAATTTCGACAGGTCATGGACTATTTTGGTTTATATTTTCAGAAAATAGACTTTAAAACGAAACCGTGGTCACGAGCGGGTTAAAGCGGGTTTATAACGAAGAAGTTACGCTATTTTCAAGTTTAACGACGAAAACTATTTTTCTGAAAATATACATGCTTTCAAGGGTTATTTAAGGGGCAAAAACGAGTTGCAAACCTAAACTATAAGATTCGACTTATCAAAAATATATTAGTACATACTATCACAATTAGGATATATAGAAGTAGAAAACGGACCTATAACGCTAAAGATATACATATTTGAAATACGACGATCACAACTATTTTCTTCAGCACTAACACTTAAATATTTTTCTAAGTGTTGAAATCTTTTCGGTACCCATGTTTGGATCCGTTTTTCTCAATGATCGAGTTGGTTTTGGTAAAATAGTATCTCTGAGTGAAAGTTAGTTCACCTGGTCTACTTTCCAAAATGTCCAGCCGTTCGTCAAACGGATTTATAACGAAACTACGACCTCTCAAACTTTCGAAGACGCGGGCGCATTTTGCCCGACTACCTCACTTCGGCATCATTTTATCTAGGATCGAGACTTCGTATGGAAAAAGTTCGGTGTTCGACTTTTAGGTAATGTTACAAGCATTCCAAAACCGGCGAGTTTGTTTCCTAACACTCGATATTCACTATTTTATGACTAGTTTTTCGAGGCCACTTAGCCACTTTCACGAATTATCAAAGTACATTATTTTGCTACGAAAAACTATAATTTCTTGATAAATCACTAAACGACTATTGTAGGATGTCGTTTCAATGTAAGTACTTGTGAAGTATTTTTATAACATGAGATGTCATAAACATATATTTCGGTGATAAACTCTATTTTCAAAAATGCACAAGTGGTATGGATATCATATGAGTTTGCATTCACAACATTGTTTCATGACTTATATTAGATCATATCATTCATAATAGGTTGCAGTTTGAGATTGCGCCTCATTTCAGTGTATCCACTTTTGCCATCATATCATTGTATCAAGTGAGTTTTCATAGCCCCGTTTTATTCAAGTTTATATTTCATTTCAAACCTACGGGGAGAATACATTGCACATCATTTTATTACGAGCCCAAGTATATTCAAATTCATTACATTGCTTAAGTTACCTCATGCCAATTAAATGTCCCCATTTCATAATCATGAACCGTTAATTAGGAAGAAGCGAGTGAGTGAATAGATCTATTGAGGGTGACTCCTCCATCTGGGTTGGTGGTCCCAAGCGGTCAAAGGGATGCATTTCATTTAATATCGAATTTGAGTTGTTTGGCAAACACTCTCTTTGGAAGCATCATGATCGTCTAGCCGATGTCATGTTATTATAGCAATTGTATCATTTTCATGTGGCATATTTGTCATACATAACTTATACTTGTGGTGGTCGTACAAAACATTTTCAGAAACCTATGATTTCTCACCAACATTATTGTTGACCGTTTTAGCAATGTATTTTCAGGTATTCAAGTACTATATACTTCATGGCATACATAAGGAGTTATCATAGAGTCGATGTGATGGCGCATCTCATTGGTTTTATGCACTTTAAAACATCGTTTGGATTGTAACAAACTTATTTCCGCACAAGTTGATTTTCATTTGGAACCTATATTTTGTAAACTCACGAATGTTTTAATAAATCAAACGATGTACTTTCAAAACGACACTTTAGGTCGTTCAATATAACTGTAATTGTGATGCTATGGCAGTCATCCCGAGAATTTCATTCATTTGCAAAACAGTATTTTGGGGTGTGACAAATGTTGAAGCTATTGAATTTTACTATAATAAGCAATGCTAAATTTAAGTATTTCTATATTAAGAAAGCCTTTATACATTATAGGATACTACCTCCGTCCTATATTTATTGTCCATATTTCTTTTTTTTGTTGTCCAAATTAATTATCCACTTCCATAAATAGATAAGGAATATATATCAAGTTTATCATATTATCCTCATTCGAGGTTATTATGACAAAGTTTAAAAAGTTAGAAATTAATTGGTTACTTGGTAAATTGTCTTTATGCAAAATGTAAAAGAAAAGCGTAATGATGATGTTTTCTTAAAATGTGTGTTTTTATACATGGACAATAATTTTAAAACGGAGTAGTAGTATGATTTTCCTATTTTGTTGGTTTAGATGAATAAAGTCACAACATTTATGCAAAGACATCATTATCAAAATAATTTCAAACTTTCAGCTGCTGTATAAACCAAAGTTTTAAGATCGAGATCCTATCTAGGATCGTTTTAAGTCTTTGAAAATGTTGATCGTAAGTTCGGATCGGGATCAGAGGTTTTTAAGATCGGGATCCTATCTATGATCGTTTTCGTCTTTGCAAGATTGTGATCGTAAGATCGGATCGGGATCCTAAGATCCTACTATAATGTCATTTTTAATGATCTTTGTAATATTATTCAAATCTACAAATTATTATATATTATAATCACGAAAGTATATGAATGTTTAGTGAAAATGTTGTCTTAAATTATGAATATAGAAAGTTTAAAAAGAATCACATTTTGTTTTTAAATTATATAAAACATGAACCATAAACTTGTAGCTTTTAGTTTATGTTAAGAAAAGTAAGATGGGATATGAGTAAATCTTAAGATTATATGGTTAAGATTTTTACGTATTATGATTCAGATCGTTTAGTTTCTGAGAATTATAAAATACGTCTAGATCGGGATTGTAATCTTAACAATATACATTTTATTATTGTATTACTGAAAAATATAAACTTAAAATAATATAAAAATGTGAGCTGCTAATTTACCCAAAGTACAGCTCCTATATCTTTATCGTATTATTGTATAATGTGATTTGCGATTTATACGATTCAAAACAGTATACGTCTTTATTAAAATGAATGAACACCCAGCCCCACAACCAAACCCAATCAATTACAGTAACATTTTCTTTCTCTCTCTCCAAACCCTTTTTAGAGAGAAGAAGAAGAATAAACACCTTTATTTCTTCCACTACTACTCTACTGCCACACCACTCTT
>OU343219.1:62521194-62540211 GCA_910596185.1 Chrysanthemum makinoi
GAGACTCGTATGGACAAAAGTTCAGTGTTACGACTTTTAGGTAATGTTACAAGCATTCCAAAACCGTTGAGTTTGTTTCCTAACACTCGATATTCACTATTTTATGACTAGCTTTTCGAGGCCACTTAGCCACTTTCACGAATTATCAAAGTACATTATTTTGCGACGAAAAACTATAATTTCTTGATAAATCACTAAACGACTATCGTAAGATGTCGTTTCAACGTAGTACTTGTAAAGTATTTTATAACATGACGAGATGTCATAAACATATATTTCGGCAATAAACTCTATTTTCAAAAATGCACAAGTGGTATGGATATCATATGAGTTTGCATGCACAACATTGTTTCATGACTTATATTAGATCATATCATTCATAATAGGTTGCAGTTTGAGATTGCGCCTCATTTCAGTGTATCCACTTTTGCCATCATATCATTGTATCATGTGAGTTTTCATAGCCCCGTTTTATTCAAGTTTATATTTCATTTCAAACCTACGGGGGAGAATACATTGCACATCATTTTATTACGAGCCCAAGTATATTCAAATTCATTACATTGCTTAAGTTACCTCATGCCAATTGAATGTCCCCATTTCATAATCATGAACCGTTAATTCCGGAAGAAGCGAGAATGAGTGTCTTTTCATAGATCTATTGAGGGTGACTCCTCCATCCGGGTTGGTGGTCCCAACTGGTCAAACGGATGCATTTTATTTAATATCAGAATTTGAGTTGTTTGGCAAACACTCTGTTGGGGCAAACATCATGATCAGTCTAGCTTCGGTGTCATGTGCTTATAGCAATTGTATCATTTTCATGTGGCATATTTGTCATACATAACTTATACTTGCGGTGGTCGAACAAAACATTTTCAGAAACCTATGATTTTTCACCAACATTATTGTTGACCGTTTTAGCAATGTATTTTCAGGTATTCAAGTACTATATACTTCATGGCATACATAAGGAGTTATCATAGAGTCGCGGCGACGACGCGTCTCACATGGGTTTTATGCACTTTAAAACATCGTTTGGATTGTAACAAACTTATTTCCGCACAAGTTGATTTTCATTTGGGACCTATATTTTGTAAGCTCTGAATGTTTTAATAAATCAAACGATGTACCCTAGACTATAACTACATCATCATAGCATCTCATCATTTCATCATAAGTGCATAGTCACTATACATGCGGTTTTATACGCACATTATGCGGGTTATTTACTTTCATTTCAAATCGATTGTCACATTGATGTCTTCAGATACCCATCCCATCATACTCACATCAGACTCTGACATGGAGGATACCTTGTCATTCCCTACTATAGTTTTAACATCAGTTGACTCTACACCAGACTTACCACACATATTATCCGATGTGGAGACTGAACCCTTTGAGGAGGGCGAAGTTGCACCTACACCATCACGATCACCATTGATTCACCGTAGGATCAGGACAGTTTCTATCATTCTGTAGGGACAGATCATACCATTTGATAGGACTTACAGGCTTAGTCCTTATGAACCTATTAGGATGCTTACTGCAAGGAAGAGAGTACATTCTCTTACCCCCACTCTTAGATCATGTACTACTCATGTAATACAACCACCATCAGCTACTCATACCGCTATTAGTCGTCCAATAGTGCATACTCTAGCTTTACCTCTGAAACGTCGCGAGACAACACGAAAGAGAGTAGTATTTCATTCACCATCATCTCCTAACTTACCACTAGGATTTCCATCATCATCATCATTATCATCTAGAGCACCATCCGTACCATCACATCTCATAGACACTACTCATGCATCTGACTTGCAGCTTGGGAAGCGTGCATGATTTGACACACCATTACCATCAATCACTAAGACTATAGATACTACACCATCTTATAGGATTGAGGACGGTGAGAATTTCAAAGCTGTTGTTGCTAGACAGCCTACTGCTCCTACACTTGAGACACGATTAGACCATCAACAGGAACAGATAATAAGTACCTTTCTATCTAATGTAATCTTTATCCTTTATTATCTCCACGATAATCACAACCTTTGTTTATTTCATTCCCTATTCCAATTGCCCAATTTTCAATCATTTCGCAACAATATATGTGACAACTCGTAATTTCAGGTCATTTTACAAACTTTAAAAGTTTCACTATTTCATCATTTATCGTAAACTACGTTTACGAGTATCAAATTCGCGTAACCTTAATGGTTTAGCTGCGAATTCATGAACATTTCATCAAGGACATTTCATATAGACTAGGTTTAGTCTACATATCATTAGCATCGTTATCATCATATTAGTTCATGCATGGATTTGCATTTTTCATTAAACGTTTATTTTCCTATTAAATAAACGCTATCGCGTAATCATTTATTTTGAATATTTGATCCAACAATTCCAAAAATAATCCTAATATATTTTTATACCCATTTTAAGACTATAAAAATTATATTATTAGTTTACCCGATGTTTTAAATTTATTTTGTATATAAATTGTTATATTTATATAATTACGATGGCTTTCGTAAATTCAACCCGATAAATATTTATTCACTCAATTCTTGTAAGAAATGTATTTTTATAATTTTTATGACTTCAATACATTTTATTTTGTTTCGTTAAAATTTATTTTTAGCTAACGCTACCCTAAAAGTTTAAATATGTACACAAGTTATTAATTATCCTTAATTAACTACACATTTACTTTACATTACTACACTTAATTGTTACTAAATGCATCTACTCACTTTTTTTTTATAAATTCCCATGGCCGACCACCCTTAGTCACACCCAGGGTGAGTCATTTGGTTTGCTAAAATATCTCTACTTATACACATATAAATATAATGTATTTGTTATACAATATTATCTCAACATGTACAAACACATACACATAATAATATCAAGGTGAAAATCACACGCTCTTTCCTCTCATTTCCTCTTGCAACCGCAACCACAAAGGACCAAGAGAAGATCATCCAAAAAAGTTTTTAAAGACAAGATTTATTAAACACTCTAGTATCACTCTTGATTAAGGTTTTGCAATAAAAACCTTGGGTGATTAGGAAAAATCCTTTGTTCTCATAACCTCATCAAGTTAACTAGTAAGCATCCATATTCATGATCCTATTTCATATTCATTGTTATATTCATTTCATCATATTTGAGAAAACATGCAAGTCTCATGGATGTTTATACCATTTTTTTCATTGATTTTAAAGTTATATATATTATATATATATATATATATATATATATATATATATATATATATATATATATATATATATATATATATATATATATGTCATCCTATAATTACTCCTTGTTATAAATCACTCTTGGTGATGTCTAGGAACCCATGACACCCTAAGAAGGTGTATGGTAGGATTTGAATAGCTTCGGAGTTGTTTTGAATTGGTTGGAATAAGTTTGGCGCGAGAAAAAACTCATTTCGACAAGTTTTCTAAAGGGTCTGTCCATATTTTTGAAATCTGGAAAATCCGAAAGTTTGTAAAATATTTTGGGCTAGATATTCAGAAAATACACTTTAAAACGAAAACGTGGTCGCTTGAACGGGTTAAAACGGAGCTATAACGAAGAAGTTATGAATTTTTGAAGTTTGACGACGAAAAATATTTGTTTCAGAAAATTCAGCATGTAATCTCGACTTTTTACGAGTCAAAAATGAGTCTTAAGTGTTATAAAATGTGTCGACTTATCAAAAATATATTAGTATATATTATTACGATTCCGAGGACATATAAAACGTAGAAAACGGACTTGTAACGATTAAATTACACGCGATTTAACAAAGTTGCCGTAACTTTTTTATATAAGAAAAACTAATATATTTCTATTAGACAAATATTACGGCCACAAGGGACCATGTTGGGGGTCGTTTTTAACATTGACTTAGTACTTTTTGTAACATGATATCTTCTAGTAAAAGTAAGTTCGCCAAGCATATTTTCCAAAATGTCCAACCGTTCGTCAAGCGGAGTTGTAATAAATAAAATACGGTCACTTAAACTTTGCCGAAAACCATCCTTAAACAATATTCTGGACACAAGTACCCTACTTTACCTATATTTTTCTCCATAATCGAGACCTCTAGGAAAACTTAAAAATTCTAAAACTTTGAGATAATGATACAAGCTTCCCAAAACCGTTGAGTTCGTTTCCTAAAACTCGACGTGCACCATTTTACGACTAGCTTTTCGAGGCCGTTTTGTCACTTTCATGAAAATTTCAACGACATTATTTTACGACGAAAAATTATAATTTCACAATAAATCATTAAATGATTATCGTAAGATATCATTTCAACGTAAATACTTGTAAAGTATTTTATAACATGACGAGATGTCATAAACATATATTTTGACGATAAATTCTATTTTCAAAAGCGTACAAGTGGTATAGATTACATGTGGATTTGCATGCACGACATTGTTTCATGATTTACATTAGAACATATCATTCATAATAGGTCACAGTCAGAGGTTGCGCCTCATTTCAGTACTCACTTTTGCCATTATATCATCATTATCATTGCAACAGGTGAGTTTCATAGCCCCGTTTTATTCAAGTTTTTACTTTATTTCAAACCTACGGGGAGAATACATTGCACATCATTTTTATTACGATACCAAGTATATCAAATTCATTACATTGCTTAAGTTACCTCATGCCAATTGAATGTCCCCATTATATAACATGAACCGTTAATTTCATAGAAGCGAGGGTGAGTGGATAGATCTATCGAGGGTGACTCCTCCATCCGGGTTGGTGGATTCCAACTGGTTAAACGGATGCATTTCATTTAATATCATTATTTGAGTTGTTTGGCAAACACTCTGTTGGGGCGAACATCATGATCAGTCTAGTTTCGGTGTCATGGACTTATAGCAATTGTATCATTTTTGTGACATCATTGTCTTACAAACTTATACTTGTGGTAGTCGTATTATACATATACATAAACTCTATGAACTCACTCAACCTTTGTGTTGACACTTTTAGCAATGTATTTTCAGGTAACTAAGGCATACACTTCATGGCATGCATATGGACTGGACATATCATAGAGTCGCGGTGACGACGCGTCTCACATGGGATTTATACATTTTTAAAACATCGTTTGACTTGTACCAAACTTATTTTCCGCACATGTTGATTTTCATTTGGGACCTATACTTTGTAAACTCTGATTATTTTATTAAATCAAACGATGTATTTTCCAAACGACACTTTAGGTCGTTCAATATATCTGTAACTGTGATGCTATGACAGTCAACCCCCAGGAATTCCATTCCGCTGCAAAACAGGTAATTTGGGGGTGTGACAATATACCACTATCTTACTAGGGATTAGGGAAACTTTATTCTTGACCAATTAGGAGACTATTACCATTCTATGAGGTTCTCCCATGTATCCTACAAACCATTCAACAAATCTTATTTCAAGTTATTTTGCTACCACTTTATGAAATTATTTCACATAATTTTATTTCAAGCTATTTTACCACCATCTTAGGAAAATTGTTTCGCAAAGTTCTAAAACAAGCTGTTTTGTTACCACCCTATAAATTGATTTTCAGTCATTCTATCAACTATTTACTACCATTACGCGAAACGATTTTCATGTTACTGTGAAAAAAAAATTGTTTGAGTCATTATCTTACAAAACAACACGTTGAATACCATCTAAAACTTCGGAGAAACATGATACTATTTCAACAAAACCAAGCATCACATCATTTGTCCTCGATTATACATAGCCTAATCACCTATGTATAATTCAGGAAATATTATGTCATGAAAGAAACAAACATCTTTTCAAACTTCCTAAAACAATCTTCACTCAAAAGCAAAGCTTTGTAATCAGATAACTTGTTCATAAACATCTCTTTTTGTTAACACTCTATAGATACATATGCCATTCATCACTCACTCAACCGATAAGTTGAAATTTTACCAGTGACCTTTTTAGGAAAGACTTTCTATACCACCTATGAGGAGGATTCCTCGATACAAGAAAACAATGAAAGCATTTCAGGACTACCAACTAGGACTAGAAGTATGTAGTAAGATGATTTGAAATTCAACGGAAATCTTAAGACATCACGAGACATTCCGAACCACTATCTTTGGACTAGAAGCCAAATTATATCATTTCAAAAGTGCCAGCTAGACCGTGTTACAAGAAATTGTACAAAGCAAATACCCACTAAGTAACAATATAGAGATAAACCAAGTCTTCTAACCAAGACTACAGAACATCCCATTAAACATGGTCTCAACAATATGTGAACTTCCCTACAATAAGTTTCCCTTAAAGGAAAATTGAGTTAAATTAAGGTTATCGATATAAACTTCCCCTAAGGCATTGTGTTCTCTAGAAATTACAGATAACCTCACTTCCATATCAAGAGATGCAACAGGTCTGAACATATCGGACAATCAATGACTCTCCATCTACAAGTGGAATCAGAACAAACATTCTTCGGCATAGTATGAACTGATATCTAAGTTTTTGCTAGCATGATAACAATCTCAGTGATGAACTATTTTAGAAGCACTCAATATCGGAACAAATCTTGAAAATCAACCACCACACCACATCACTTAAACATTTAAGGTTTTGTGACTTGACAACATAGAGAGTGGAAATATTTTGATAAGAGAAATTAAGAGAGACACCATCAAGCAATAAACATCTTAGTAGTGGAGACTAAGTGCCTTAGGCAAGGAAGACTCAAGTCATGACATTCGCTAGAACTAGAAACGCGAGGAATCACAACTGTTACCCATAATCTATTTATTACAATAATGCCCTTTTCGACAGACTTGATATTTTGAAATTTGGCACGAGACACGTGATATTAATTTCAATTATACCTAATATAAGGTAGCCGATTCACCTTAGACTTCTGACAATTATTTTAAGATTCCCATGGAACCTACTGGGACACGAGTTCCACCTATTATCCTCAACTCAATGGTCAGAGCGAGAGAACAATTCAAACATTAGAAGATATACCCAAAGCATGTATGATTTTCTGGAAATTATTAGGCAAATCATTCTTCATCGAACAAGTTCCCTTACAACAATAGTTATCACATGAACATATTGACTGCACCAATTGAGGCACTCTATGGTTGAGGTGTCAATCACTTATTCACGGGCCAAAAGCAGAAAGCCCAACTCACTAGTCCATAACTTATTCATGAAACAACAAAGAAATCGTATAGATCAAGAATCAGTTACAAGCAACAACAAATAGATAGAAAAGCTACGTCAATATACGACGCAAAAATATTGGAAATATGTTCCATAAGTCACAAACCATTAGAATTTCAGGTTCACAACAGTGTTATGTTGAAAGTCTCGCCTTGGAAAGGTGTAGTACGATTCAGAAAACGGGGGAAGACCCGATGCGACTCAAATATCCTCACCTTTTTCACAAATAACACCGTAGAAACCATCATGAACTAAATTCAGGGACTGAATTCCTTTTTGGGTGGGCGAATGTGACAAATCGTAATTTCAGGTCATTTTACAAACTTTGAAATTTTCACTATTCATCTCGGGAAATTACTATTCACTTATTACTATTCATCGTTTTTTAAGTCGGTTTGAGACTTTGAGAGGTTATTTCAAAATTTTACTATTCACGAAACATTATTCATTCCATGAGAAAAACCACTATTCATGATTCACTATTCATCATTTTTCGTAAACTGGGTTTACGAGTATCAAATACGCGTAACCTTGAGGGTTAAGCTGCTTATTCATGGAACATCATTGAGAACATTTCATATAGACTAGAGTTAGTCTACATATCATTAGTAACATCATCTTCATATTAATTTATGCTTGGGTTTGCATATTTCATTAACGTATATTTATTTATTAAATAAACGCTATCACGCGATCATTTATTTTGAATAATTGATCCGACACTTCCAAAATTGTCCAAATATATTTTTATACTCATTTTAAGACTATAAAAACTATATCATTAGTTTACCCGATGTTTTGGATTTATTTTGTATATAAATTGTTATATATATATATATATATATATATATATATATATATATATATATATATATATATATATATATATATATATATATATATATATATATATATATATATATATATATATATATATTTACGACAGTTTTCGTAAATTCAACTCGATAAATATTTATTCACTCAATACTTGCGAGAAATGCATTTTTATAATTTTTATGACATCGATATATTTTATTTTGTTCTGTTAAAATCGATTTCTAGCTAACGCTACACTAAATAATTAATTAAATGTACAAAATATACATTAAACTTAACCTTAAAATGCATTTACTCAACAAAAGTACACAAAATACTTCACCCCTTTTACCCTTGCTGCCCCCGCCCCCTAGTCATCACAAGTTACCAAATTGATTTTTACTACCTAAGTGTACACCTACACATTTTTATATCTAGATATTTGTTGAATACTAGGAATATCTAAATTAAAACACATAGTAACACATACTTTCAAGGTGTAAAGAAAATAAGAAAACTCTTCCTTCCTTTGTTAGTGGTCGACCAAAGCAAGATCAAGAGGTGAAACCATTGATTTTTCAAGATCAAGTGATTTAATAAACCTATTAGTGCTTCTAGTTAAGGTTTTGAAATAAAAACCTAGAAGTAGTTAGTTACCTTGTTAAAAAAACTCTTCAATCACTCAAGTAAGCTTCTAATAATTTTTCCTAATCTTTCATACTCTTACTTGATGTATTTTTATGATTCTATTAGAAAAACACTCAAATATACTATGATCCATACCACTTTTACATGTTTTTACTTCTTAAAATGGGTTTAAATTATCCTATTAGTATTCATTTGAAACCTATCAATTTTGGTAAAGTTTAGGAACCTATGACACTCTAAGAAGGTGTATGGTAGGTTTAGAATAGTTTCGGAGTTGATTTGAAATGGTTGAAACAAGATTTACGCAAGAAAAATCAAGTTAGACGATAAATAAATAGTTGCTGTCCATTTCTGTAAAATCTGGAAATTTTGACAGGTCATGGACTATTTTGGTTTATATTTTCAGAAAATAGACTTTAAAACGAAACCGTGGTCGCTTGAACGGGTTAAAACGGGTTTTATAACGAAGAAGTTACGCTATTTTCAAGTTTAACGACGAAAACTATTTTTCTGAAAATATACATGCTTTCAAGGGTTATTTAAGGGGCAAAAACGAGTTGCAAACCTAAACTATAAGAGTCGACTTATCAAAAATATATTAGTACATACTATCACAATTCCGAGGATATATAGAACGTAGAAAACGGACCTATAACGCTAAAGATATACATATTTGAAATATGACGATCACAACTATTTTCTTCAGCACTAACACTTAAATATTTCTAAGTGTTGAAACTGTCTTTTCGGGTACCCATGTTTGGAGCCGTTTTTCTCAATGATCGAGTTGGTTTTGGTAAAATAGTATCTCTGAGTGAAAGTTAGTTCACCTGGTCTACTTTCCAAAATGTCCAGCCGTTCGTCAAACGGATTTATAACGAGTAACTTACGACCTCTCAAACTTTCCCGAAGACTGCCCAGGAACTGCATTTTTAGCCCGACTACCTCACTTCACCATCATTTTTATCTAGGATCGAGACTCGTATGGACAAAAGTTCAGTGTTACGACTTTTAGGTAATGTTACAAGCATTCCAAAACCGCTGAGTTTGTTTCCTAACACTCGATATTCACTATTTTATGACTAGCTTTTCGAGGCCACTTAGCCACTTTCACGAATTATCAAAGTACATTATTTTGCGACGAAAAACTATAATTTCTTGATAAATCACTAAACGACTATTGCAGGATGTCGTTTCAATATAAGTACTTGTAAAGTATTTTATAACATGACGAGATGTCATAAACATATATTTCGGCGATAAACTCTATTTTCAAAAATGCACAAGTGGTATGGATATCATATGAGTTTGCATGCACAACATTGTTTCATGACTTATATTAGATCATATCATTCATAATAGGTTGCAGTTTGAGATTGCGCCTCATTTCAGTGTATCCACTTTTGCCATCATATCATTGTATCAAGTGAGTTTTCATAGCCCCGTTTTATTCAAGTTTATATTTCATTTCAAACCTACGGGGGAGAATACATTGCACATCATTTTATTACGAGCCCAAGTATATTCAAATTCATTACATTGCTTAAGTTACCTCATGCCAATTAAATGTCCCCATTTCATAATCATGAACCGTTAATTCCGGAAGAAGCGAGAGTGAGTGAATAGATCTATTAAGGGTGACTCCTTCATCCGGGTTGGTGGTCCCAACTGGTCAAACGGATGCATTTCATTTAATATCAGAATTTGAGTTGTTTGGCAAACACTCTGTTGGGGCGAACATCATGATCAGTCCAGCTTCGGTGTCATGTGCTTATAGCAATTGTATCATTTTCATGTGGCATATTTGTCATACATAACTTATACTTGTGGTGGTCGTACAAAACATTTTCAGAAACCTATGATTTCTCACCAACATTATTGTTGACCGTTTTAGCAATGTATTTTCAGGTATTCAAGTACTATATACTTCATGGCATACATAAGGAGTTATCATAGAGTCGATGTGACGACGCGTCTCACATGGGTTTTATGCACTTTAAAACATCGTTTGGATTGTAACAAACTTATTTCCGCACAAGTTGATTTTCATTTGGGACCTATATTTTGTAAACTCTGAATGTTTTAATAAATCAAACGATGTACTTTCAAAACGACACTTTAGGTCGTTCAATATAACTGTAACTGTGATGCTATGGTAGTCATCCCCAGGAATTTCATTCCGCTGCAAAACAGGTATTTTGGGGGTGTGGCAAATGTTGAAGCTATTGAATTTTACTATAATAAGCAATGCTAAATTTAAGTATTTCTATATTAAGAAAGCCTTTATACATTATAGGATACTACCTCCGTCCTATATTTATTGTCCATATTTCTTTTTTTTGTTGTCCAAATTAATTATCCACTTCCATAAATAGATAAGGAATATATATCAAGTTTATCATATTATCCTCATTCGAGGTTATTATGACAAAGTTTAAAAAGTTAGAAATTAATTGGTTAACGGTAAAATTGTCTTTGTGCAAAATGTAAAAAAGAGAAAACTGTAATGATGATGTTTTCTTAAAATGTGTGTTTTTTGTCTATGGACAATAATTTTAAGACGGAGGTAGTAGTATGATTTTCCTATTTTGTTGGTTTAGATGAATAAAGTCACAACATTTATGCAAAGACATACGTATCAAAATAATTTCAAACTTTCAACTGCTGTATAAACCAAAGTTTTTAAGATCGAGATCCTATCTAGGATCGTTTTCGTCTTTTGAAAATCGTGATCGTAAGTTCGGATCAGGATCCAGAGGTTTTTAAGATCGGGATCCTATCTATGATCGTTTTCGTCTTTGCAAGATCGTGATCGTAAGACCGGATCGGAATCCTAAGATCCTACAATAATGTCATTTTTTAATGATCTTTGTAATATTATTCAAATCTACAAATTATTATATATTATAATCACGAAAGTATATGAATGTTTCGTGAAAATGTTGTCTTAAATTATGAATATAGAAAGTTTAAGAAGAATCACATGTTGTTTTTAAATTATATAAAACGTGAACCATAAACTTGTAGCTTTTAGTTTATGTTCCGAGAAAAGTAAGATCGGATATGAGTAAATCTTAAGATTATATGGTTAAGATCGGGATGATATAAGATTTTAAGCTTGCTAAGATTTTACGTATGATTCAGATCGTTTTTGTTTTGCAGAATTATAAAATCGTCTAAGATCAGGATCGTAATCTTAACAACTCTACATTTTTATTATTGTATTACTGAAAAATATAAACTTAAAATAATATAAAAATGTGAGCTGCTAATTTACCCAAAGTACAGCTCCTATATCTTTATCGTATTATTGTATAATGTGATTTGCGATTTATACGATTCAAAACAGTATACGTCTTTATTAAAATGAATGAACACCCAGCCCCACAACCAAACCCAATCAATTACAGTAACATTTTCTTTCTCTCTCTCCAAACCCTTTTTAGAGAGAAGAAGAAGAATAAACACCTTTATTTCTTCCACTACTACCTCCTACTGCCACACCACTCTCCCAACCTTCAAACCAAACCAAGCTTCTCATTTCTCTCTCTACCAAGAGAAGAATAAATGAAGAAAAATCCCTTTTTTCTCTCTCTAATAATAACTTTCTGTCTTTTCATAACTGGAACTCCCGACCTGAAGGCAGACCGGCTAGCCATCTTGGCTATCCGGTCGTCAGTAGGCGGGAGATCTATCCTCTGGAACATTTCCCAACCTTCCACACCTTGTACTTGGCCAGGTGTCTTTTGTGACAATAAAACTAATCGTGTGGTGGAGCTTCATTTCCCGGGTTATGGTCTGTCAGGTCAGCTTCCTGAGAACACTCTCGGGAACCTGACCGAACTGACCACTTTGAGTCTCCGTTTTAATGCTCTCGCGGGCTCCCTGCCCGCGGATATTTTTAGCCTGTCTAAATTACGAAATCTTTATTTGCAAAATAATTTGTTTTCCGGTCCGATACCGGACTCGTTTACGCCTCTTGTGAACCTTGTGAGGGCTAATTTTGCTAATAATAAATTCTCGGGTAGTATTCCTGGCTCTGTTAATAATTTGACCCGTCTCGCGACATTGTATTTGGAAAACAATGCGCTGACGGGTCAAATACCGGATCTGTCCCGACCCGTTATTGTTCAGTTTAATGTTTCCAATAATAATTTAACTGGCGAAGTCCCGGCAAAGTTTTCGACTTTTCCGGATTCCGCATTTTTAGGAACCTCACTTTGTGGGAGCCCATTGACGTCTTGTGACGGGTCAACACCCGGGTCGGGTTCTGGTTCTGGTTCGGGCAAAGGGTCGTCTGATAAGCTGTCGGGTGGGGCGATTGCTGGTATTGTGATAGGATCTGTATTGGGTCTTTTGTTAATTTTGTTACTTTTATTCTTTTTGTGTTGTAAGAAGAGAAAACAAAAGAATGTAGTGGCTACAAGGGATTTAGGAGAATCTAAACAAGTTGAAGTTGAAATACCCGCGTCTGGGCCGAAATCAAAATCCGAACCCAGGGAGAATGTGGATAGTTACCCGTCCTTAACCGCGGCTGTGGTTAGTGGTGCAGGTGGTACAAAGGGTAAATCAGGTGAAGTTAGTAAGAAATTAGTGTTTTTTAAGAAAAATACTGAATTGGGTAAATTTGATTTAGAAGATTTGTTAAGGGCTTCGGCCGAGGTTTTGGGAAAAGGGACATTTGGGACGGCATATAAGGCGGTTTTGGAGATGGGTTTTGCTGTTGCTGTGAAAAGATTGAAGGATGTAACAATGGGTGATAAGGAATTTAAGGAGAAAATTGAAGGTGTTGGTGCAATGGATAACGAAAATTTGGTTCCGTTAAGAGCTTATTATTGCAATGGTGAAGAGAAGCTTCTTGTGTATGATTACATGCCTATGGGAAGCTTATCCGCACTCTTACATGGTACATTAGCTAAATTTCATTTCAATGCTCCTTAATTTATCAACATTGTCATAATCTGCATATTAAGATAAAGCATTAATCGATTAAAATAGCAAAATACTTGGCGCATTAGTGATTACATTCTGTTACTAGTTATAGTAATTATCTTAACGACTATAGCAAATTTGGTACAATGTTAGAAGGTGGATACTAGCAATGTCTCTAGCTCGTGTTTTTATGATCATTAATATAAGTATACATATAATGTATCTTGCGGTAAGCATTTTGCACTTAGGATTCTTATGCAAGAGATTTGAATCTTGATTCTTGAAGTTTGTTTAATTTGAATACAATGTGGGTGGTCAGCTGTCTTTTTCATATAAAATAGATTGTTAGGTTGTTGTTAGATCTAATATATAAAAAGAAGTGTCCTTTGGTAATGAAGTAAACTTAAAGACTTAATTAGGTCTTAAATTATTTAGGTAGTTCAAAACTTATGACTTTAAAACTACTTCAAGGGTTAACTGCAGTAAAATTTAATTGAACGGAACAAGTTTTTAGTAGCTCACAACTTAAATATTGTAACGTGTTGCAGGAAATAGAGGTGCTGGTAGAACTCCATTGAACTGGGAAACACGTTCCGCCATTGCCCTTGGAGCTGCTCGTGGAATCACTTATTTGCACACACAAGGCTCAACTGTTTCCCATGGAAACATAAAATCATCAAACATTCTTTTAACCACATCTTACGAAGCTCGCGTCTCTGACTTTGGCCTAGCCCAACTTGTGGGTCCCAATGCTACACCAACTCGTGTAGATGGTTATCGAGCTCCAGAAGTTACTGATATCCGTAAAGTGTCCCAAAAAGCAGATGTGTACAGTTTTGGAGTGTTGTTGTTGGAGTTACTAACGGGTAAAGCACCAACACACGCGTTGTTGAATGAAGAAGGTGTTGACCTTCCACGATGGGTTCAATCAGTGGTTCGAGAAGAGTGGACTTCCGAGGTTTTTGATCTCGAGCTACTTAGGTATCAAAATGTTGAAGACGACATGGTTCAGTTGTTGCAACTAGCTATCGATTGTTGTGCTCAGTACCCTGATAAGAGGCCCGCTATGGCAGACGTGACTAACCACATTGAGGAGCTTTGCCGGTCGAGTGGGGTGCAAACACCCGAACCCAACAACGACATTGTGAGCAACTCGTGATTTTTTTTGGTATTTGATTCCTTGGCTAATTGAATTTGTTGTTTTCTAAATTGTTGTTTTTTTTAAATGTTGATTATACACATTTTGATGTTTGTAGTTTGTTGAGTAAATGGTATATGTAATATGAAATCTCAATGCTATTCTTTGCTTTGTTTACGTACACTTATTATTATTATTATTATTATTATTATTATTATTATTATTGTCATGTAATTGTTTATTATAAATATGAAACCACAACGGTACTATTTGCAAATAATTATTTTTAATGCATTCTGTTGTGTAAAATGTCATATTGAAGTTTATAATTACTATATATAACTATAGAGTGAGCAACAGTGCTTGCAAAATGCAAGCATTAATTGCCAACTTTCAAAAGTTGGCGAAAATAGTCTCTGAAGTTTAAGTGTCATTGCAAAGTAAGTTCAAGTTGGCAAAAATAGTCCCTAAGGTTTAACTGTCGCTGCAAAGTAAGTCCTTTATAGCAATTTGGCAAAAATAGTCCCTATCCAAATTCACGGCTACAAAAGCAATCCCGCTGCATCGCGCGGGTTCCCACACTCGTTTTGATTGATTCATTGAAGTCGGTAAAGGGTGTTTGACAAATGTTACACTTTCTGATAATTAACGAGTGTGGAAACCCGCGCGATGCAGCAAATGGATTGGCTTAAAATGACTTACTTTGTAGCGATTAAACTTAAACCTTAAGGACTAATTTTGCCAGGTTGCTATAGTTAGCAATTAATTCTACAGGACCTACCTTGCAACGTCGCTTAAACCTCAAAGACTGTTTTTGCCAAGTTGTGAAACTTTGCATTTAATGTTAAGGACTTATTTTGCAGCGCCACTTGAACCTCAGGGACTGTTTTTGCCAAGTTGGGAAAATTTGCAATTAATGCTTGTGTTTGCAAAGGAACCATGTACGATTTTTAGTATATAAAGAGAATTGTGTTCCGTAACTTATACATCTCTCTATTGAATTCACATTAAATTTTAGACTAGTTATTACTAGTGCTTGCAAAATGCAAGCATTAATTGCCAACTTTCAAAAGTTGGCGAAAATAGTCCCTGAAGTTTAAGTGTCATTGCAAAGTAAGTTCAAGTTGGCAAAAATAGTCCCTAAGGTTTAACTGTCGCTGCAAAGTAAGTCCTTTATAGCAATTTGGCAAAAATAGTCCCTATCCAAATTCACGGCTACAAAAGCAATCCCGCTGCATCGCGCGGGTTCCCACACTCGTTTTGATTGATTCATTGAAGTCGGTAAAGGGTGTTTGACAAATGTTACACTTTCTGATAATTAACGAGTGTGGAAACCCGCGCGATGCAGCGGGATTGGCTTAAAATGACTTACTTTGTAGCGACACTTAAACCTTAAGGACTAATTTTGCCAGGTTGCTATAGTTAGCAATTAATTCTACAGGACCTACCTTGCAACGTCGCTTAAACCTCAAAGACTGTTTTTGCCAAGTTGTGAAACTTTGCATTTAATGTTAAGGACTTATTTTGCAGCGCCACTTGAACCTCAGGGACTGTTTTTGCCAAGTTGGGAAAATTTGCAATTAATGCTTGTGTTTGCAAAGGAACCATGTACGATTTTTAGTATATAAAGAGAATTGTGTTCCGTAACTTATACATCTCTCTATTGAATTCACATTAAATTTTAGACTAGTTATTACTATTGTTTATTTCAAACGAGTTTAGTTTAAGGATGAATAAATTAGGCTATGTTTATCAATGGGTTCACAACTCAATCGGTTTCACAAATAATAATATTTTAATTAAAATTCTTAAATCCTTTCACAACCAAAATCACATGATAACCTAGATTGTCAACTTTTAATCTGTCACATGCGGCTAATAAATGATCATTTGTTTTATTTTTCTTTTTAATATTTATTATTTTATAGAAAAATAGATTAGTTGTATGTATTTGTTGGGTTGGGTTGTTGATAAAAAGGTATAGATTGGGTGTGTAGGTGAAGAAAAGAAAAAATATTTTAGTAGAGATTGTGTTGTGATAGATTGTTGATAAAGATATTCTTAGGCAAATTGCTAAAGGGTGTTGATACTCACACCATTTTTTTTATACTTACACTATAATTATCCATTATTATTTTATACAGTGTGCATTACATTGTACAATTTGATGTAAGTATAAAAAATTTGTGTGAGTATCTACCTCCAAAGGTCGTGGGATGGAACTCATGGAAGTATGGGACACCGACCGACAGCAGAGCATGTGGGAAAAAGCCAATTGGATTGACATTTTGCTATTCTAAAGCATCCAAATGAGATACAATTTTTTATTTAAAAAAATTAATATGAGATATATTGAAATAAAATACTTTCTCCATCTTAAAATTTTGGTTCATATTTCTTTTAGAATGCCTCAAAATAATTATTTATTTTTTTTTAAGTAAAGATTAAAAAATATATTAAAGAATATTCTCTTTGAGTGGTTGTTATTTATAGTGGTTATATTTTTATTAAACTTTATGATTTTTCTCTCATTACAATAAGGGAGGTGATACTCACACCACCTTTTTTGATTATTTCACCACAAACTATGCATTGCAGTTTGTACAGTACAAACTACAATGCACATATTGTGGTGCAATAATCAAAAAAGGTGGTGTGAGTATCAATTCCCTTACAATAACTTTGAGACGGAAGGAATATATTTTTAGAACTGCAGATTTTATACTCTTATCCTTCTCAAACATAATATCGCACAATGTTTCCAATGAGATTAAAACTATACAATTGATAAAACACTCACATATCACTGGATAAAAACCTCAAATATTTGAAATTAACTATTGGGACCACAATTTTAGCTGTACTGTTTTCTTTCTTTTTATATAAGAAAATTTTGATCACACCGACAAGATGGCGATGAGCCGATGAAATACATTTACTTTTTGAGTTATGCTAAGGCTATCCTTAACGCTAGTGAGGCATCGGGAAGAAAGGTCAAGCGACAAACACCATTGGGTTGGTGGCGTGAGGCATCGACAAAAGGGGCGAACGGTAAAGCTTTCACCTTTGAGGAAGTATGTAATTGTAGGACCCATTTGCTTTTTTAACAATTTGATTGTTTATTTATTTATTTTTTTAAAAAGGAAAAAAAGGTTCCACAACCTCATTTTACTTATAAATACTTAATAAAATTTCATGAGTTTCAAACACAAATTCACCATTATTTTCTGAACTCTTTTATTTAATACATTACTACTCAAACAAAACTTATTATAGAAGATATAAATTGAAACAATAATGTTCGATGAAGAGGGAGAACAAGAAGTTATTAGTCGAGACATGACGTTTTTAAGCAAAGCGTTGTCTTTACTATTAATAGACGATAACCAAAACGATCGAAAAAGAACAAACGAAAACCGATATCATTATGGCGCTCATGATTGTTTAGTCAAGGCTTATTTTAATGCGAATACGTCGTTTTCAGAAGAATCTTTCAAAGAGAGGTTTTGAATGAGTCGAAGGCTATTCACATGGATAGTTGAAAAAATACGTCTTCATAATCTATTATTTGCTAATACTACTGACGCCGTCGGAAGACCAAGCATTTCCGCGTTGATGAAGTGAACCTTCACAATTCGTCAATTGGCATACAACACCGTTCTAGATGCCCGTGATGAATATTTGCAAATGGGCCAATAAACTTCTTGTCAATGCCTTGAAAATTTTTGTACGTCTATTATGGAAATTTTTGACCAAATTTTTTGCAAAAACCTACTATCACTGACGTTGAAAATCTACACGCGTTTCATGAACAAAAACACGGGTTTTCAGGAATTTTAGAAAGCCTTGATTGTACAGATTGGTCGTGGCATGGTTTTCCGATCGCACACAAAGGGCAATTTGTTAGACGCGGTCATAGTTCGACTCCATTGTGTTGCGTTACAAGACTTATGGATATGACAAGCTTTATTTGGTGTTTCTGGGGCAAACAACGACATCAACGTTATATATCAATCACCTATATTCAACGATCTAAAAACAGGAAAAGCACTCGAGATTCCGTTGTGGTTAACAGCGTAACATACCCATTAGGATACTATCTTACTGGCAGGATATATCTGGAATAGGCAACTTTGGTTAAGACGACAACAGACCCACGCGCCGATGAAATCAAGTGAATCCGGTATAAGCAAATGCAAGAATCGACAAGGATAGATGTC
>OU343219.1:62540311-62650193 GCA_910596185.1 Chrysanthemum makinoi
TTTGTAACCTGTCTTTATCTATGTCAAACTTATTTTCCTATCCAATTGTCTCTTCTTTTATAGATTGCTTATATGATCTACAATATTTACACTATTACTTGGCACTTACCTTGTTTAAAGGTTATGGTATTCATTACCTTTCTTATCAGTAAACGCCGCCAAAACGTAAGATCTAAACGCATCAACCCCGTGGAGCTCCAATACTCTTCTATTCCAAACAGGGTTACTTCAAATCAAGCCGCAAAATGCTGCTATTCCAAAGTAGAGTCACACACGCATCGTGATCACAAGCCACTACTCCCGCTTAGGCTACTCCAATCCAACTGCCATGAATCAAGCCATGATTGACCAACTAGTCAATGGCGAAAGTGAACGCCGCTTTGGCTGCAGCAAACCACTCGTCTACAATCTTTGGAACTTCAAGACCACCCACTCATAGCAGCATACTTATCAAGACTTTTCGTAAAACCAAGGATGGAGGTTTTAGTGGAACCGGCGAGTTGTTCACCGACTAGATGGATCGAAAAGTCAGAGGCGTGTTCGAATGCGCAATTGTGAAGAAGAGTCTAAGGTTAAGTATGCATCATTCACTTTCACGGATTTTGCCTTAACACGGTGGAACAATTTTAAATCACGGTTTTCGATGTTGCCTGCCATGCCGGAGAACTTCAAGGAAATGTACCAAAGTCTTGTCCTCGTAATGAGATTAAGTTAGAGCATGAGTTTTGGAACCTCAGGTTCAAGGCACCAATATGGCCGCTATAATCGCGATTTCAAGAACTAGCCTTATTGTGTCCCGAAATGGTTCCCCGAGACCGATTGTAGAGAGATATATGGGAGGGCCGCCTAACCTATCAAGGGCAATGTCACCACTTACAGTAAGCTAATCTTCATGAAACTATTGAAGTAGCCAACAAACTCATGGACCAAGTGATTGAGGATTCCATGGACAAAGTGGTTGACAATAAGAGGAAATGGGATGACCATTCTCAAGGTTACAACAACTATGAATACCATGGCAACAACAGTAGGAACAACCGCAACAATCAAAACAAGAGGCAAAATGTTGCTAGAGCTTATGCATTGAATGGGGAAAGAAACCGTGCCGATCGGCACCATTGTGTAATCGAGCGCATCGCCGATCATACAAGGCGATCCATGTCAGAACTTTTAAAATCCACACTTAACGAAACCTGAGGTCCAAGTCATTGGCGGCCGGCTCAACAAGCTGAGCGTAGGACCCAAAGCTAATATAACTTGCTTTGGTTGTGGTGAAAAAGGCATTATAAGAATGAACCAAAGACCGAAACCAAGGCCATGGAGGAAATCAAGGAAACCAGAAATCCAGAAGCCATGGGAATGGCGGGATTTGAAATGTTGGAAACGAGTAATCGTGGGAAATGGAGAAGGAGCTCGTGAGAGAGTCTATCTTTGAACCAAAGTGGAAGCCCGGGAAGACCCGAATGTTGTGACGCAGTGCGTGCCTTATAAATAACCGTTATGCATCCATATTGTTTGACACGGGGCCGATAGGAGTTTTGTTTCTAATACATTTAGTCCACTACTCGATATTGCCCCAACTGCATTAGGAAATGCATACAACGTGGAATTGGCTAATGATAATGTAGAAAGGGTAGATACCATCATAAGAGGTTGCACCTTAACCTCCGTTAAACCACCCATTCAATCGACTTGATACCGGTAGCATTGGGTAGTTTCGATGTCATCGTCGGGATGGAATGGTTAGCAAAATATCATCTTTGCCATCATTTGTGGCGAAAACCTCATTTGAATACCCTATCGAGATGAATTCCTAACAATAGAAGGAGACGTGATGAGAAGAAGCGATCAAGGCGCATGTCATTTCTCGCACCAAGGTGTTGAGGTGTGTGAGGAAGGATGTCACATCTTCCTAGCCAAGTCACGGAAAAGACGAAACAAAAAAAAACGCCTCGAGGGCGTGCCAATAGTGAGAATTTCCGAGGTCTTTCACGAAGACTTACCGGACTCTCACCACCCCGACGAGTTGAATTCCATATCGATTTAGTGCACGGTGCGTGCGCGCCAAGGCAAGAGCACCCTATCGATTAGCTCCAACGGAACTCCGTGAGTTATCAAACCCGGTTCCGAACGCGCAAAAAAAGGTTCATTAGACCAAGCTCATCGCGGGGAGCACCGTCTTATTCGTCAAAAAGGGACGGAACTTTCGAATGTGCATCGACTACCGTAAGTTGAATAAACTAACCATTAAGAACCGCTACCCACTACCGAGAATCGATGACTTCTCGATCAACTTCAAGGTTCAAGCGTTTATTCAAAAATCGAATTTAAGGTCCGGATACCATCAACTAAGAGTTGAGAAGAAGACATTCCCAAACCACCTTCGGGACTCACGTTATGGACATTACGAGTTCCAAGTCTTCAGGGTTAACCAACCAGCGCACCGTGTGTTCATGGACCTCATGAACCGAGTGTGTAAACCCTACTTGGATAAATTTGTGATCGTATTCATTGACAATATCCTAATTTATTCCAAGAGTGTGAAAGAACACGAAGAGCATCTTAGGACTGATCTTGGAATTATTGAAGAAGGAAGAGCTGTATGCAAAGTTCTCGAAGTGTGATTTCCGGATACCATTTGTACAATTCCTAGGTCATGTGATCGACGAGGTATTCATGTAGATCCCACTAAGATCGAGTCAATAAAGGATTGGGCACACCCACAACTCCTCTTGAAATACCAATTCTTAGGACTCATTTGGATACTACAGAAGATTTATTGAGGGTTTCTCAAAGATTGCCAAATCTTTAACCAAGTTAACCCAGAAAAAACACCAAGTTTGATGGGAGAAAAGAAGAAGAAGCTTTTCAACTCCTTAAAGAAAAGTTATGTAGTGCACCTATCTTGGCCTTACGAGAAGGTTGTGAAGATTTTGTTGTTTATTGCGACGCTTCACATAAGGGGCTAGGAGCGGTGTTAATGCAAAAGAGAAAGTGATAGCATACTTGAAAACTCATGAGAAAAACTACACAACGCTACGACTGGAGTTAGGATCAGTGTTCAGACTAAGAATTTGGAACACTCACTTGTATGGCCAAGTGTGTCGTATACATCGATCACAAAAGTCTACAACACATTTTGGATCAGAAGAAGCGAACATGAGACAACGCCGATGGTTGGAATTATCGGTGATTACGATAGCGAGATTCGTTACCATCCGGTAAAGCGAATGTAGTTGTTGATGCTCAGAGAAAAGAGCGACCAAAACCTCTTAGAGTCGATCCTTGGGTATGACAATCGGTTCACCTCTTCCATCCAAGATTTTGGAGGCACAATCGTAAGCACTCAAAGAGGAAAATTGTCCGAATGAGAACCTTTACGGAATGCCAGAAAGTGAAAATGGATTCGTGAGAAAGGTCGGATGGAATTTTGTGTTTCAAAGAGTTGGATACCACTCTACGGAGGAATTCGCTACATTATTATGCACGAATCCCACAAGTCTAAATACTCCATATACCGGGATCCCACAAAATGTACCTTGATATGAAGAAATTGTACTGGTGGCCAAACATGAAAGCCGACATTGCAACATATGTCACCGGTGTTTAACATGTTCAAAGGTCAAAGTGAACATCGAGACCCTCGTGCCTACTCGTACAACCCGAACTCCCCGAGTGGAAATGGGAACGTATAACAATGGACTTTATCACTAAGTTACCTAAAACCTCTAAAGGCTACGACACTATTTGGGTAATAGTTGACCGTCTCACCAAGTCAACACATTTCCTACCGATGAAAGAAAGTGATGGAATGGAAAAACTTGCACAACTATACACAAGGAAATCATCGTGCGCCATGGTGTACCAATTTCCATCATTTTTGCAGAGATAGCCGTTTCACCTCAAACTTCTAGAAATCACTTCAAGATGCTTTAGGGTCTAACCTCGACATGAGCACCGCTTACCATCCTTAAACCGATGGATGAGCGAGAGAACAATCCAAACACTAGAGGATATGATAAGAGCATGTGTGATAGACTTTGGAAATGGTGGATAAGCACTTGCCACTAGTCTAATTTTCTTACATAACGGCTATCATCACACAAGTATCAAAGCCGCACCATATGAAGCACTCTATGGTCGAAATGTAGATCACCTGCGGTGTCGGCGAAGTTGGAGAAAGTCAACTTATCGGTGCTGAGTTAATCCAAGAAACTACCAGAAGATTATACAAATCAAAAGCCGACTAGCAAGCGCAGAATCGTCAAAAGAGCTACGCGGATAAAGGAGGAAACCACTTGAGTTTCAAGGAGATAAAGTTATGCTCAAAGTTAGCCATGGAAGGGCGATCCGTTTGGAAAACGTGGAAAGTTAAATCCTCGTTATATTGGACCTTTCAAAATTCTCGAGAATCGGACGGTAGCATACCGACTTGAATTACCACAAGAACAATTCCTGTGAACAACGTGTTTCACGTGAACTTAAAGAAATGCCTTTCCATCTAAACTCTTGCCATTCCTTTGGAAGAAATCCAAGTTGATGAAAGATTGAATTTTGTCGAGGAACCCATTGAAATTATGGATAGAAATCAAAGCGGCTTAAGCAAAGCCGATCCCGTCGTCAAAGTCCGTTGGAACTCTCAAAGAGGTCCGTAATACACGTGGAGGCGTGAAGACCAATTCAAGCGCCAAATACCCACCTTTCTCTACCTCACCAAGTATTCTAATCAAACCAGGAGCGGTTTTCTCTTCCAAGCGGGAGGATGGATGACACCGTAAATTTTCACAAAATTTAAGCGATAATTAGTAATTTATTATTACTAAGCCTAATTCATTAAGCATACATAAGCTTTGCCAGATCATTTGAGTAGATAACTCGCATCGAGATAATCGCATCACTTTTGCATTCATATCATTTTATGAATATTTCATTTTGTCTTATGATTTAAATTGTAAGACGAGAGGTTATCTCGTTTTCCCCAATGACCTAGCACGACGCCAATTTTACACTATGATAAGGGCAAACAAAGCAAATAATAAACCCTCGTAATGGAAAAGATTTCAAAGATAATAATATTTCCATAACGTAACTATAAGACATTAAGTTATAAAAGTTATCCGACGATGATACTTTCTCACGGTCTTAATTGCCAGACACAAACATATTTAATTTAACACCTAACTTTTAATCTACAAACTCATTAAGTAAAGTGTATAACAAAAGTAAAACTTTCACAAATGAAATAAATTGCAAATACATTTACCTACCCCAAATAAGCCCCCTCTCTTCTAATTTGCCACCTCTTGGTCGCTTTCCCACATTTTCATACATCTCCTCTCTAAAGAGATAACATCTCTTCCCAAGAAAACAAAGAGAGATATCAAATCTCTTCTTCATCCCCTATCTCTGCAACCTCACCTAGGCCGAATATCTTCAAAAGAAAGTAACCCAACATATTTACCCAACCTACCTTTCCTCTTTCATACCATATTCATGTAAGTTTTGGCTTCCCCAAGCCTCTCTTGGCTTTTGCTACTCTTCAAAGGAATCCAAGGAAGATCAAGATGAATCACAAAGAGGAACAAATCTTTACACCAATCCAAGAATCGTTTGGTTTTGGAAGTTAGCTATATTTTGCTTCAAAACAAATTGCAAGATGAGAAAGTTAGCCAAAAACTACTATTGTGTTTTCCTTTATTCTTAGACCACCCAAGAGAGTCACACTTTAAATCCCACCACAAAAGGATAAGAAATCTCTCAAGGTGAAGAAACCTTGCTTGTCTTTTGCTCAAGATCGATTGGGATTGTTGGCGGTGATAGACTCTTGGGTTGGCCTTCGGATTTATTGTCATCATCTTCATTGTAAGAAATCGCTTCAACCTTATACCTTGTTAAAATTTATGAACTTAGTAGTTAATTGTTAAGTGTCTTGAATGTTTGTAAAGCACCTTGGGAATTAATGAAAAACTAGTCATGTTGTGATTGATGTTGTCGTTGGGTTGTTGTTACTATCCAGCGAGAGTAATGAAAAACAAGAAAACTAGATGTAAAGAGACTATAAGAATCCGAGTCTCATTGATATAGGATCTAAGACTTGTTGGTAACCGGTTTATTGTCGAACTTCGAAATGAAAGATGGTATGCTAGATATTTGATGAGTGTGTAAATACTCATCATTTTTGGGTCAATCGAACGCAAAACGCTTAAAAATGCTCGAAATGCATCAAAATATCGAAAATATTTCAAAATTGCATTTTATATGTTTCGATGCAAAATGTTTAAAATCGATAAAAATGAGCTAAATTTGCATAATTGGCGTTCACCCCAGTTTCAAAATTGTCAAATACCACGAGCCTTAATTTCAAAAAAAAAATCACCAAAGGTCCTTTTAAAATCATAACTTGTCAAAATTAGTCCTTTGGTGAAAAATGTCAAAAGTTTTGAGAAATTACAAAATTGGTCCTTCAAGTTTGAAAATTGGCAAAATGGTCCCCTGAAATTTGAAAATGTCGAGTTTGGTCCTTGTACTATTGGAGCTTGTCACTTTTAGTCCCTTGGAGCAACTTTGCAAATATGGCAGAAGTAGTCCCTTGATTTTCGAATTGCATAATAAGTCGTTGTCATTAAACCCTTTACACCCATTTGGACTTGCCACTACCCCTTGGACCCTGCCAAACCCTTTTGGACCCCCTTGTTTTGACCCCTTCCTTTAATATTTAACACCGGTCAAATAGCCAAGTCTACCCACCCTTGGCGCCTTTTTCTTCCTTCTTCAACAACTTCGCAAACACACATCCCATCCCTCTCTCACCTTCACTCCACCTTGTTCCCCCACCTCAACAAACCTCCAAGATGCATTAAATGCACCCGCTTCCCTTTCACTCAACCTCCCGGTTGATAATCTCAATTTACCAAAACTTGATCCAATGGCCAATATAGCTTCAAGACATCCAATGGCCAAGGAAATTGATGGGAATTAATCAGAGATGAGAGAGAAGAAGCTTGGATTATAAAAGAAAGCAAAAGGATGAGAAGAAGTAGTCTTGTAGTTTTAAATTTTCATTAATGTGCTTTTAGTATAAAAGTTTTAGTAAGTTAAAAATCTGTAATCTTTTGTTGTATTGTATTCTCCTTAAGTTTTTTTATCAATATAAACCAATTTCTAGTACCAATTTAAGTTATATTACCATTTCATATTGTTATGTTCATCGCTGCAATTTCCAAATTCAAAATCTGATGTTGAAGTTTCAAGTAGCTTATTTATAAGCTCAAACAAGCTTACATAAGCTTCATATAGCTTTTTGCAAGCTTGCATTTAAGTTTCAAGCCATTTTGGTTTTTGGTCAAAGAAAATCACACTAGGTCAAACCGGTGGAAATGGATATGGGTTGGAAGCAGAGCCGAATCGGGGTGATTTAGAATTTATTGGGTTGGTTTAGATTAGGCTAGTGGTCCTTTTGATTCTTTGGCAAGCCAGCGTCAAGGCTAAGGGACCATTTGTAAGTGATTTACAAAGTTTCGTTGCATAATCTTCATTTGTAGTTATAACTAGTTCAAACCTGTTTGATTAGTAGTATTTAAGTTAAATACACTCAGTTTAATCAGTTATGTTAGCTAGTTAAGAGTCTAACTCAGTTTTTATTGCAAATCAGTAGTTAAAGGTGTGTTTGGTTTTGCTTTAAACCGTATTAGATGTTGGTTCATAGAGTGGATACTTGTTGGTTTAGGTTTGTTTAGCTAATATTAACTCATATCTGTCAATAAATTGTGCCAGAACCCACCAAAGTCAACATCACATGAATCTTGTCTTATATGCTTATCTGTTGTGATTTTGTCAAATCATAATCTTGATTTGTGTTTAGAATTGAGAGACAAAGCTTGTTGTAACTTCATTTCATCATAATAAACCAAGATCAGTCCTTACATTGGATTCAAAGTTCAAAAAAAAAGTCAAGATTTCATTTTTGTTTCAAAAGTCAAAAGTTGCAAATCTGTAGTTTAAGCCCAAAAAAGATTTTTCTTTGCTTCATTTCTGACCAAATCAAGTGAAACTTGTAGGTTTAGAAACTTCGGTTGGTCTACTTGCTTTTTATCATTTTTGTGGAATTTTGCCAATTTTTTATAAGCTCCAAAAAGGCTTAGCTTTTGGGCCTCATTTCCCGGTGGGACTGCAAAGATACACCGGATCGCAGTCTCCATTGTGCAAGAGCTTGCACCAAGCTCATCGAGCTCATCCGGGGTTCATCTCCGGTTTAGACATAGCTAGCCGTGTCTAGTTTAAGTTCTCCACTTTTGGTTTTCATTTTAGCTTATTGAGTAGCTTGTGTTTAAGCTCCAAGTAAGCACCCTCAACTATTTTAGCAAATAAGCTCAATCATCAAATATGTGCATTTTGTGTTTTAGAGGTTTAGAGTAGTTGTTTCTTGTTGTTTTTAAGCACTTTTAGCATATTTTAGCTTCTGTGTTGGATTGGTGCTCATTTGGTCCTTTTAGCTTATCTTAAGTGCTTATCTATAAGCACTTTGCACATCGCTTTCAATTTCCTTCACACAAGCACTGCTTTTTATATTTTTCTCAGCTTTAGAATATAATTTTAGACTTTTCTTGAATTTTTCAGATTTTTCTAAGTTAGTTTGCTATTTTTCTTGATTTAAATCAATTTTAAGTACTTTTTAATTAGCATTTAATACCATTAATTCAGAAAAGTTTCAAAAAAATAATTTTTCATTTTTCTTAAATTAAGATAAATATAAAAAGTAAAAAAAATATTTTTCTAGATTTTTCTTAGTTAAATTTGTATTTTTAAATAATTTAATTAGTTTTAAATAGTTTTTAATTCCTAGAAAATACAAAAATAATCAGAAAAATACAAAAATAGTTTTGAAAATTCTATTTTGTCATTTTAGATTTTTCCAAGTCATAATTTTATTTTTTCTAGCTTTATTTCATATTTTCTTGTATTTTAGGCTATTATTAAATAGTAAAAATAGTTTTTAATTAATAATAATTAAATAAATAGTTTTAAAAATAATTTTCTTTTTCTAATAATTTCTTTTATTTTTAGGATTCCAAAAATGTCATTTTCATATTTTTAGGTCTTTTATTTCATAGATCTCACTTTTTATTTTGCAGTAATGTGATATCGTAGTTTTTAAACGTCGTGATTTACGTTTGTCTCATCGATTGTTGTGGTTTCCATTGTTTCCAATCTCATTCCAATCAATCAAGAGTGTAATAATTCATCCAAAATCCACTTCGATCACTATCCTTAGTGATCATTCTATCGTCTCGAAGTGTTTACACACCATTAAGTCTCAGGGGACTTTGCAACGACTGAATTCATTCTATTCACCAGGACTTCATTGTATTTGTGTTTTAAGCGGTTTTAAGCTTCTTACGGTTAGCCATTCACAAGTGGCTAGCTTGTGTGAGATAGCTTGACGGTTTAGGCATGATCAATATTCTCTTGAACTATTGTCAAATCTTGTGTTATGTTAAATGAAAGTGTCACTTGAAATCTGTTTTGAACATTAACCTGGTCATGATAGGATTGTCTTGTCACTAGTGTGCACCAAATTGCCAAGAATAAAGGATACTAGTAGTGACTTTTTGAGTAGTACTCAAATCCCATAAGTTTACACATACCTTGCTCATACTTTCAGTGGAGGGATTAGCCAAGTCTTGCTAGAAACAAATCCCAACCATAGCCACTTTCCTTAGTTACTTCATTTTCAATAAGTAAGACTTTCCATCAAAATAAAAGCGGTTTGAACAGTCATACAAATGTCAAGTTGAAGCACTTGGCTACTTTTTCCCACTTGCATCAATATTGACTCACGAGTAACAAAGTTTGGAATGTAACTGTTTTCTTAAAACTAGTACATGTCTACCTATAAAAGCATGCTAGTACTAAGACTTGGTATCTTATTGTGGAGTTAAGACTTGCATAAACACATTTTGTATTACTTGAGTCGCAGCTTAGCACCTCAACAAAACTTCTTGCCATCAATTAGCCAAACCATTCCTACATGTCACTCCCGCCCAGTGCCCAATCCATGTCATAACCCGCTGCAACACGCCACGACCCAGCTCGATATATTCGTTGGTAGTCCAAGCAAAACCGCAAAAATAAACTCAAAGTGTGTAATCGGAAGCCAAACTATGAACCAAAACTCATTCCGAATATTTTTCTTTTCACTTATGTATTGTCTTAACGCTTGTCGATTGTGTACATTAATTAGTAGTGGTAATTTAAAAAAATGTATAAAGGTGACATGAACAACAAGCATTTTAAAACATGGTTCAAGTTGTAATGTACGCAAAATTAACGACAATGTATGTGTGTCAAATGAACTTTCCATTAAAACTATAGATTAAGATCAAATCTCGATAAATAGATAAGGATCACTATATTATTTTATGGTCTATAAAAATTGAAAGTCTTCAAAATTAACTCAAGTATTTTCTAAATACAATTAGAAAATAACTCAACCATATATGAATAATTTTGACAAAACCATTTTGTGTCAACTTAAATAAGTATATATACATTTATATACTTACTAGTGGAACATTGTAATTATTTGTTTTAAATCAAACTTTGGATTTTAAAACCATATCATTGTCAACATAAAAGGTATATATACATTCATATACTTACTAGAAAAACCTTTCAATTATTTTTACAAACTAAGGTATAGTTTTAATACAATTATAAAAACAATTGAACTACTTTAAGTAAGAAATAATACAAAAATGAATTAAAACATTGCCTTCCTTATCTAGGTCGCAGTTACCTGCTAGTCGCCTCCACAAGCGATCACTAATCCCACATTTTGGATTGCACTATTGCTAAGGTGAGTTTCATAGCCCCACTTTTACTTGATAAATTGTTTTATACATTTTGGGGTGAGAAATATGCAAAACATTTTATGGACCAAAACTATAACATGATTACTATTACGTGGTTTAGCCTAAGCCCTTATGTCCCTAGAGAATGCCCTTTCTCATGAACCGTCAATTCCCCATTGGGAAACGCGAATGTTATAAATAGATCTATTGAGGGTGACTCCTCCGTTCGGTTGGCCATGCTTAGGCCAAGGCTAAACGTATACCATGTCGGAATCAAGTGTTGAGGGACAAAACACTTGCTATGGCCCCTATATTGTATGACATCTTTTAGCATACTGAACGCGTAGTATCGGTTGCATGAACTTAGAGCTAATGTAATAGACATTCATACATATATCATTATATTCATTGTAATGATTATATGCCTTTGCTGATGGTCCAAGCTTACTATTTTAACTTAAACCTATGAACTCACCAGACTTTTAGTGACCTTTTAGCATATTTTCTCAGGTGTTTAAGATATGTTCATGAAGGCAAGGCAAGAAGCGGATGTATGGTCGTAGTAGTATTAAAGAAGTGATTTTACACAAAAATGATGTTTTTACATTGGGACCACTATAACTAATGGGATGTACCCATTTATCTAAACTATGTTGTAAGACAATGTTTTAAAACTATTTTATGAAATCAAACGGAGTATGTATTCCGTTCTTTATTACTTGTGTTATGATTCACCAATCCGTAGCGGCTCGAATAACTGCGTATGCTTCCGCTAAACAAAATTTGGGGGTGTTACACTACGAGGTAGAGGAAGTTGACGGTGCGATATGATTCAACTCACGGAGATCTTCTACACGTTCTTTGATGACTATCGCGTCGATGAAGATAAGCAAGGACTTGATGAATTCACGTACCTGTACTTGATCGAAAATTGTCTCATAAGACCACAGACTTTGGCAAGGTACATGTCTTCAATGTCGTTGATAGACAAATTCTCAAAGTCCGCTCAGAGAATGCATAATCCCTTTCGTCTTGCCTTTTGACCACAATATTCTCGAGGAAAGTGTAGTCCCATTTAGACGAAAGATCAACATGTTTGATGGCAGCGATACTCTTAGTACGTAACACTTCATGTTGAGACTTCAACCGGGCACGTAGTAGATTCTTTGGCGTTCCGCCAATGGTGAATCCCATACATCACGGTCATACTCTTCCACATTGTTGGAGAACATGTGGTTAGCTCTTTCCTCGATGGCTATACGGTTAGAGTATATGGTGCGGGAATGGAAGTGTCAGAGATGTAGCGTATTTCCTTGAACCATCGCCACCGTGAAGAAGAAATTCCAAGTCTTTGTTGAAGAAATATCCGAATGGAATCCTAAGCCGTCTGACCGTTGGCCAATTGTTGGTAGAGGTTTGGACCGGTAATATGGAGGATTGTCCCGTTTGGTGAAGTCGATGTTTATACGAAGTTGAGCCAATCCATATTGTTAGACATGGCTCATGCTATATTATCAAGGTGATACTCGACTTCAATAGAACTTTCGAAGCTGTCTTTTAGCGGTTGAAATGCTTCATTCTTGATTCGCTTCAACTTGACGATTTCACTTCTTTTTCACACGGAATTTTTCTTGCGTATTTCAGCATGCTCCAATGTACTACATTATGTAACCTCTTGACCTTCAGATGGGTAGGAAGTGGAATCAACAAGCTTCGAGAACCATTCAAATTCAAGATTATCATCCTCGTCGACCATGATAAGGCGTCGGTCATAGGGCCTTTTCTTCTTTTTCTTTGGCACTTGAAGATTCGGTTTCTTAGCCGAGAGATGGGTTGTTGTTGTGGTCGGGATTTCTCATCGCCACCACCCGTATACTCAAAGTGATCACCGTTTTTCAGTGGGTGGTGTCTCGTAATCCTAAGGTTTTTCTAATAAGGTTGAAAGGCGAGGAGGGATCGTTGTTGAGCTGGATTCCTTTGGGGTGGAGGCGCATTGAATCTTGAATGGAGGATGATTCACGGACTTCTTCGATGGTTTCGTTATTATCCTTATCCGATCTTTGTCTTCTTGTCTCGTGAACGTTTAGGCCTTATGCCGGCTTCTTCTCTGATCTGACTTGAGTTGGTATTCGGCAATGCTTCAAACAATTTAGCTTTCGTAAGAAGAGGCAAACATTTCAGTTGCTTTGAGCTACTAGCGGGTTCACCAATTCATCATCTGAGAAGATTGTGGATTCAACTGGATTGTTGCTCAAATTCATTGGAGTTGATTTCATGGCTTGCTTGGCTAGGTGTAAGAGATTCGATAAAGTTATGCGGTATACCTCTCCTTTTTCAGTTTAGAAACGACCTCCATGAGGAACTTGTGAGAGTATCCTTTGATCATCTCGTCCATTTTCCCTTTAAGATCATCTTTCATGAGCTTCGGACATACTCCTTTCAACTTTCATCTCGTCTTGCTCATCATGAAGATATCATCTGTCGCCAAGAAAATCTAACTTCTTCTTAGTAATATTTTTCTCTCGACCGCTTGTTTATGGCGGCTTTAATGATTTGTGACTTTGCATGAGACATCCAAGATGCGCTTGGCTTCTTCACCGATTTGGATGATGATTTGGTTGGTCTTTTAGATGGTGGTGGTGAAGAATGAGAAGAAGAATCGATGATGAAGAGACAAGGAGACTCGGGGTCCTTAGGAGGTTCGAGGTTTTCTCCTTGGGGCGTGTTAGATCGCTCTAGAAGAAGCTTATCATAATCAAATCATCATCTTTCTGACATTAGTAGTATCATCGGTCTTTGTTTCATCACGTAAGTCTTTTCAGTCTTTTCCTTTTATGGTTCTTCAAAGTCATACTCAAGAGTGTCCTCCACACGTGTTTGTTGTTGTACCAAAGTGGTGGCACGTGATCCTTATCGGTCGATTAACCGCGATCGGGATTTGGTGTAGGTTGAACTCCACCACTTAACCGTCCGGCCACCAGTTGATCTTTAGCAAATTCTTTTTGCAACGCGTGTTGAGTCTAAGAAATTTGAACTTCTTCCATGTATGATGTATCCGGTTGCTCTTCATCCGAGCTTTCTTCATAAGGCACAAGTATCGAGTCTTCCCTTTTCCTTGGTCATTTGGAGGACTAGGAGGTTTAGATACCGTTGTAGTGTCATCTTTAGCGCCAGAGTAGAAAGTCTCTTCATCCGATGCGTACCCTCTAAGTCTTCGTCATAGCTTTCTTTCGCGGTTCGGACTTAGGTATCGGAATAGGAACGAATTCCTTGGCGGGAACTGCCTCTTCGTGGAGGATTCCTCCAGGGGGAACTTCCTCTCGACTCTCAAGCTTGCGGCACTTCCGCTTCCTCGGGTTCGGTTTTCCTTGTGTACGGAAGAAAGTTTTTCATGGAAGAAATCAAGAAATCAACTTTGTTCTCTTACAAAGAACCAAATATCTTTTATAAGAGTAGAGTTCGTTTGAGTTCATCCGAGAGAAGGTGATCTTGCAACGCGACAAAGACCTTGTTTCTTGGTAGTTGACTCCTTAAATCGGGGAATCGTAAGAGTGGGTTCGGATAGCATGTCGAGATTGTTCTGGTCATTGATTCTCTTGGGGATATCCGGTTATACCCAAGTGCTCGATCAACGGTTTAGTGTATCCGATGTAAGGAATCTTTGGGCCAAGCTTTTTGAGGAATGTCATCATGTCATCCCAAATCAGAGCTTCAACTTTGATGTGGTTCATGTTGATTAGAGCCCAAAAGATTTGCAGTTCCATGAGCTTGGGATGCTCATAGCATTACGCCACCGAAATGGATTTTGTGATGATGATATAAAGGGTTCTCCAGGGTGAGGATGTTCTTAAGATCCACGAATTCTTAATGATAACCCTCGGCTTCGTCATACCCAATATCAATCAAGAATTGTAGAACCGCCTCTTAAGAGGTGCAGGAGAGAATTTGGTATGATGTCGGGAATGAGGAGAACACCGTAAGTCTGCGAGGAGATGATGGAGTTGCTTGTGATTGAGCATCACCGTCACAAAGATTGAATTGACCTTCGACCATCTGCATTGTATTCCGTAATTGCGTATGTAGATTTCTCGAACATGGCGAGTTGGTAAGCATGTTCGATAGGGATGATTCTTCGAATATCCATCGCAATGAGACAAGAAGATTCCGATCACGTGAGAGTTTCAAAGTCAACTCTGAGATTGTTCTTTCCAATCTTCATTGGATAGCCATGTGGGAAGATATCGGCAATGGTGAGAACATTTGGTGCATCCACATTCATTTGAGCAACCATGTCGTGATCTGAAATAACATTAGCCAAAAGAACCAACATATCAAAAGACATAATGTTAGTCAACAGAAGGTTTTATTGTCTAATTATTGAATGTGCAATGTCAATGATAGTTACTGGTCCAAAATCACTTGTTTGTTCAATAGTCCAATGACGCCGTGATAAGTTTAAGTAAGTTAGTTAACTTTAAGTTTTAAAGTTTATGTTATCAATTATTTAACACAACATATTGAACGTTTAAGCTTATTAGTGACATTATTGGTTTCGTGACGTTATGATTTATTTATTTACAAGTTTGCACGCGTAACAATTTATAATAAAGGTTTGATCAAGGCTTATGCGCGAAATGGTAGCTTATGCGCGCAATGGAAAAATATACGCCAGATGCAAGCTTATGCGTAGGGATCGCTTACGCAGAAGAAATATTACGCTAGGAAAAGGAACCTTATGCGTAAAGCTTACGCCATGTGGCGTATATAAAATCTTACGCGTGTAAGGCTTACTCGTGAAGAGTAGACCTTATCGCGTAGAGGTCATCTTGTTCACGCATATCCTTCACGGATCTGACGCGTAGTCCCTTTGTAGAACCTTACGCGTAGCGCCGCCGTAAGATTTCTCTGACGCATAACATGCTTGTAAGGTGATCCTTCGCGTAGATGGTTAACAACCTTGATTCGAGTTTACTAGGTAGCAAGCTGAAATAACATCACCATAACATCAATATTAACATTAACATTCATTCTACAACATATCATGGCATGAAACTCATCAAGCGTTTATATAAAGTCTTACGCTAAACCAAAACCCTAATAGTTCAAAGATTACGCGTAAGGTTTTTAGCCATAGGATTTGCACCAAAGTTTTTCTGGTAAGTCTAGGAAGCCTATAGAGTTGTTTTATCCAAGTTTTAACATCAAACAAGTCATGAATCAAAAATACCCAAACCATATGAACATAAACCCTAAATTTCAATTCTTTCATTGTTTATGTTTCGGGCAGGTTCGGGTTTTAATATGATCAATTCAACTTTAAAACAACCTATTACAACAATCTTTATTACCAAAAGCGTTCTCTTTGAAAATACCCAAAATGACTCATGAACCCTAGTTTTGAAAAACAATCAATTCGTGTTTCTGGGTGGATTTTGAGGATAAACCTAGTATCATTGATGTTATTGAAACGTTTTGACATACATCTTTTAACCACAAACATACACCAATGATTGTGTGTTCATACGCTTATGCGTAGAACACATAATCACTCATATCTCACGTTTTAGCCGTTGGATTTGCATAAAAATCAAAACCCTTGCTTGTAATTAGGTTTAGATTACGAAAACACTTACAATTTGATGATCAAAACACGAATTGAAGCTTGAATATTAGGGCATTAGGATGAGTTTGGTATGAGTAATAAATGTGAAGTGAAAGTTAGGTGGAGGTGTTTTTATTAAAATAACTTTAAGCTTTTGGCAGTTTTAGTCCCTCCACCTTTTCCATTTTCATCCAAATCCTTTTAACTTCCATTTTGGTTACCAAACAAAAATTTGTAAGAAACTTGGCGGCACTCCCGACTTCTTAAAAATAATGAAAGGTTATAAATTTTAGTCCGAGGAGTGTCGGAACGTAAAATTTACCACCATTGATAAAAGAAACAACCTAGGGATAGATACATGCAAGTACAGTTATTTTGAAGCAAGCAGTATTTATTTTCTCCCCTCAACACTTGATCGGAAAAAATACTTGAATTTTGAAAGATTTGAGTGTTGACGAAGAGTTGTACTTTCCATGTTAAAAAGAAAAATAGATAGAAGAATATTTTTGTTGTTTTATCTGATTTTATATTTTTGTATTTTGTTTTGAAAAATATTTACAAAAGAGGTTTTGGTGTTTGACTGGGTTTTAAGAATGTTTTAAGAGTTCATCCAGTTCCTCTTGAGTCAACACCGCATTCGGGACCAACTCATTAAACCTAGCAGAGCTAAGGCTTTGGTGAAGATCGCCAATGGTATTCGTACACCCACAAAATATAATTCAACAGACTGCCCACGTGGTCCTTGATGAAGTGATATCGAAGATCGATGTGCTTTGACTTTGAGTGTTGAGCGAGTTGCACGAGATCGCAATAGCACTCCGATTGTCACAAAGACATCGATTACGTCAAATACGTAACCATAGTCTTTGAGTTGTGTTCTAATCCAAATGACTTGAGCACAACACGACGCGGCTACATATTCCCGTTCGGTTGATGACAATGATGTACGCCCCGCTTCAACCCGATTGCCATGACACGTTATCACCAAGAAATTGTAGAGCTCCTGGAAGTACTTTTACGTGAATCTAAGCATCCCGCGTGGTCGGCCAAAAGCTATTAGTTCAAAACCAGAATCCTTCGGATACGAGATCCCCAAATTAATGGTTCCCTTGATGTATCGGAGGATTCTTTTAGCCTCCGATAGGTGGATTTCGGTTGGTCGCATCGATACCGGGAGCAAAGATAAGCGGCAAAGACAATATCAGTCTGTTATCGTTAGATACATGAGAGACCCAATAATACTTCGGTATTTGGTAGGGTCAACCAATTTCCCATGCAAATCGCATCCGGCTTCTTGGTATGTGCCATTGGTGTGGCATAAGTATCACAAGTATTCATTCAATTTGTTCGTAATTTCAAGGGCATATTTGGGTGACTCAAGAAAATACCACTGGGTGATTGATGAACTTGTAGTCCTAGAAAGAACGTAAGTTCACCCATCATGGACATTTAAAAATGTTTCTTCATTAGTTTTGCAAAAGCGATTGAGTACTTTTTATGAGTTGACCCAAAAATAATGTCATCCACATAAATTTGAACAATTAAAATATGTTCCCTGTGATATTGTATGAAAAGATTTGGGTCGACTGAACCTTTGGTAAAATTGTTGGCAATGAGGAAAGATGATAGCTTATCATACCATGCCCGAGGAGCTTGTTTGAGACCATGTGACAGCTTTGTTCGGTTTGTAAACATGGTTCGAAGCGGGATCAATCGAATCCTTCGGTCATTTGAAAAGCTCAAGCTTTTCATTGACCATTCGTAAAGCGTTTGACATCCATCCAAAGACCGTGATGTTCATATGAGCATGAGCGCTAACGCCGAAATATCCAAACACCTCAAGACGAGCAATGGAGCAAATGATTCTTCAAAGTCAATACCTCTTCCTCGTCTATAACCCTTAGCCACCGGACGTGACTTGTTTTCATGACGTTCCTTGACATCCAATTTGTTTTCCAAATCCATTTTAGACCAATGACGTAGACCCGATGGTCTTTCAACCGCCTCCCATACTTCAAGACGTTAGAATTGGTTGAGTTCTTCTTGCATGGATTCAATCCGGTTATCTTTTGTCATTGCATCCTTAATGTTTTTATCGCTTTGGCGGTGAGTGCATAAATGCAATGTTCACCGTCGTGTGAAGGCGTTGTCTCGTGAACGTTGATTCGGCCCAATAATATTTTCCAAAGGATGGTCTTTTGTCCATCTATGTGTGGATGGTTGATGTTGGTATACATTATGCGATTCGAGGATTCAAATGGCTTGTAGATGATTCCGACATCGTGTGCAGCAGTTTCATTAGCAAAAGGGTTGAAGAACGATTTGGATCAAAATCTGCGGTGGGGGTACTTCATTGAACATCATCGGCCGTTCATCATTGTTGGAAGCGGTTTGTTCAAGCTGTAGTAGAGTCAATTGGTGGTGCATCTTCAACAAGAGTTGTTGTAGCGTGTATCGTATTAGAGTATTATCGTTGAGCAATGAACGGCAAATGGATACACCGAGCACGTTCATCAATATCGTATCCAGCGAACGAGGAGCAAATAGTCTTTCCATTTGTTGACGCAGTAAGGCGAGGGCTTGTATCGGTGATAATGGGGTTTGGGGAAGTTTAGCGGTTGTGACGGTTCCAAGCTATTATACTCGAAGCCATTGTGAATATAAGCAGATTGACGGTTTAATCAGCTTCAACCGACAACTATCTTTAGCAGATTTGAAACTTTGATGTAGTAGACATTTCTTTTAACTTTTGAAGTTTTCGATGCGGAATTTGTAGAAGAGCGAAAACCACACAAGGTAAATCGACTAATGCGGAAGATCCGTTCGAGGGTAACATGCCAGAGATCAACAAGATCTTCTCACGTATGTAGACGCATCACACCAAACAAACCACGAAAGAGCGAAATGATATGACTTTCCCGAATGTTGTGGTCTTCTGAATACTAATCACTTGTGAATATGCAATAACTCGATACCAAGACCGTGTGTGAGGCATCTTAACATCATATTTGGGTAACTTCACACAAGATCACCCGTAAAATTGAGACGATAACACCAAAGTGAGACGTTTGAGCCACAGATCGTCTTATTTCTTCCCTCTAATTGAAGAAATTCAAGAAGGCATTAGGCCTTCGCAAGAAGCAGTAGAAGGACAAGGAAGCAATGACCACCTACACACTCTCTCCCCGATGTTTTCAATGATTCAATCATACACCACGATGTTGATGATGAATTGAAGACAAAAACCATGTATAAGGAGATAGCGAAACCATGTATTTCCAATTGATCGAACAAGTGTGAAGTCCCATAAATATCTCGTGAGAATCATGATAACATATCCGTTCATTATGTTGATCATCGTGTGTCATTGTTGTTGAAGCGTTTGATCTTCGTTATAGAAGATTGATTGTTGTTGTAGATTCGGTGTATCGTAAATTAGAGTATTATCTTGTGCAAATGGCGGAAACATTCGATACATCCGGCAAGCGACTTTTGGCGAGAATCTTTAACCGGAGGAGCAAGCAATGTTTCCAATTCATGACGATTAAGTACAATGGTGGAACGGTTGATGGATCATGATATTTTTACGATGATGAGAACGGGTCCTACATCGCTTTGCAAAGGAGCCATTGCAATACGTGCATAGAAAAATAGAAGGGGGCAAGGAAGAGAAAAACATGGATCCCCAAGTAATCGGGTTCCGGATGTTAGAAGCATAAAGATGTAGTGTCAATTATCTTCTTGACACCTGAACATGCTATTTTGATGATTTCCTTTCTCGTCTCGGATGGATGTTGTTGGTATCCCACTTGTTTTGGTGCAACTACTTAGTATCTTGCCTGTTGGAATCCACCTAAGACTAACAGTTTTGAAAATCCTACCCGTTGGTATCCATCTAAGGTTAGATCTAGGGGATGTTGAAACTTTTTTGGGAAGAGTCTCGCCCCTATATGGATCCACCTATTAGGTTTCCGACGGTTATACATTCTGAGCAACGGTATTTCTAACTGTTGTTGAGTTAACTTAGGTATTGGTTTGCTACTACGGTAGTGTTCAAGAATACACTAAGGTGATACACTAGGTCGTGAACCTAAGATTCCATCCTTTTGAAGAAGTGCCATTTTCCTAGCCTTTTCTAGATCATAGTTCTTGTATCCGTCATTTGAATCATATGAATTTTAATTTTAATACTCGGTTTAGACACGTTGTTCGAACTAATCCTAGATTTGCGGAGCAGCCACATGTTGAGGTTTAACAAAACAGTATAACATAAACATGTTTAACGTAAACGAAGCATTATTCTTAGGCCGAATGTGGAGTGGCTGGTTTTATCAAATGATTATTCCCAACAACTTGGGAGGGAAACCTGGTTTTGAAGATTTTGAGCGCTCTGATTAAAATGCGGTTGGTTGTCTAGCTACTGATTGTTTTCGAAGGTTGTAGAAACGATTTCCCAAGATTGTTGGTTTAGCAAAATTAGTATCCACACTCTTGTCAGTTAATCTTCTCGGTTTGTTTTGTAAAGCAACATGTGCAAGCCCCTTTGCTTGAATTTGAGCCTTTAAATGCTCATTTTCTTTTACTAATGTATCTACACGATTACTTTGTTCATTTGAATATCGACCATTGTGTTCGAAGAAAAAGATTTGTTTTGTAGTTTAAGTTCAAGAGAGATGCAATGTGCCTTTAGTTTTGAAAAATCTTTATGAAACCGAGCAATGGTCTTTTGAGAAGAATGTTTTCGATTCAAGAGTTTGATTTGACGTTTCGATTGAATTGTTAACAAGTAAGGGCTCGCACATGAGATAGTTGTCGGACATTGTGCAACACACTGTCAACCTCTCCTTCATTACTAAATTCAGGTTGCTCAAGTATGTTGTGTGGCATTTGCAAAGAATATGATCAACAAGAGATTGTACCTCGAATCTGTTTCTGCTTCAGGTGTCATAGGTGGGTAAGATATCTTCCTCAACCATTTGTTCTTCGCCACGCCAGGCTCGTGTCGTAGTTAAGTATGATATCTTCTCCGGATTTGCTTTATCATCCATCCCGCTTTTCAATGCTACAACCTCATTGTCCGCATTACCGACAATTCGCGAGAATCACAACATTCTCAACGTCCATTTGAGCATTCCTTTCATGTACATCAACTCTTTCACCTTTACACGATCAAGGGATATCGGGAATTTGATGAAGTCTGACGCTTGGAATTGTTAATCATTGGGAATTTGCATGGTTTCCATCTTACGCACATTCCACGGATGCCTTTTCAAACATTAGAATCCATTGATTTAAACACTTTCTTTCCCACGCAAAGAATCAAAGAGAAAAGGTGCCAAGTCGATATAGCACGTAAGGCCGATATAGTGAATTTCAATTTCCCTCCATAAAATAATTTTGAAAAATTTTGACTCTCAAAATTTGAAATTCACTATAAAATTCAATTCTAAGGATGTAAGAAAATTTTGATTTATGACAATTTTGACGCTAAATTTGACCCGAAAAATTCAAATTTGGGCCCAAAAATTTGAATTTTTGACCAAAATTTTCACAGTTAAACCAAAAATTGAATCTCGCGTAAAAATTGAACGTTTAGTCTCCCAAAAAAAAAAATTAAATTTTACTCAAATTTTACCAAAAATATATATATATATATTTTTTTTTGAAAACTTGTGTTGATGATGGATCTTTGTAGTCGAATGAACCTTTGTTGATGAAGTATCCTTAGCCGTAGAAATCACAATAAACCAAGTAGCACTTATGCGCACCAAAGTTACGCGTAACAATTAAGAGTTACGCGTAGGTTTATTACGTAGCGAGGAAAAAGCACTAAAGTTATGCGTGAAATGCGAAGTTAAGCGAGAAAACTTAGGCGTAGGATTACCTTTGGCGCGTAAGACTAGGCTTAGCGAAGATGAATCTTGTGTAGGATGTTCTACGCGTAAGCTTATGCTTATCGCGTAAGTTTAGGGTTTTAGCAAGTGATCTTTTACACTATCACAAGGCAAAAGATATCCCAAGTCGACGTATTTTCGTCAGCTTATCCAAGCAAGAAAACACGAGTAAGCCAATAAACCGAAGATCAAACCAAGGAGTGAGTTACGCGTAGAACTAGGGTTTTGATACGCTTAGTTCTACTCGAAGTGACTTTGCCCAAAGATGTTCCTAAACCAGATTTTTGTGATGAAATAGCTTCAATATCACCAAAATAACACAAAACTGTGAAACTTGATGATCCAAAGCGCCAAAAATGCGTAGAAGCGAAACCCTCGCTCAAAACAAGCTTAAAAACTATGATCCACGCGTAAAGGTTGAAACTCTTTGCCAAAAACAGTTATTTTAACACCTTAAAACATTGAAAGTACAAGAATCTTGGATTAAAAAGTGAAAAAATCGCTTTTAAGCAAACCAAAGTATTAACCACGAACCGTATTTTCTACGCGTAGGACCAAAACCCACTTCAAGAACAATACGTTCACCCAACTATTTGGCGATTGATACCATTGTTAGGTTCCCAAATATGCAACACAAGTAACAATAGAAGAAATAGAGAAGAGATAATGATCGGTTGAACAATAAACAAACAAACACACACGTATGAGTAAGAATGGTTATGCGTAGAGTATGAATGAAAGAGTAAATTGAACAACCAACCCTCAAGTGAGGGTTTACATGAGTGTATTATAGGAGGAAGCTAGGCAACACTCCTAGTTCCCATCCTTTTCCTTATTGGACTTGGGCCAAGGCTTATGGGCCTTCTACAAGCCTAAGGCTAACACTAACATAAAGGCCATTTTAAGCTAACTATTACACATTAATTACTAACACTTGAATTAAGGTTTAGGAGTGATTCCAACATGTTCTTACCCTTAGGATTCACAACATTCATCTACAAAGTCAGATATTGGGTGATCCTAAGTCAGTTGTGCAAACCAGAAGCAAAGTGCAATAGTCCAGCTCATGCACTTCTTGTCTTTATTTAGAAGCAGCAGAGGAACAATCACAAAGACCACCAACACTGTCTTTTTACATGCTTCCTTTCTCAGATGGAACCCACCAAAATAAATGATGCACTTATAGATGAGAGTTGGGTTGAAGCAATGCGAGAGAAGTTGTTGCAGTTCAAGCTGCAAAAGGTTAGGTTTTTGGTAGATCTACCTAGTGGTGCAAAGTTAATTGGTACAAAATGGGTCTACAGGAACAAGAAGGATGAAAGAGGTGTTGTGGTCAGAAACAAAGCTAGACTGGTAGCCTAAGGTTATAGACAAGAGGAAGGCATTGAATATGATGAGGTTTTTGCTCCCCAGCTCGCTTGAAGCTATCGTTATTTTTGCCTCCTTTATATGGGTTTCATAGTCTATCGGATGGATGTGAAGAGTGCCTTTCACATGGCACTATAGATGAGGAGGTGTATGTTGCTCAACCTCCAGGTTTTGTGGATCCTGCTCATCCCAAGAAAGTGTATAAGGTAATCAAAGACTTGTATGGACTACATCAAGCTCCCAGAGCTTGGTATGTTACACTCTCCACATTTTTGAGAAGCATGGATCTGGGGGCATCATTGACAAGACCCTATTCATTAAGAAGGACAATAAGGATATCATGCTAGTGCAAGTGTATGTAGATGATATAATCTTGGGTACTACAAACGTGGTCTTGGTGTGAAGAGTTTGAGGGCCATATGAAAGGCGATTTCGATGATGAGTTATATGGGAGAGCTCACATTCTTCCTCGGATTGCAAGTCAAGCGAAGCCGATGGTTTGTTTATCTCTCGGGACAAGTATGTTTTGAGATGTGAAGAAGTTTGACTATGCCGGTGAAGGATGCGGGACACCAATGGAGACCAAGGTGACATTAACAAAGGATGAGGAAGCTGAAGATCTGGATGTACACTTATACAGATCCATGATAGGTTCCCTCATGTATCTAACTGCCTCTAGGCCTAATATTATGTATGCAGTTTGTGTGGGTTCTTGTTTTCATGTTACACCCAAGACTTCACATCTTCATGCTGTGAAGAGAATCTTTAAATACCTTAAGGGCAAACCCAATTTGGGCTTATGGTATCCTAAAGAGTCACCTTTTGACCTGGAAGCCTATTCAGATAGTGATTATGCTTGGGCAAGCCTTGACATGAATTCCACAACTGGTGGTTGTCAATTCCTTGACAGGAGACTTATTTCATGACAGTGCAAAAAGCAGACTATAGTGGCTACATCAACAACTAAAGCTGAGTATGTGGCTGCTGCAAATTACTGTGGACAAGTCTTGTGGATTCAGAATCAGATGTTGGATTATGGTATCAATTTTATGAATAAAGTAATTCACATTGATAATGAAAGCACTATTTGTATAGTTAAGAAACCTGTTTACCACTCTAAGACTAAACATATTGAAATCAGACATCACTTTATAAGGGATTGCTTTGAAAAGAAATTGATTAGGGTGAAAAAGATTCACACTGATAATAATGTAGCAGATTTATTGACCAAAGCCTTTGATGGACCAAGATTTAATTTTCTGGTGGTTAATATTGGAATGGTAAACCCATAGCTACGTTTAAGGGGAGGATAAATGTATAGTTTGTAATAGGAGTATTAATATTAGTTAAATCTGTTATGTTTATTAGTTAGTATGGGTAGTTAATCCTAGTAGTTAAAACTGGTAGTTATTTCTGATAGGTTTAGAGTTAAATCTGGTAGTTAAACCTGTTTGTTATAGAATTAATTCTGGTAGTAATCTTCATTCTGATTTCCATAGATGTCTGTAGTATATTTTTCTTGGTTTTAGACTAATTTTTCCAGGAAAAGCAAGAATCTTCAAAGATTGAAGATGTATGGAAGTTGTGATGGTTGTTGTGCTACTGTGGAGAGTTAATTCTGGTGATGTTATTTTTAAGTCTGTTTGACTATTTTAAGTATGGTAGTGTAAAATAAGTTACCGTTAGAACTGTTCGAGGAAAAACTGGTTTTTACTGTTTAAATAGTATCGTTACCTACTTTTAGGCGGTCAGAAGTATATATATGGATAATATTCATTTTTTTTTAATTCATATTTATCCTTTATTTACTTCACCTGATTCTTTAAAGTATAAAATCTTTTCTTTCGATTAAATCTCCTTACGATTACTAAACCCTAACGCGTCGGCCTTTGCTAGTACTTCAATTCACTTAACATATGGCACAATTAAAGTTCGTAGATAAGCACAATAAAGTGGGATTTCTCAAGAAGCTCACGAAAGCAATGTGTTTTGAACAAATAGTGGACTTGTTAGGTCACCATAATATGAACACAAGTATGTAGATGATAGAAACAAGAGATGAGAAGGGAAGGTTACACACAATTACATTATGAATAAGAGAAAGGTTTGTGTATTATGAAAGTGAGCAACACCTCTCCAAGGAGAGGTTACAATGTATTTATAAGCAAGCGGATTAGGCATCCCTTGCCTTGGCTTTTTGGGCCCTTGCATAAGCTCATGGGCTTTCTACATAAGCCTAACACTAATAACAAACATAAATACGCCATAAATACGAACTTATTACAATGAAATGACTAACACTTGATAATACTATTTACAAGTGATTTCAACAATCTCCTCCTAAGTGTTAGTGATGATGTAATAGAGGTTGCTTGACGTCTTCTAGCATTCTTCTTTCTTGTGAGTAGAGATGCTTTGTTTCTTTTGACTTTATCGACTTTCTTTGACGTTGTATTCTTTGTTCTTTGTTCTTTTTGTGGATGTCGTGATAGTATGTTGTTGTTCGCCATTGGTCGCCTTCGTTGATCGATGTTCCACGTCTTTCTCCACCATGCTCACACGTCTTTTGACTTTGAATTTCAAGTGTGATGTAGTTCTTGAGTCTTTAAACTTTGTAGATTCTTTGGCTTTGACGAAGAATCATTTTGACTTTTGAGTTGACTTTTGAGTTGCTTTTTGAGAGAACTTCATGTGTGTTGTTGTTGGTATTCTGTGGGAAACGATTGACTGGAAAAAGCATCCGATCTTCACGCGGGATGTTCCCGCTAACCTACACCTTTATGTGGAACGTCTAATCTATAACGACACCGTAGCTAAACTTCCGTATGTCTCTTGATTCCACGTTGATGCAATCATACGTTCTCTCTCTACCTTCTTTAGAAGGTGCCTCTCATCCAAGTTGTATTTATGTCTCTTGATTCCACTATGATAGAAACGACAACTCGTATCACGAAAGCCATCGTTCCGATTGCATTATAGGATTACACAAGTTTGTCATTGGGATAATTTATCAAAGATAACCATTTATTATTTTTATTTTTATTTTTTATAATTTATTTATTTATTTTGAGGACAATAGATCGTTTTTTATGTAGTTATTTATGTTTGGCTGGATTTTACATTTTCCATTATGGTGGTGGTTGATATATGCTTTCAGTGGACCAATACCAAGTTTTTAGTAGGTGCAAGTTTCATTGTTTGTCTTTAGGGCCTGTTCAAAGGTTTTTGCACTGTCATTGTAGTGTTTGTTTTACTTCTTGTATGATGGTATTGGTATCCCTGCGACTGTTTTGGCCACATATAATAAAACAATCTCATATATTTTCAAAAAGGATGATTGTTCTATACATAAATACCAAGTGCTCAAAATTCATGGTTTCCTTTATTTACTGTGTCAAAGTATTCATAGCTTAGTTTATAATTGTAGTTTGATCGTAATCTCACCTTTCAACTCAACGTTTATGATTAATCATTATATTGTTCTGATTTACATCTAATTTTGTAGATGCTTACGAATTCTTAATATCGTCAATGGATTTAACATGCACATTTCAAAAACCATACTAATCCATTTATCATTTGAAAAGTAGTTATACGATTATCATCACTACACTCTAGATTTTACAAAGGAATGCTACATATGATGGTTGTACTAAGTTTCTTTTAAGATCGTTGCTTCAAGGTTTTACACTTTAGACCATAAAAGAAAAATGTTTTAGACTTCAGATTTCTTATCCGGGACCGAACAAAGGTGAGTCGGTGGTCACGGACGTTCATGAATTTTGCAACTTAATGTTAACTTTTGTGAAAACTTTGATTTACCGGTTATAAAAAATATAAGCTTTCTAGCTTTTTTAAATGCACCTTGTCAATCTATTCATGGTTCATACATTTATGATTATTGAGAAAAAAATAGAGTTTTATTCAACTATAAATAATGAGTTTTGTGAAAACTTTGATATTGGGTATGATTGTAACGGTTTTATCCTAAGCCAGCTTTATTTGGCGAGCTTTTAAAATAAGTTGTCTAATAAATAAGCCTTCTTTTGTCACATCGACTTATGGCTTATAAATTAAGCCATAAATAAAATATATATGAATTTAATTTGATGTATTTTTATTCTGATTTTTTTAATCAGCCTTCACCCAAATCCACAACTAATTACCAAACGATTTATAAGAATATAAGCTTCGAAAGTAATGGTACAATCTCGCCTTCCACATCGATTGTCAAATCAAATTTCTCTCCTTTCACACCCTATCACCTTTCACCCAAGAATGGTCACACCATTTTCACCTTTATTAAAATATCCACTTTAACAAACATACCTCAAAAATACCCCCACACACTTACAAACCAAATATTTAATAATAAAATATATCCGTTTTTGCACGAATGCCTAGAGGTGACTTGCTCATCTTCATCAATTTTTTTCTCATGTCCACTGACATTCAAGGTGAGTAGTGCGGGTTTAGATGCGTGAGGTACCACCTCACCAAAGGTGAGAAGAGCTCCCCAATATTACCGTTTTATAATATGCGGCTTCAAAGGTTTCAATTTTAGCCCCTGTCCATTAGGCTAAGGATCAAATGAGAAGAATCCTTAAAATAAGAAGGATGAGAAATAACTATAACTACACATTAGAGATGCTAGGGATGAGCATTTAGACCGAATTCGATCAACCGAATGACGTGCAGATCGCATCAAACGCAGTACTGCGATCATGACATTGAGCCCCAAAATTAGACCACTACTTGCATACCTGCAGGTACCAAAGCGGGAAGTATCGAAAAAAATCCCAAAAATTGAGTAGTCATATTTTTGAATTAAATAACTGACCCAAACACCTATTTGGCCCGTTCCATATCAAACAATAGTCATTTAAAACATATTGAAAGAAACCAAACGTTCGAAAAACTTATTGTGGCAACTATAGATCGCCATAACCGCCACAAAAATTAACCCCGAACCTATTTTATAATTTTTGAAACGTTTGTATGTTACGAATATCTTGGTGATGTATTTATTTAAGTATTGGTTGCTATTTGTAAGGCGTCGTTTGAAATCACTTAAAATGTATTTTTTTCTTTTTTTTGTTGCATTTTCTTGAAATCCTTTGGTTTAACCAAAAGGGGAATAACCGTTTAGGTACCAGTATCGATGCGGTCCCGCATCAATTCGAATCCGTCCGATACTGATCACAAGATCCACTTTCATGCTCGGAAAGAATCGTACCACCAATTGGTGCGGGTTCGTACCATTCTAATACCGTGCTCATCCCTAAGAGATGCATCAATTTGAGTTAGATACACCCTTAATCTTTTAGATGTATCATAATATATTTTCGAACTAAAAGTTAGAGGCATATACATATATTAGATGTATTTCATCAAGTAAGACGAATCCTATATATTTTTCGTCATCTGCGGGTCAAATTTATTACTAGTACTATTTTGCATCGTTTTCACTTCAAAGTCACTTTCGAAAGTAATTGTGATGCATCTAAATGAATAGAGATACATCTAATTCAAGTAGATGCATTTTAAGTATACGGTCATAGTTATTTCTCATTCTTCTCATTTTAAGTTTTCTTCTTACTGGATCCTTACTTGCCCATTAAGTCAAACCAGTAGGGTACCCGCGCGTTGCAGCGGCAGATACCCTAAAATAAATATTAATGGTATCAGAAGTCAAAAGTCACCCGTGCCTGTTTGGCCCGTTGCTCGTCCGGGCTTGAATATTTGTATAATGAGCTTTATTATTTGTATTAGTGACATTTAATGTAGAAATTGTGTTTAAGTTGGTTGTATAATATGTTTGATAATTTGTATTTCTTATGTAAGGGCTATTTTGCATTAACTGTATTTATTGAACAGTTAATTAATGGACTACATTAAAAACATTGACTATATTAATAGCATTAAAGTAGTTGTACTTTAAGCTTAAGAACTTGTAATTCTTGTGACAAATCGTAATTTCAGGTCATTTTACAAACTTTAAAATTTTCACTATTCATCTCGGGAAATTACTATTCATCATTTTACTATTCATCGTTTTTGAAGTCGGTTTAAGACTTTGAGAGTTTATTTCAAAATTTTACTATTCACGAAACACTATTCATTCCCGGAGAAAAATCACTATTCATCATTTTTTTAGAACTGGGTTTACAGTATCAAACACGTAACCTTGAGGGTTAAAGCCTGATTCATGGAACATCATTGAGAACATTTCATATAGACTAGAGTTAGTCTACATATCATCGATATATATCTTCATATTAATTCATGCATGGGTTTGCATATTTCATTAACGTATATTTATTTATTAAATAACGCTATCGCACGATCATTTATTTTGAATAATTGATCCGACACTTCCAAAATTGTCCAAATATATTTTTATACTCATTTTAAGACTATAAAAACTATATCATTAGTTTACCCGATGTTTTGGATTTATTTTGTATATAAATTGTTATATATATATATATATATTTACACGACTTTTCAGAATTCAACTCGATAAATATTAATTCACTCAATACTTAAGAGAAATGCATTTTTATAATTTTATGACATCGATATATTTTATTTTGCTCCGTTAAAATCGATTTCTAGCTAACGCTACACTAAATAATTAATTAAATGTACAAAATATACATTAAACTTAACCTTAAAATCCATTTACTCAACAAAGGTACACAAAATACTTCACCCATTTACCCTTGCAGCCCTCCTAGTCATCACAAGTTACCAAATTGATTTTTACTACCTAAGTTTTTATATCTAGATATTTGTTGAATACTAGGAATATCTAAATTAAAACACATAGTAACACATACTTTCAAGTGTAAAAGAGAAAACTCTTCCTTCCTTTGTTAGTGGTCGACCAAAGCAAGATCAAGAGGAGAAACCATTGATTTTTCAAGATCAAGCGATTTAATAAACCTATTAGTGCTTCTAGTTAAGGTTTTGAAATAAAAACCTAGAAGTAGTTAGTTACCTTGTTAAAAAAACTCTTCAATCACTCAACTAAGCTTCTAATAATTTTTCCTAATCTTTCATACTCTTACTTGATGAATTTTTATGATTCTATTAGAAAAACATGCAAATATACTATGATCCATACCACTTTTACATGTTTTTACTTCTTAAAATGGGTTTAAATTATCCTATTAGTATTCCTTTGAAACCTATCAATTTTGGTAAATTTTAGGAACCCATGACACCCTAAGAAGGTGTATGGTAGGTTTAGAATAGTTTCGGAATTGATTTGAAATGGTTGAAACAAGATTTACGCAAGAAAAATCAAGTTAGACGATAAGTAAATAGTTGCTGTCCATTTTTGTAAAATCTGGAAATTTCGACAGGTCATGGACTATTTTGGTTTATATTTTCAGAAAATAGACTTTAAAAACGAAAACCGTGGTCGCTTGAGCGGGTTAAACGGGTTTATAAAGCGAAGTAGCGCTATTTTCAAGTTTAACGACGAAAACTATTTTTCGAAAAATATACATGCTAATAGGGTTATTTAAAGGGCAAAAACGAGTTGTAAACCTAAACTATAAGAGTCGACTTATCAAAAATATATTAGTACATACTATCACGATTCCGAGGATATATAAAACGTAGAAAACGGACCTATAACGGTAAAGATATACATGTTTGAAATCTGACGATCACAACTATTTTCTTCACACTAACACTTAAATATTTCTAAGTGTTGAAACCGCGGTTTCGGTACCCATGTTTGGAGCCATTTTTCTCAATGATCGAGTTGGTTTTGGTAAAATAGTATCTCTGAGTGAAAGTTAGTCCAGCCGTTCGTCAAACGGATTTATAACAAGTAACTTATGACCTCTCAAACTTTGCGAAAGCTTCGCCCGAGAAGCTGCATTTTTAGCCCGACTACCCACTTCACCATCATTTTTATCTAGGATCGACTCGTTATGGACAAAAGTTCAGTTACACGACTTTTAGGTAATGTTACAAGCATTCCAAAACCGTTGAGTTTGTTTCCTAACACTCGATATTCACTATTTTATGACTAGCTTTTCGAGGCCACTTAGCCACTTTCACGAATTATCAAAGTACATTATTTTGGGACGAAAAACTATAATTTCTTGATAAATCACTAACGACTATCGAGGATGTCGTTTCAATGAAAGTACTTGTAAAGTATTTTATAACATGACGAGATGTCATAAACATATATTCCGACGATAAACTCTATTTTCAAAAATGCACAAGTGGTATGGATATCATATGAGTTTGCATGCACAACATTGTTTCATGACTTATATTAGATCATATCATTCATAATAATTTGCAGTTTGAGATTAGCCTCATTTCGAGGTGTATCCACTTTTGCCATCATATCATTGTATCATGTGAGTTTTCATAGCCCGTTTTTTCAAGTTTATATCTCATTTCAAACCTACAGGGGAGAATACATTGCACATCATTTTATTACGAGCCCAAGTATATTCAAATTCATTACATTGCTTAAGTTACCTCATGCCAATTAAATGTCCCCATTTCATAATCATGAACCGTTAATTCCGGAAGAAGCGAAGAATGAGTGAATAGATCTATTTGACTCCTCCATCCGGGTTGGTGGTCCCAACGTACAAACGGATGCATTTCATTTAATATCAGAATTTGAGTTGTTTGGCAAACACTTTGTTGGGGCGAACATCATGATCATCTAGCCACGGTCATGTGCTTATAGTAATTGTATCATTTTCATGTGGCATATTTGTCATACATAACTTATACTTGTGGTGGTCGTACAAAACATTTTCAAAAACCTATGATTTTTCACCAACATTATTGTTGACCGTTTTAGCAATGTATTTTCAGGTATTCAAGTACTATATACTTCATGGCATACATAAGGAGTTATCATAGAGTCGCGGTGACGACGCGTCTCACATGGATTTTATGCACTTTAAAACATCGTTTGGATTGTAACAAACTTATTTCCGCACAAGTTGATTTTCATTTGGGACCTATATTTTGTAAACTCTGAATATTTTAATAAATCAAACGATGTACCCTAGACTATAACTATATCATCATAGCATCTCATCATTTCATCATAAGTGCATAGTCACTATACATGCGGTTTTATACGCACATTATGCGGGTTATTTACTTTCATTTCAAATCGATTGTCACATTGATGTCTTCGATACCCATCCCATCATACTTCACATCGGACTCGACATGGAGGATACCTTGTCATTCCCTACTATAGTTTTAACATCAGTTGACTCTACACCAAACTTACCACACATATTATCGATGTGGAGATGAACCCTTTGAGTTGAGGTTAAGTTGCACCTACACCACCATAATCACCATTGATTCACCGTAGGATCGGGACAGCTCCTATCTTCTAGGGACAGATCATACCATTTGATAGGACTTCTGAGGGCTTAGTCCTAATGAACCTATTAGGATGCTACCGCAAGGAAGAGAGTACATTCTCTTACCCTCATTCTTAGATCACCTGCTACTCATGTAATATAACTACCATCAGCTACTCATACCACTATTAGTCGTCCAATAGTGCATACTCTAGCTTTACCTCTCGAAGCGTCGGCGAGACAACACGAAAAAGATTAGTATTTCATTCACCATCATCTCCTAACTTACCACTAGGATTTCCATCATCATCATCATTATCATCTAGAGCACCATCCATATCATCACATCTCATAGACACTACTCATGCATCGACTTGTGGCTTGGGAAGCGTGCATGATTTGACACACCATTACCATCAATCACTAAGACTATAGATACTACACCATCTTATAGGATTGAGGACGGTGAATTTCAAAGTGTTGTTGCTAGACACCCTCGCTCCTACACTTGAGACACGATTAGACCATCAAGAAGCAGATAATAAGTACCCTTCTACCTAATGTAGTCTTTATCCTTTATTATCTCCACGATAATCACAACCTTCAATTATTTCATTCCCTATTCCAATTGCCCAATTTTTAATCATTTTGTAACAATATACCACTATCTTACTAGGGATTAGGGCAACTTTATTCTTGACCAATTAGGAGACTATTACCATTCTATGAGGTTCTCCCATGTATCCTACAAACCATTCAACAAATCTTATTTCAAGTTATTTTGCTACCACTTTATGAAATTATTTCACATAATTTTATTTCAAGCTATTTTACCACCATCTTAGGAAAATTGTTTCGCAAAGTTCTAAAACAAGCTATTTTGTTACCACCCTATAAATTGATTTTCAGTCATTCTATCAACTATTTACTACCATTACGCGAAACGATTTTCATGTTACTGTGAAAAAAAAATTGTTTGAGTCATTATCTTACAAAACAACACGTTGAATACCATCTAAAACTTCGGAGAAACATGATACTATTTCAACAAAACCAAGCATCACATTATTTGTCCTCGATTATACATAGCCTGATCACCCATGTATAATTCAGGAAAGATTATGTCATGAAAGAAACAAGCATCTTTTCAAACTTCCTAAAACAATCTTCACTCAAAAGCAAAGCTTTGTAATCAGATAACTTGTTCATAAACATCTCTTTTTGTTAACACTCTATAGATACCTACGCCATTCATCACTCACTCAACCGATAAGTTGAAACTTTACCAATGACCTTTTAGGAAAGACTTTCTATACCACCTATGAGGAGGATTCCTCGATACAAGAAAACAATGAAAGCATTTCAGGACTACCAACAAGGACTAGAAGTATGTAGTAAGATGATTTGAAATTCAACGGAAATCTTAAGACATCACGAGACATTCCGAACCACTATCTTTGGACTAGAAGCCAAATTATATCATTTCAAAAGTGCCAGCTAGACCGTGTTACAAGAAATTGTACAAAGCAAATACCCACTAAGTAACACTATAGAGATAAACCAAGTCTTCTAACCAAGACTACAGAACATCCCATTAAACATGGTCTCAACAATATGTGAACTTCCCTACAATAAGTTTCCCTTAGAGGAAAATTTAGTTAAATTAAGGTTATCGATATAAACTTCCCCTAAGGCATTGTGTTCTCTAGAAATTACAGATAACCTCACTTCCATATCAAGAGATGCAATGTCCGAACATATCGGACAATCAATGACTTTCCATCTACAAGTGGAATCGGAACAAACATTCTTCAGATAGTATGAACTGATATCTATGTTTTTGCTAGCATGATAACAATCTCAGTGATGAACTATTTTAGAAGCACTCAATTCTGAACAAATCTTGAAAATCAACCACCACACCACATCACTTAAACATTTAAGGTTTTGTGACTTGACAACATAGAGAGTGGAAATATTTTGATAAGAGAAATTAAGAGAGACACCATCAAGCAATAAACATCTTAGTAGTGGAGACTAAGCGCCTTAGGCAAGGAAGACTCAAGTCATGACATTCGCTAGAACTAGAAACGCGAGGAATCACAACTGTTACCCATAATCTATTCTTTACAATAATGCCCTTTTCGACAGACTTGATATTTTGAAATTTGGCACGAGACACGTGATATTAATTTCAATTATACCTAGTATAAGGTAGCCGATTCACCTTAGACTTCTGACAATTATTTTAAGATTCCCATGGAACTCATCGGGATACGAGTTCCACCTATTATCCTCAACTCAATGGTTGAGCGAGAGAACAATTCAAACATTAGAAGATATACCCAGAGCATGTATGATTTTTCTCGAAATTATTAGGCAAATCATTCTTCATCGAACAAGTTCCCTTACAACAATAGTTATCACATGAACATATTGATTGCACCAATTGAGGCACTCTATGGTTGAGGTGTCAATCACTTATTCACGGGCCAAAAGCCGAAAAGCCCAACTCACTAATCCATAACTTATTCATGAAACAACAAAGAAATCGTATAGATCAAGAATCATTTACAAGCAACAACAAATAGATAGAAAAGCTACGTCAATATGACGAAAAATATTGGAAATATGTTCCATAAGTCACAAACCATTAGAATTTCGTGTTCTACAATGTTATGTTGAAAGTCTCGCCTTGGAAAGGTGTAGTACGATCGAAAAACGGGAAGATCGGAGCCCGATGATGCGACTCAAATATCCTCACCTTTTCACAAATAACACCAGAAACAAAATGAACCTAATTGTGATTGAATTTTTAGTGGGCGAATGTGACAAATCGTAATTTCAGGTCATTTTAAAACTTTGAAAATTTCACTATTCATCTCGGGAAATTACTATTCACTTATTACTTCATCGTTTTACTATTCATCGTTTTTGAAGTCGGTTTGAGACTTTGAGAGGTTATTTCAAAATTTTACTATTCACGAAATATTATTCATTCCCGGAGAAAAACCACTATTCATGATTCACTATTCATCATTTTTAAAGCTGGGTTTATTAGTATCAAATCTGCAGTAACCTTGAGGGTTAAGCTGCGTATTCATGGAACATCATTGAGAACATTACATATAGACTAGAGTTAGTCTACATATCATCAGTAACATCATCTTCATATTAATTTATGCATGGGTTTGCATATTTCATTAACGTATATTTATTTATTAAATAAACGCTATCACGCGATCATTTATTTTGAATAATTGATCCGACACTTCCAAAATTGTCCAAATATATTTTTATACTCATTTTAAGACTATAAAAACTATATCATTAGTTTACCCGATGTTTTGGATTTATTTTGTATATAAATTGTTATATATATATATATATATATATATATATATATATATATATATATATATATATATATATATATATATATATATATTTACGCGTAAATTCAACTCGATAATTATTTATTCACTCAATACTTGCGAGAAATGCATTTTTATAATTTTTATGACATCGATATATTTTATTTTGTTCTGTTAAAATCGATTTCTAGCTAACGCTACACTAAATAATTAATTAAATGTACAAAATATACATTAAACTTAACCTTAAAATGCATTTACTCAACAAAAGTACACAAAATACTTCACCCATTTACCCTTGCCCCCCCCCCTAGTCATCACAAGTTACCAAATTGATTTTTACTACCTAAGTGTACACCTACACATTTTTATATCTAGATATTTGTTGAATACTAGGAATATCTAAATTAAAACATATAGTAACACATACTTTCAAGGTGAAAAGAAAATAAGAAAACTCTTCCTTCCTTTGTTAGTGGTCAACCAAAGCAAGATCAAGAGGAGAAACCATTGATTTTTCAAGATCAAGTGATTTACTAAACCTATTAGTGCTTCTAGTTAAGGTTTTGAAATAAAAACCTAGAAGTAGTTAGTTACCTTGTTACAAAAACTCTTCAATCACTCAAGTAAGCTTCTAATAATTTTTCCTAATCTTTCATACTCTTACTTGATGTATTTTTATGATTCTATTAGAAAAACACTCAAATATACTATGATCCATACCACTTTTACATGTTTTTACTTCTTAAAATGGGTTTAAATTATCCTATTAGTATTCATTTGAAACCTATCAATTTTGGTAAAGTTTAGGAACCTATGACACCCTAAGAAGGTGTATGGTAGGTTTAGAATAGTTTCGGAGTTGATTTGAAATGGTTGAAACAAGATTTACGCAAGAAAAATCAAGTTAGACGATAAATAAATAGTTTCGTCCATTTCAAAAATCTGGAAATTTCAGAAGGTCATGGACTATTTTGGTTTATATTTTCAGAAAATAGACTTTAAAACGAAACCGTGGTCACTTGAACGGGTTAAAACGGGTTTATAACGAAGAAGTTACGCTATTTTCAAGTTTAACGACGAAAACTATTTTTCTGAAAATATACATGCTTTCAAGGGTTATTTAAGGGGCAAAAACGAGTTGCAAACCTAAACTATAAGATTCGACTTATCAAAAATATATTAGTACATACTATCACAATTCCGAGGATATATAGAACGTAGAAAACGGACCTATAACGCTAAAGATATACATATTTGAAATACGACGATCACAACTATTTTCTTGACACTAACACTTAAATATTTCTGTTGAAACTTTTTCGGTACCCATGTTTGGATCCGTTTTCTCAATGATCGAGTTGGTTTTGGTAAAATAGTATCTCGAGTGAAAGTTAGTTCACCTCTACTTTCCAAAATGTCCCGCCGTTGCTCGTCAAACGGATTTATAACGAGTAACTACGACCTCTCAAACTTTCCCGAAGACGCCCAGAACGCATTTTTAGCCCGACTACCTCACTTCAAGATCATTTTATCTAGGATCGAGACTCGATGGAAAAGTTCGTTGGTTACGACTTTTAGGTAATGTTACAAGCATTCCAAAACCGCTGAGTTTGTTTCCTAACACTCGATATTCACTATTTTATGACTAGTTTTTCGAGGCCACTTAGCCACTTTCACGAATTATCAAAGTACATTATTTTGCTACGAAAAACTATAATTTCTTGATAAATCACTAAACGACTATTGTAGGATGTCGTTTCAATGTAAGTACTTGTGAAGTATTTTATAACATGACGAGATGTCATAAACATATATTTCGGCGATAAACTCTATTTTCAAAAATGCACAAGTGGTATGGATATCATATGAGTTTGCATTCACAACATTGTTTCATGACTTATATTAGATCATATCATTCATAATAGGTTGCAGTTTGAGATTGCGCCTCATTTCAGTGTATCCACTTTTGCCATCATATCATTGTATCAAGTGAGTTTTCATAGCCCGTTTTATTCAAGTTTATAATTCATTTCAAACCTACAGGGGAGAATACATTGCACATCATTTTATTACGAGCCCAAGTATATTCAAATTCATTACATTGCTTAAGTTACCTCATGCCAATTAAATGTCCCCATTTCATAATCATGAACCGTTAATTCCGGGGTTTAGAGTGAGTGAATAGATCTATTGAGGCTGACTCCTCCATCTGGGTTGGTGGTCCCAACGTCAAACGGATGCATTTCATTTAATATCGAATTTGAGTTGTTTGGCAAACACTCGTGGCAACATCATGAGTTCAAATGTCATGTGCTTATAGTAATTGTATCATTTTCATGTGGCATATTTGTCATACATAACTTATACTTGTGGTGGTCGTACAAAACATTTTCAGAAACCTATGATTTCTCACCAACATTATTGTTGACCGCTTTTAATGTATTTTCGTATTCAAGTACTATATACTTCATGGCATACATAAGGAGTTATCATAGAGTCGATGTGATGACGCATCTCACATTGGTTTTATGCACTTTAAAACATCGTTTGGATTGTAACAAACTTATTTCCGCACAAGTTGATTTTCATTTGGGACCTATATTTTGTAAACTCTGAATGTTTTAATAAATCAAACGATGTACTTTCAAAACGACACTTTAGGTCGTTCAATATAACTGTAATTGTGATGCTATGGCAGTCATCCCGTGAATTTCATTCACGCAAAACAGTATTTTGGGGTGTGACAAATGTTGAAGCTATTGAATTTTACTATAATAAGCAATGCTAAATTTAAGTATTTCTATATTAAGAAAGCCTTTATACATTATAGGATACCGCCGGCCCTATATTTATTGTCATATTTCTTTTTTTTGTTGTCCAAATTAATTATCCACTTCCATAAATAGATAAGGAATATATATCAAGTTTATCATATTATCCTCATTCGAGGTTATTATGACAAAGTTTAAAAAGTTAGAAATTAATTGGTTAACGTAAAATTGTTGTGCAAAATGTAAAAAGAGAAAATCAGTAATGATGATGTTTTCTTAAAATGTGTTTTTTGTCTTGGACATAATTTTAAGCACGGAGGTAGTAGTATGATTTTCCTATTTTGTTGGTTTAGATGAATAAAGTCACAACATTTATGCAAAGACATACGTATCAAAATAATTTCAAACTTTCAACTGGCCAGATATAAACCAAAGTTTTAAGATCGAGATCCTATCTAGGATCGTTTTGCCTTTGAAAATCGTGATCGTAAGTTCTGATCGATCCGTATCCTAGGTTTTAAGATCGGGATCCTATCTATGATCGTTTTGTCTTTGCAAGATCGTGATCGTATAAGACCGGCCATTCGGAATCCTAAGATCCTACTATAATGTCATTTTTAATGATCTTTGTAATATTATTCAAATCTACAAATTATTATATATTATAATCACGAAAGTATATGAATGTTTCGTGAAAATGTTGTCTTAAATTATGAATATAGAAAGTTTAAAAAGAATCACATTTTGTTTTTAAATTATATAAAACATGAACCATAAACTTGTAGCTTTTAGTTTATGTTCCGAGAAAAGTAAGATCGGATATGAGTAAATCTTAAGATTATATGGTTAAGATTTTACGTATGATTCAGATCGTTTTAGTTTTGCAGAATTATAAAATCGTCTAAGATCAGGATTGTAATCTTAACAACTATACATTTTTATTATTGTATTACTGAAAAATATAAACTTAAAATAATATAAAAATGTGAGCTGCTAATTTACCCAAAGTACAGCTCCTATATCTTTATCGTATTATTGTATAATGTGATTTGCGATTTATACGATTCAAAACAGTATACGTCTTTATTAAAATGAATGAACACCCAGCCCCACAACCAAACCCAATCAATTACAGTAACATTTTCTTTCTCTCTCTCCAAACCCTTTTTAGAGAGAAGAAGAAGAATAAACACCTTTATTTCTTCCACTACTACTCCTACTGCCACACCACTCTCCCAACCTTCAAACCAAACCAAGCTTCATTTCTCTCTACCAAGAGAAGAATAAATGAAGAAAAATCCCTTTTTTCTCTCTCTAATAATAACTTTCTGTCTTTTCATAACTGGAACTCCCGACCTGAAGGCAGACCGGCTAGCCATCTTGGCTATCCGGTCGTCAGTAGGCGGGAGATCTATCCTCTGGAACATTTCCCAACCTTCCACACCTTGTACTTGGCCAGGTGTCTTTTGTGACAATAAAACTAATCGTGTGGTGGAGCTTCATTTCCCGGGTTATGGTCTGTCAGGTCAGCTTCCTGAGAACACTCTCGGGAACCTGACCGAACTGACCACTTTGAGTCTCCGTTTTAATGCTCTCGCGGGCTCCCTGCCCGCGGATATTTTTAGCCTGTCTAAATTACGAAATCTTTATTTGCAAAATAATTTGTTTTCCGGTCCGATACCGGACTCGTTTACGCCTCTTGTGAACCTTGTGAGGGCTAATTTTGCTAATAATAAATTCTCGGGTAGTATTCCTGGCTCTATTAATAATTTGACCCGTCTCGCGACATTGTATTTGGAAAACAATGCGCTGACGGGTCAAATACCGGATCTGTCCCGACCCGTTATTGTTCAGTTTAATGTTTCCAATAATAATTTAACTGGCGAAGTCCCGGCAAAGTTTTCGACTTTTCCGGATTCCGCATTTTTAGAAACCTCACTTTGTGGGAGCCCATTGACGTCTTGTGACGGGTCAACACCCGGGACGGGTTCTGGTTCTGGTTCGGGCAAAGGGTCGTCTGATAAGCTGTCGGGTGGGGCGATTGCTGGTATTGTGATAGGATCTGTATTGGGTCTTTTGTTAATTTTGTTACTTTTATTCTTTTTGTGTTGTAAGAAGAGAAAACAAAAGGATGTAGTGGCTACAAGGGATTTAGGAGAATCTAAACAAGTTGAAGTTGAAATACCTGCGTCTGGGCCGAAATCAAAATCCGAGCCCAGGGAGAATGTGGATAGTTACCCGTCCTTAACCGCGGCTGTGGTTAGTGGTGCAGGTGGTACAAAGGGTAAATCAGGTGAAGTTAGTAAGAAATTAGTGTTTTTTAAGAAAAATACTGAATTGGGTAAATTTGATTTAGAAGATTTGTTAAGGGCTTCGGCCGAGGTTTTGGGAAAAGGGACATTTGGGACGGCATATAAGGCGGTTTTGGAGATGGGTTTTGCTGTTGCTGTGAAAAGATTGAAGGATGTAACAATGGGTGATAAGGAATTTAAGGAGAAAATTGAAGGTGTTGGTGCAATGGATAACGAAAATTTGGTTCCGTTAAGAGCTTATTATTGCAATGGTGAAGAGAAGCTTCTTGTGTATGATTACATGCCTATGGGAAGCTTATCCGCACTCTTACATGGTACATTAGCTAAATTTCATTTCAATGCTCCTTAATTTATCAACATTGTCATAATCTGCATATTAAGATAAAGCATTAATCAATTAAAATAGCAAAATACTTGGCGCATTAGTGATTACATTCTGTTACTAGTTATAGTAATTATCTTAACGACTATAGCAAATTTGGTACAATGTTAGAAGGTGGATACTAGCAATGTCTCTAGCTCGTGTTTCTATGATCATTAATATAAGTATACATATAATGTATCTTGCGGTAAGCATTTTGCACTTAGGATTCTTATGCAAGAGATTTGAATCTTGATTCTTGAAGTTTGTTTAATTTGAATACAATGTGGGTGGTCAGCTGTCTTTTTCATATAAAATAGATTGTTGGGTTGTTGTTAGATCTAATATATAAAAAGAAGTGTCCTTTGGTAATGAAGTAAACTTAAAGACTTAATTAGGTCTTAAATTATTTAGGTAGTTCAAAACTTATGACTTTAAAACTACTTCAAGGGTTAACTGCAGTAAAATTTAATTGAACGGAACAAGTTTTTAGTAGCTCACAACTTAAATATTGTAACGTGTTGCAGGAAATAGAGGTGCTGGTAGAACTCCATTGAACTGGGAAACACGTTCCGCCATTGCCCTTGGAGCTGCTCGTGGAATCACTTATTTGCACACACAAGGCTCAACTGTTTCCCATGGAAACATAAAATCATCAAACATTCTTTTAACCACATCTTATGAAGCTCGCGTCTCTGACTTTGGCCTAGCCCAACTTGTGGGTCCCAATGCTACACCAACTCGTGTAGATGGTTATCGAGCTCCAGAAGTTACTGATATCCGTAAAGTGTCCCAAAAAGCAGATGTGTACAGTTTTGGAGTGTTGTTGTTGGAGTTACTAACGGGTAAAGCACCAACACACGCGTTGTTGAATGAAGAAGGTGTTGACCTTCCACGATGGGTTCAATCAGTGGTTCGAGAAGAGTGGACTTCCGAGGTTTTTGATCTCGAGCTACTTAGGTATCAAAATGTTGAAGACGACATGGTTCAGTTGTTGCAACTAGCTATCGATTGTTGTGCTCAGTACCCTGATAAGAGGCCCGCTATGGCAGACGTGACTAACCACATTGAGGAGCTTTGCCGGTCGAGTGGGGTGCAAACACCCGAACCCAACAACGACATTGTGAGCAACTCGTGATTTTTTTTGGTATTTGATTCCTTGGCTAATTGAATTTGTTGTTTTCTAAATTGTTGTTTTTTTTTTAAATGTTGATTATACACATTTTGATGTTTGTAGTTTGTTGAGTAAATGGTATATGTAATATGAAATCTCAATGCTATTCTTTGCTTTGTTTACGTACACTTATTATTATTATTATTATTATTATTATTATTATTATTGTCATGTAATTGTTTATTATAAATATGAAACCACAACGGTACTATTTGCAAATAATTATTTTTAATGCATTCTGTTGTGTAAAATGTCATATTGAAGTTTATAATTTTGATTGATTCATTGAAGTCGGTAAAGGGTGTTTGACAAATGTTACACTTTCTGATAATTAATTGTGTTCCGTAACTTATACATCTCTCTATTGAATTCACATTAAATTTTAGACTAGTTATTACTATTGTTTATTTCAAACGAGTTTAGTTTAAGGATGAATAAATTAGGCTATGTTTATCAATGGGTTCACAACTCAATCGGTTTCACAAATAATAATATTTTAATTAAAATTCTTAAATCCTTTCACAACCAAGATCACATGATAACCTAGATTGCCAACTTTTAATCTGTCACATGCGGCTAATAAATGATCATTTGTTTTATTTTTCTTTTTAATATTTACTAGAAGGGTACCCGCGCAATGCGGCGGCGGGTACCCGATAACTATAATATGATTGGAATAAATGAAATAAATGTTAAAGTTGTAAAATTTTGAATTAAAATAATATAAACCCACTCAAAATATAAAAACTAAAAACTCATAAAAATATATTAAAATGGATGTTGAATTAAAGAGCATAAAATTTTAGAAAATATGATGAAATTAGATTATAATATAAATAAGTAGATAAAAAGATATTTTAATTTGAAAATAAAGATGAATTTTAGTTGAAAAGTCGAACATGTCATTTTATAATTGGAGCCCTTATCTATCTTAATTTTTGATTGTAGGGTTAGCTTGGAGTTTGTTAGAAGTTAGTGTAAGTTGGTACCGGAGTTAAGAAGGCACACATGTCATCTCACGATCGGATTCTCCTTATCTTAATTTTAAGTCTTCTAAAATTAAAAGGCTTAATTTTTAAGCCTTCTAATTTTAGAAGGCTTAAATGCATTATATAGTAGTATAGATTATTTTATAGAAAAATAGATTAGTTGTATGTATTTGTTGGGTTGGGTTGTTGATAAAAAGGTATAGATTGGGTGTGTAGGTGAAGAAAAGAAAAAATATTTTAGTAGAGATTGTGTTGTGATAGATTGTTGATAAAGATATTCTTAGGCAAATTGGTAAAGGGTGTTGATACTCACACCATTTTTTTTATTCTTACACTATAATTATGCATTATTATTTTATACAGTGTGCATTACATTATTGTACAGTTTGATGTAAGTATAAAAAATGGGTCCTCCTATGCAGGCACCCCATGGGTAGGGGGTGGCTGAATTTTTGCATAGGGTGCCTCGATTTCCGTGCCAATTATTAGACATGATTGATTTACCGATTTCACAAGTTTTTTACAACTTATTTTTACCACTTATACCACTTATTTTACAAGTTTTCGCTTTTTGTACATGTTTTTTTTACAAGTTTTATACCACTTTTTATAACTTTTTTTTTTGGTTTTACAATTTTACAAGTTTCTTTTGGTTTTACAAGTTTTTTATGATATAAATTCAGGTTTAAAACTTTTAAAAAACCAGTAGTCGGAAATTTTTGAGGCTCAGTGCAAAAGAGATTTTATCCCACTTTTCCGTCCATTCGGTTTTCATTATCGCCTCGGAAAATTTTTAGGCTCAAACCCGAAGGTTGCAAAGTGAGATTTGATCTCACTTTACCGCCCATTCGCGGATTTTATCATCATCGCCTCGGAAAGTTTTTAAAGTTTTTAGGCTCAAAAATCATCATCGCCTAGGAAAAGTTTGTCACAAACGCACAAAGTCACCAGTTCACATGAACGCACAAATCTGCACTCACAAACCGCACAAGCCTCACAAATCGCACAAGCCTCACAAAGCGCACAAAAGACAAGACTCAACAGACACAGGGGTGTTTCACAAGTTACACGCTTTTGAACATGATTCTCACAAGTTACCCTGCAAAAGTTCACATTCTGGTACTAAGATTCTCAAAGTTCACAAGTGTACTAAGATTCTCACAAGTTACCACCCCATATGAAAGCAACAACACCAACAACAATCCCATATGAAAGCAACAACACCAACAACAATACCGGTGAAGCAACAACACCAACAACAATACCAGGGTGAAAGCAAAGCTACACCAACAAGTGGTCCAATAACAACACTAACAACACTATAATCCTAAGCAGGCACCCCATATAATCCCAAATAAAGCAACAACAAACAAACAAGTGGTCCAGATCAACAACAATCAACCAACAACAAAGAACTAGTGGTCCATCAACAACAACAATCAACCAACATGTCTAGTTCACCATTTAACACACAAGAGGTAAACAACTTATCAAAGGCTCGTATTATTAGCTTTATAGCTCATGTTGCTGCAAATTCGCTTTTGCCTCGCAAAACTTTTTAAGTTTTTTTTAAAAAACAAATCATCATTGCCTTTTTTTATTTCATTAAAGTTGCAAAATGACCTTGAATGGTCACTTTACTATCCAAGAATGAAATTTTTATACGAAAACACTAAGTTTTTTTCATTACAGTTGCAAAGTGAATCACTTTACCATCCAATAATGCCAAGGATAACGTGGGGTGCCTTGCCAAGGATAACGTGGGGTGCCTACGTGCAGCTTTGCCCACAAAAGGGTCCTCCTATGCAGACAAACCTGCAAAACAAACATACAATTTTTAGATCTAAAAGGCAATGATGATTTTTTTTTTTTTTTTTTTAAACTTAAAAAGAGTTTTTTTTAACAACGAAACATACGAATAATATACGAGCCACAAAACCACCATAGCTTCAAGATCTAACAAGTGTAATACTTGTTAGATCAAAGTTTTTAGATCTGAAATCTTATCAAATAATAAAAAAAAAAAAAGTAAAGTTTTTTTTTACCAACCTCAAGTTAATTTCCAAAACACCACAGCTTCAATTTTTAAAAAACATTTCAGATCTAAAAACTTAAATACGAATAATATACGAGCCACAAAACCACAATAGCTTCAAGATCTAACAAGTGTAAAACTTGTTAGATCAAAATTTTTAGATCTGAAATCTTATCAAATAATCAAAAAAAAGTAAAGTTTTTTTTTTACCAACCTCAAGTTAATTTCCAAAACACCATTGCTTCAAGATCTAAAAAAGATTTCAGGATCTAAAAACTTAACTAATTTAATAATATATGAGTCACAAAACCACCATAGCTTCAAGATCTAACAAGTGTAAAACTTGTTAGATCAAAATTTTATTGTTATTGGAAAAAGTAAAACAGATAGGGGTTATAAGTACTCTATCGAATTTTTGTGTTCTAGACATGGGACGTCTTCACGTGAAGGTTTAGAAGATGAACTTCAACGGCAGACTAGTACCGAAAAATGTAATTGCCCATTTAGATTACTAGCTAAATTTATAAAACGTTTTAATGGTTGGATATTGAAGGTTAAGTGTCCGGGGCATAATCATAATTTTCCGCACTCGTTGCATGGTTTTCACAGGCCATGCGATTAAAAGAAAGTGAGTTAGTTTTTGTGAGGCGATGACAAACAAAGCAGTAGCACCACGAATTATACTTTCTTCAATAAAAGAGATGGATCCTAATAACGTGTCTACCATTAAAACGGTGTATAATGCACAAGAAAAGATACGTCGCGACAGTCGTGGTGATTTGACTCCGATACAACCGCTTTTAGTACATTTGTAGCGTAAAGGTTATACATATTACCCTAGGATAAATGACCACACAAATGAGCTCGATGAAATATTTTTTATTCACCCGGACGCCATATGCCCTGTGGACAACATATCCGGAAATCATGCTGATGGACTCCACATACAACACCAACATGTTTAAAACTGCCATTCTTTACAGTTGTTGGGGTTACTCCAACAAACACAACATTCTCAATGGTGTTTAGCTTTTTGGACAAGGAAAAAAAGCCAAATTTCAAATGGGTGTTGGAATGTGTTAAGTTGGTGATACAAGAACAATACTACCCGCGGGTTATCGCACCGAGAGATTTAGCGTTGCTTGGGCATGCGCAAGTAAGAATTCCCAAAACGCTAACAGATTACTTGCGATGGCATATCAATCAAAATGTGGTAAAGCATTGCATAATGATTCGACACGTTAAAGGAGTATGAGTCCGTTAGATTGACATGGGATTCGATGATTACAGCCCAACCGAAGAAGTGTTCAGGCATTATTATCAAGACCTACGTGGTTTATTGGTCTAAAAAAATGGTACTCGAATTGTTATTTAATAATACATTTTTTTATTATTATTTAATAAATAACTACTCGGATTGTTTTCTCACTTTAGTAATTCTTTGTTTTCTCAGATGTTTTCCAAGATTTTGGTAATGGCTGCGAGATTACGACCACATGTTTGTGTCGTACATTACCGATCAATATCGCAGCTTCGGCCAGACAACAACATGTAGAGTGGGGGTCAAAGCGCTGTTGAAGTTACACTTGGGCTCCACACAGTCCAGCTTAGACACGTTGTTGTGTTCGGTCGACAAGATTATAGCTGCGCAAGAAACTGCGATACGAGCCTCTATTCATATAAGCAAAATCAAGAAACTGCATGCTTGTAAGAGCACTCTATTTAACGAATTGCGGTATAATGTTTCAATGGATGCTTTAAGGCTCATACTCGCAGAAAGTAAACGGGATGTTGACCCACATGCATGTGGTCATCAGATGCGGTTAGTGTATGGTTTACCATGCTATCACCAACTGTACTGGCTTCAAGCAAACGGTATGCATTTTAAAATTTATGCCTATCAAGTTATTCTTCCCGTCAATACCGATAATTTTAACTAGTTCCTTTTTTCGAATACAGGATTGCCAATTCCGCTTGATTTTGTTGATAATTTTTGGAGAACACTAAGCGTTCCCTGGCCTGTTGTCCGAAATACTCAAGAGCCTGATGAGCCTGAATATCCTCAAGAGCCTCAAGGGCCTGAAGAGCCTGAATATTTTTCTTGTCAAGATGACGTACAGAAATTCCAAAGTGTTTCTTGATGAAGACTCACCACTCCCGTATAATCACCCACAATGGAGACATTTTAGAAATGTCGAGGCCGCGCCATGGGAACATGTGTTTGCTCAACGACAGAGGATGTTTAGATATACGTAAAAAACAGTTATTGATTTATATTGTAAATGACACAACATGTATAGACGATTACTGATTTATATTGTAAATGACACAACATGTATAGACGATTACTGATTTATATTGTAAATGACACAACATGTATAGACGATTACTGATTTATAGCAAACGACTCGTCATCTTTTGTTACAGATTTCTGCTCCTGCTCCGGTTCTTCCTCATCTTTTGTTACAGGAATCGGATGACATTCAGTGGAGGGACATTCATTGTGTCAACCACACACCCGCTCGTGTTGAGAGTCCAGATTATGTGCTTTCTTCACAATCTTATGTGCCTCCCTCTCCAGCTATATCTCCAGCTGCAGATGAGGACAATTTTATACACCGTCCTCCGGTTCTTCCTCATCTTTTGTTACAGCCGTCTCGCGTTGCCGAGTACGAGCGAGAGATTGAAGATTGAGGAGAGCATTTCAGAGTTAGAGTCTCGTGTGGGACAGATGACAGCATCATTGGAGCGACTACACCTCGGGCGTGATTGATCTTAGTTTCTAGTTATATTGTAATTTTGTGAACCATGTATCAACTATTAATCTATAAAGATTGGTTATTTATGTATTGAAGCTTAATTTTGTGAACATGATATTACTAATTTATGTTGTGAATAATTATACAAATTCTATTGGCCAGATGCAACAACAAAATCCTTACTTGTGTCGTTGTCAACGTGGATTATAATTGAAAGAAAAGAAATCCACAAGCCCCAAACTTGTGTCTGAAGTATATTCATGTCCTTTCTCAAAGATAAATAATTAAACGTTTGCTTATTTGCGTAAATATATCAATAACTTGTTTGTTTATAATACATTTCTTATAATTGTTTCGTCATGTAACAGCCAGGGACTAAAGACTATGGGTGTCGATACTTCATGTGGAAGGAAATATTTCAACAAAAGTACTTTGGTGAAAACAATTTGTTGAAAACTGCGAAACTAAAGATACAACGATCAACATGCTATGGGTGAAACAATTTGTTGCAGGCAAAAATAAAAGCGTTGGAGCATCACTGGAATTGGCAAGAAACAGTTGATCACGATGTCAGCCGAGTGGAATACTCTATGAGCTTATAAATGACATTAATAATCTTCATGTGTAGTAGATTTCGTTGTAATATTGAAAACATTGTTGTTTTACTTGTTTAATGTTTTATTGTTATTGTTTAATTAATTAAATGGAAACAAACACACAATTAAAAAGCATAACGTAAAATAAATATCATATAAAAACACTACACAATTAAATACACTATACATATAAAAACACTACACAAATTAAATACACTATACAATATACCTAAATTAAACACTACAAAAAAAAAAAAAAAAAAGTACAGCTGCCGTACGAAAGGGGGGACCCACACTATTTGAGGTGTCTGCCAAGGAGAACGTGGGGTGCCTGCATAGGCTTGCCCTAAAAAATTTGTGTGAGTATCAACCTCTAAAGGTCGTGGGATGGAACTCATGGAAGTATGGGACACCGACCGACAGCAGAGCATGTGGGAAAAAGCCAATTGGATTGACATTTTGCTATTCTAAAGCATCCAAATGAGATACAATTTTTTATTTAAAAAAATTAATATGAGATATATTGAAATAAAATACTTTCTCCATCTTAAAATTTTGGTTCATATTTCTTTTAGGATGCCTCAAAATAATTATTTATTTTTTTTAAGTAAAGATTAAAAAATATATTAAAGAATATTCTCTTTGAGTGGTTGTTATTTATAGTGGTTATATTTTTATTAAACTTTATGATTTCCCTATTACAATAAGGGAGGTGATACTCACACCACATTTTTTGATTATTTCACCACAAACTGTGCATTGCAGTTTGTACAGTACAAACTACAATGCACATATTGTGGTGCAATAATCAAAAAAGGTGGTGTGAGTATCATTCCCTACAATAACTTTGAGACGGAAGGATATATATTTTAGACTGCAGATTTTATACTCTTATCCTTCTCAAACATAATATCGCACAATGTTTCCAATGAGACTAAAACTATACAATTGATAAAACACTCACATATCACTGGATAAAAACCTCAAATATTTGAAATTAACTATTGGGACCACAATTTTAGCTGTACTGTTTTCTTTCTTTTTATATATGAAAATTTTGATCACACCGACAAGATGGCGATGAGCCGATGAAATACATTTACTTTTTGAGTTATGCTAAGGCTATCCTTAACGCTAGTGAGGCATCGGGAAGAAAGGTCAAGCGACAAAAACCATTGGGTTGGTGGCGTGAGGCATCGACAAAAGGGGCGAACGGTAAAGCTTTCACCTTTGAGGAAGTGTGTAATTGTAGGACCCATTTGCTTTTTTAACAATTTGATTGTTTATTTATTTATTTTTTTAAAAAGGAAAAAAAGGTTCCACAACCTCATTTTACTTATAAATACTTAATAAAATTTCATGAGTTTCAAACACAAATTCATCATTATTTTCTGAACTCTTTTATTTAATACATCACTACTCAAACAAAACTTATTATAGAAGATATAAATTGAAACAATAATGTTCGATGAAGAGGGAGAACAAGAAGTTATTAGTCGAGACATGACGTTTTTAAGCAAAGCGTTGTCTTTACTATTAATAGACGATAACCAAAACGATCGAAAAAGAACAAACGAAAACCGAGATCATTATGGCGCTCATGATCGTTTAGTCAAGGCTTATTTTAATGCGAATACGTCGTTTTCAGAAGAATCTTTCAAAGAGAGGTTTTGAATGAGTCGAAGGCTAGTCACATGGATAGTTGAAAAAATACGTCTTCATAATCTATTATTTGCTAATACTACTGACGCCGTCGGAAGACCAAGCATTTCCGCGTTGATGAAGTGAACCTTCACAATTCGTCAATTGGCATACAACACCGTTCTTGATGCCCGTGATGAATATTTGCAAATGGGCCAATTAACTTCTTGTCAATGCCTTGAAAATTTTTGTACGTCTATTATGGAAATTTTTGACCAAATTTTTTGCAAAACCTACTATCACTGCGTTGAAAATCTACACGCGTTTCATGAACAAAAACACGGGTTTTCGGGAATTTTAGAAAGCCTTGATTGTACAGATTGGTCGTGGCATGGTTTTCCGATCGCACACAAAGGGCAATTTGTTAGACGCGGTCATAGTTCGACTCCATTGTGTTGCGTTACAAGACTTATGGATATGACAAGCTTTATTTGGTGTTTCTGGGGCAAACAACGACATCAACGTTATATATCAATCACCTATATTCAACGATCTAAAAACAGGAAAAGCACTCGAGATTCCTGTTAGTGCAAATATTACGATATTTAATCTATACAGTCTCGTTTGTTTTGATTGATGACAAACATGTAACTTGTAATACATAACGTAAAATGTACAAGTTACTTGTTATCACACTTTGTCTCAACATACATTCAACACCTCTCGATGTCTCAAGTCCTCGTATGTTACAACACAGGTTCGTACATGTTTGTTATGTGGCATTATGATCAAACCCATTAACAAATCATTTAGAATGTTTAAAATACATTTAGATTCACTAAGTATTTTAATAGGTTAACCATTCTATTTCGAACCTCATTTTACATGTTGCATTCACAAGTATTTCAAAAGGTAACTAGACATTTTATTAACTAGTTACATAATACATTTTACAAGTTTACCTTGATAAACCTTTTAATCTAAAAATGGAAATACATGTTACATCATGTCATGCATCATCTTTGAAATCCTTGGAAGATCACTTGAATATTTTGGTTAGATTGACACTCAATAAATCAAATGTGATCTTAGTAAGATTTGGTAATATCTTGCAAAGATTTGAAGAAAGATTTTTTAGATTTTATGTCAGGCACCCACGGTACCAAATTGTATAAAGGACGGAACCCTTTTAAGGGTTCCGTGGTCCGTGGACGCTCCTGTCCACTTTTGGTTATAAATAGAAGCCCATTGTTTTCCCATTTCTTCACCACTTCAAATCACATCTTCTCCACCTTCTTGCATACATTTAGATCAATCATTAACAATGTAATAACATACATTAAACACCTTAATGATCATGATCATAATGCTTCTAACATTCATCTTTGTTGTAAGCATACTCTTTGATCAACCAAGGAAAGTTTGGAGATTTAGCCATCCCCACTTACCACAAGTTGAAGATCTATCACAAGAAGTTTAGGGAACTTGTGATCTTCATCATGAAGGCTTCCTATCAATGGAAGTTCATTTAGAAGTAGTTATTCATATCCATTAGACATTTGTGTCATGGATCATTAGTGTAAACATCATTGCATCATAACAACACTTTCACCAAACTAGATTAGATGGTTTATGTGTTTGTGCCATAAAACACAAGGTTTATTATGTTGGGCCATAAAACATATTGGGAGTGGTTGTACCCTTGTAAAAGAACTCGACATCTAGCTTAGTGTCGGAAATATTGTATAGGCGACGTTAGGTTGGTTCTACCTCGAACTAGAACCGGTATTTAGCTTTGTACGGAAAAAGTGTAGCGGACGATTGTAAGGTTTACTCCGCCGAGAAGGGAGCTTGTTGATTTAGTGAAGTAACTCTCGAGTTGGGTACTCGAGGAGTGGAGTAGGGCGGAAAGGAGATCCGTGACCGAACCACTATAAATCCTCGTGTTCGGTTTGCACTTTCCTTTCTTTATCTCTTTACTTTTATACTTGCACTATACTATTGTTTGTGATGTGGTTTGATGTTCATGATTGTGTGACAACTTGGTTTACCATACTTTATATTAGTCACAAACAATAATTGGTACTTTCATATTATAACAAGCTTCGTAAGCGATTTGATACTAAAGATCTAAAGTTTTTAAACGGTAACGTATTCACCCCCTCTACGTTTCCACAATTGGTACCAGAGCCATGTAGCTCTTATTTTCAAAACAAATGGTTTTTAAAATAGAGTACGATCCATGTATCAAATTACCATTGAAGCGAAAAATATTATGAAAAATGGTTTGCTTGTTATACTTAGAAATTTTGTTGTTAAATGTAACTTTGTATACAAGCTTGAAGGTTTTCTTGAAAAATAAAATAAAAAGTTTGTTGAAAGAACTAGTAAGTATTGTATTGTGTGCTTATAGAAAATTTACGAAGAAATATGATTTTAAAGGAGTGTTTGGGATAACTATAAATTTTGTTGAAAAATCACCTCCGTAAATGTTTAAGATAAGTTACACAAGTAGATATGTTGTTAAATATGTGTATTATATGTTTAATATGAAATCTAGTAAGTCACACATGTTTTCTCTATGTCAAATACTAGTTTTGGTGAATCTGTCTCAGAGGACCACGGCACCAAATCTTATAAAGGGCGGATCCCTTTATTTGGTTCCGTGGAATCCGTGTGTACAGTATGCAGTTTTTTGGGCAACTTCAAAAAATCATAACTAATTAACCGTAAGTCCGTACGAGTCGAGCCACCTATCATTTTAAAGGGAATTGAGTCTACTTTCATTTAAAAATACTCTCATAGCCTGAGTCTAATTTTAAATAAGTGAAATATACCAAATACTACAGTATGTCTAAAATATTGAGTTTCGCTTTAACATAAAAACTCAAATTTTTGAATCAAGCAATTTAAGTTGGTATTCTTAGAACTTTGATACAACTTCCTTTGAAACTAAATAATTTGGTAATATGTTTAAAGGAAACTAATCAAGCTTGGTATACATCGTCATATTTAAACGCAAAATGACGAAAAGTGTCTTTCTTGTTATGCTATGCTAAATGACCACTTGTTTATGTTGTTTGCATATATGTTGCTTGCTTACTTTTCAAATTGTTGTTTACACTTGTTTGTTTGCATAATATAAGTGTCAATCTTGCCATGTTATTTATTCGTTTGTTTGACGATTTCTTGTTTATGCACAATAGGTTATTTGATAGATTTTGTGCACTAAGTTGGAAAATTGTTTTACCATCGCTTGTAGAATTAGATCACTTCATTTGCATAGGTTATACTAACATCTCGCATAACTTATGAAATGTCATAACTCACTTAGCAAATAAGTACTAAGTAAATTAGTCAAGTACTTTGAAAATGAAGGTTTTAAGAGAGTGTTTGGTACAAGGACAAAAACAATGTTGTATGATGTAATTTATATGTTTTCACTTCGTAGGATGATAAACTAACTTAAAACATTGATGTATGCTAACCGGTTCATGCAGGGGGATAACACATGGGTGTTATCAAATTTTACCCATTTTCACTTATATGTGAAAATCGTTAGCCCTTGGTCAAAGTCTATGCTCCACTATGTTTGTATATGTGTTATTGACTTTTCCTAACTAGAAATGATTAATGTCACATGTTTTAAGCAAAAATTCAGGTTTCGGAAAACTCCCCGACACCAAAAAAAAAATGGGTCTGTGAAGTTTTCTGGTGTCCACGGATTAGACGGCACCAAAAATTTGGTACCGTCTGTTATGCATTTTGGTACCGCCGTTCCTGTACAGGCGGACCAGGCGGCACCAAATTAAGGGTTTCGCCTGTGCGAAAAATTGGTGCCATGGATTCTACAGGTAAGTTGTTTAATTTTACTAAATCTCGCAATCTAGATTACCAAATTTTGTTTCTAGGATAGTTGTTAATGCATATCTTTCATACCTCACTCAACACATCCTCAATGAATTAACTTAGGATGTTTGACATGATCTTAGACACTTCCATCTCATTAGAAACTACTATCTTTGTATGAATTAACATCAAGTGCATGAATCCTTAGTTCCATAAATCGACACATTCAGGATGGTCATTTTCACACCTTCACTGTTACTTTTCCTTAAGCTTAGCATTTCTCAAACCAAAGTCAAAATGACTAAATCCTTAACCTCAAATAAGACACTTAAGAAAACCACTAGGATTAGCATTCGATCTTGTTACTACATTAACTTGAACTCTTCATCCTTAGACTCATTACCCACCAACATCTCCTCACCCGTTTGCGGATGACTTAGATAACTTACCGAGACTAACAAATCTGGACTCATTATTTGCAAAGGTATCATACACAAGTCTAACATATGACTATAGATATTGTTTTGTATCTACATGTATTGCCTCACTTGGTTAACATGAAAATAATGTGTCATCCTTCAAGACGATAAGTATTTACATAGAGTCATAACTCACACGTATGTTAAAGACATACTATCAAGTCTTGTTATACTTGAGTTCAATCTAAGCTTTATAATCTCAACAAATTAGGATTGACAACTTAAGTATTTCATCCGAAATATTCAAGTATATGCGACTTACGATTGTAGTCATTAAAAGTCATATCCGAAAAATCAACACCCAAGTATTTTAACAACACATGTTGAAACACTTATCCAAAACAAACAACCCATTGTGCCACTTATCCCTCTCTGACACCTATTATCCCTCTTCCATCTTTTGGCACCATTAAGAGTATTGCTCATGATCTTCCAAAAGCATCCTTTAAATCAAACGTCCCCTTTCAAGGTGAACCTATACCTCAACCCCTAAGCTTCATAGACATAACCAAAGCTTCAAGTACTTCACCCACTAGTTGTAGCAACCAATGAACCATAAGAATTAGTATCCGTACTTTTTATGTTCAACATCTATGGACAATCAACCTAAGTATTCACATAGCACAACAAACCCCTACATCACCACATCCTTTTTTAGACACACTAGAAAACCTACCACCTAGATCAACCAATCCACCATCCTTACCATCATTTGAATTTGTTAAGTGTATTGCTCAAAAAGCCCTTGTGTCCAACACTTGTACTGAATCAAATGCACGTTTGAACAAACTCAAACATTCCTTCCCACATATAAGGACTTAGATAATTCATTATGGCTAGAACCTCAACTATCAAATAAGCATGGTGCTCTTGGTAATTGTTGTCAATTTCCACTAGGTATAAGTAGTACTACCTTCACAAATTATCAAAGTATTAGTAATACTTTGTCATTAAACTTCTGCATAAATTTCGTTAAACCTCAAATCAATATTTTAACAACATATGTTAAAATGCAATCTCAAAGGCAACATCATACACCCAAGCAACAATGACTCTTGAGGAGTATACATAAGAAACTCGAGTGAATTCCTCTTGTCATCATCTAGTGAATATAATCTTGAGACCAAGTTTATTTAGATAGGACTATCCAATTCAAACACTTTGGCTTCATATCTTCATTTAGGAAAACATGATGTTTTGAAAAACATTATGCCTAAGAAATCATGCGGATATTGTATATCCTATGCATCATTCTCTCCTTGCGACATATATGGTTATGTTACAAGAGATTTCATTACACCTCATTGGCTAAATGATCTTGAAACGAACATCCAAAAGTTCTATGAACTAGCATATCCAATTCATCTTGTCATACTTATTTTCATAAGCATGATAACTTTATCCCATGCGATAATCTCATTTGTTGAAAGATACTATTTGTATTCATTTCCTTTCAAGCCTACATCATAACCTAACCTTGCTCAAACCTTGTGCACATCCAAGGTTGAAACTACACATCTCTAGAACATACACATGATCTATTGAAGTTAGTAACCTTATTTAGATTCTTGTCAAATAAAGTTCCAAAGAACTTTCTTGAGAACATTCTTTATTTAACATATTCCATTCCCTAATCTTAGATAATTCAATCACTTTTAAAGTATACACTTCAAAGATGTCATCCATTAGATCATACAATTAGCTTTGTAATTTGAACAAACCTTAGATTCTTAACACAAGATTAAAACACATTGTTTATCAAACACACCATTGTTAAAATTCATGTGTATAACATGACGTCTTCATCACTTTAGTTATATTGCATATTAGTTAAGTCACATTAAGCTAAGTATTGGTAAACTATCATCTTTTATGCACTTTAATATGCAAAAGTAGGAGTTCCCATCTTTCTAACATGAGAATGACTACTGGAGAACCTATTATACTAGAAACTCAATTTGACCTAACGGTTGAATTGCTTCCTGGAGAGAAGTTGGGTATGTGGAATCACCCGTAAAAATGGTCGTGTTTAGCCTTAATTGAGCACCTCTAGTAATAGTCTCATATTTATTCTCCAACTTGAAAAATCTGTATTCCTATACTTGCCTAAAGTAAGTGTTAAAACATTGATAGTTTGCTTCGCCTTAGGAATACTAATCAAACAAGTAGTATATATGACTTTTCTTTTAAAACCACTTGCATTGCACTTACATGTGTTGATTACATGTTCTTGTTTGATACGATAAGTTGATTTGACATTATCTTAGTGTTTGATAACTAGTCAAATGTATAAACCTTAGTAAAACCACTTGCATTGCACTTACATGTGTTGATTACATGTTCTTGTTTGATTCGATAAGTTGATTTGACATTATCTTAGTGTTTGATAACAAGTCAAATGTGTAAACCTTAGTACGGTTTTTATAATGCTTGTATCCTTGTTTCATGCTACTAAACGTTTAAAACCTAAACTTTATTTGCATGATACTTACTTTTGAATTATACTTAGCATGATTAACATGTTGCTTATGAACTCATAATATGTCATTTTGATATGTGATAATTTTTGATATGATATATTTGTGTTTGAAAGCTATTAGTTGGCATTCATTATATCTATGTGTAGTACGATCTAAATGATACATGCTCCAAATTGTTATGTCTTAAACATGGCTTGCATGACTCTTTCATCTTGTTTCTTTTTCTTCTTGTCACATAATTTGTTTGCTACGTGTGCACATGTAATATGTCAAAGCGCTTTTGGTATGACAAACTTTTAGAAGTCTTTTTATCTTACAAATTAATCACATAGATTTTTGTGTTAATTTATAAGCCAAGTATGCTTATACGTCTAAGTTTAACGACAAAACAATATCAAAATGAAATGTCTTGAATAAAGTTGTATTCTTGCATAATATGATTGTCTTGATGATATCTTGTATGGTGATCTCTTGTCTACTTAAGTGCAATGTGTTGTTCTTGCTTATATAACATGTTATCATTTGATTTTTATCATGTTAACATCTTTTGTCACTAACAAATTTGTTTTGTGGGTTGATAACAAATTATTTGTTATCTCAATTGGTTTTAACTTTTGTATGCTCATTTTGCATAATCCCCTTTATTGCTACGTAGATTAGTACTATGCTTTATGGGACCCCTACACTTGCATATAGTTTAAAAGCATATAGAATTAAGTTCTAGCGGGTTGGCTTTGCATTTTTATCTTTCAACCGACCTCTTTCCAAATCTCAATTTAAGCTTCCGCTTTCCAAAAATCATCTCCATCATTATTTAGTTATAACAATACTCTGATCCTCTTCACTTCCTATTAGGAAACCACATGCCTCATCATACGATCATCTCGTATCAATCGAGAAGAAGTACGTGACTTTAAGGTTGAAGCTCATTGTATGCTAACCATCATCCAGAAAAACATTACTAAGCTCACCTCTTTCGTTAACCCGAATAACCTCCTAAACACTTTGTTGTCATTCCTTATTTGATACATTGCACATTATGTTAGATATCCACCAATTAAGGGGGGAGAAATCCATTCACATAATTGTCTTTTGTCAAATTTATGTCTCTTAGACTCTAAAATACCAACACCTAGGCAAACACCACTTAGCTAAAACCGGTTCATGAAACCACAACTAGTTCAACCTTTTTAACCTTATATCACAAGTTTGCACCAATACCTCATCAAGTGAAAAACACATCATGTGTTTTACAAACTTCTTCATCTCCACAATCAACGAATCTAGGATTTTCCTTAAAACTAGCACCTTACAACTTCACTATCTAGAACACCATCATAGGATCTTATCCTTTTCTCGCTTGACATATATCATGCATGTCATTGTTAGTGCAAACAATATATTAATCAAAACAGCCATTTCAACACGTTGGTCCATCCAACTCTCACTTATATGATGTCATTCTCATCCTCATATAGGTACTCATTATTATTATTAGTATTTTCCATATTGTCTTCACTTCTTTTCAAAGTGATAATCATCCATGTCGGTCAAAACCATGCTAATACTACCTTTCCCATTGTCACCTAGAATAGGTCATTTTTATAATTCGTGTCAATCAATGAAGAATTTATCTTCATGTTCTCACTTTTATATATTCTTAGATAGAACACATTATTGATTACTCTTGGGTTGAAGCATATGAGAACTTGCTCAAAACAATAGGTTGTTAGCATCAATAAATCATAACCCTTATGCATCATTGAAATGCAATGTCCATTCATATTTTTTTCTTAGCTTTGGTCACTTGACATGACGAAAGGATTGCATGAGTCCATATTTTATATTTGCTATACATACGAGTTTCTAACTCCTTAATAGCTTCCTACCTAATCACCACCACCTTCCATCACCATTTTCACTAATCATCACCACCATGGATTAGCGAAAACTTATTTTGTAATCTTGAGTCATCTACTATCACCACATGAATCCTACTAGTAAACCGACACCAACACTAGCACCACTAGTGGCACACCGGTGGAAGACTTCATATCTTCTTTATAGGAACTATTTTGTAGGTTTTTATCATGTTATATTCTCACTTTTCTTATGATTGTAATTAGGAGACTATACTTCATGAGATCTTTGATTATATCATTTATCACATATATACATCTTATTTTTCTTTGTGAAAAAGATGAAATATATTGCACTAATGTTTTCATTGTAGGTTCATCATCATATACACTCGATTGTATATAATTTACTCATCTAAGGATGAAGTTTGCATCAATTATTTTTCTTATTTTAGGTGCTTCTTGACACCCTAGAACAAGGAGGAATGTCCTTTAAGCACTCATATTGCATCGTCTATACACTTGGTTGTATATGACATATTTGTCTAAAGACAAAGCTTCTATTATACTAATATTTATTTTGAAGGTTCATCTTGACGCCCTAGAGCAAGGGGAGCTTCCGTCAAGAATTTACTGAATGCATCTTATACACACTTTGTTGTATAACACTTACTCGTCCAATGACGAATATAGTTTTGCACTAATATTTGTTTTGTAGGTTTTAATCATACCCTGACGCCTCAAACAAGGGGGAGCAACCGTCAAGGGGGAGCATGCACGCTTTTAGCATCATTCTCACTTTTCAACAAGCATTTGTGCTTCGATAAAAAGTGGAGAAAATAGGCTAACATTGCTATGCATTTTTCTTTTTCATATATTTCTCATAATTTTTGTTGCATAAAACTAACCTTAATGTAGGTTAAGCCTCTTTATTTGATCCATGGATCCGCTACCAAACAAGGGACGGATTGTAGTGGACGATTTAACTTCACTAGGGATGATGCAAGCTCGCCTTTTTGGGGAGAAATAAAGTTAAACTCCAAGGACACGCCTTTTGTTTCGCAAAAGGGGGAGAAGAGTGTAAACGGAGAAGGTAATGTAAAGGGAGTAAGGATACAAGTAACCTTTTACATTTTACTTTCTATTACGTTTACATATATTTGTCATCATCAAAAAGGGGGAGATTGTTAGTGCAAATATTACGATATTTAATCTATACAGTCTCGTTTGTTTTGATTGATGACAAACATGTAACTTGTAATACATAACGTAAAATGTACAAGTTACTTGTTATCACACTTTGTCTCAACATACATTCAACACCTCTCGATGTCTCAAGTCCTCGTATGTTACAACACAGGTTCGTACATGTTTGTTATGTGGCATTATGATCAAACCCATTAACAAATCATTTAGAATGTTTAAAATACATTTAGATTCACTAAGTATTTTAATAGGTTAACCATTCTATTTCGAACCTCATTTTACATGTTGCATTCACAAGTATTTCAAAAGGTAACTAGACATTTTATTAACTAGTTACATAATACATTTTACAAGTTTACCTTGATAAACCTTTTAATCTAAAAATGGAAATACATGTTACATCATGTCATGCATCATCTTTGAAATCCTTGGAAGATCACTTGAATATTTTGGTTAGATTGACACTCAATAAATCAAATGTGATCTTAGTAAGATTTGGTAATATCTTGCAAAGATTTGAAGAAAGATTTTTTTAGATTTTATGTCAGGCACCCACGGTACCAAATTGTATAAAGGACGGAACCCTTTTAAGGGTTCCGTGGTCCGTGGACGCTCCTGTCCATTTTGGCTATAAATAGCAAGCCAAACCAATTGCATACATTTAGATCAATCATTAACAATGTAATAACATACATTAAACACCCTAATGATCATGATCATAATGCTTCTAACATTCATCTTTGTTGTAAGCATACTCTTTGATCAACCAAGGAAAGTTTGGAGATTTAGCCATCCCCACTTACCACAAGTTGAAGATCTATCACAAGAAGTTTAGGGAACTTGTGATCTTCATCATGAAGGCTTCCTATCAATGGAAGTTCATTTAGAAGTAGTTATTCATATCCATTAGACATTTGTGTCATGGATCATTAGTGTAAACATCATTGCATCATAACAACACTTTCACCAAACTAGATTAGATGGTTTATGTGTTTGTGCCATAAAACACAAGGTTTATTATGTTGGGCCATAAAACATATTGGGAGTGGTTGTACCCTTGTAAAAGAACTCGACATCTAGCTTAGTGTGGAAATATTGTATAGGCGACGTTAGGTTGGTTCTACCTCGAACTAGAACCGGTATTTAGCTTTGTACCGGGAAAAAGTGTAAGCGACGATTGTAGGTTTTCTTTCTCCGCCGAGAAGGGAGCTTGTTGATTTATGAAGTACCTTCTCAAGTTGGTACCGACCGTGGAGTAGGGCGAAATGGATATCCTGACCGGGAACACTTCTTAATCCTTCGAAAATTTTGATTATTATGGAAATTTCCTTTCTTTATCTCTTACTTTTAAACTTGCCTATAACAAAAACGTTTGTATGTGAATTTTAGATGTTGTACAGATTGTGGGGACATGGTTTATACGCATACTTTAGATAGTCAAAACATAATTGGTACTATTCATCATATTAACAAGCTTATTAACGCATTTGATACTAAAGATCTAAAGTTATATAAACGTATATTCAACCCTCTAACGTTTCACCATTCCGTTTTGGTTACACGTAACATACCCATTAGGATACTATCTTACTGGCAGATATATCTGAATAGGCAACTTTGGTTAAGACGACAACAGACCCCACGCCGATGAAATCAAGTGAATCCGGTATAAGCAAATGCAAGAATCGACAAGGATAGATGTCGAAAGGGCATTTGGTGTTCTAAAGACGAAATGAGGTGTATTGAACGTCCCATGACAGTTTCGTCAAGACAAAATAAGTACTATGATGTATACAATGATCATATTACATAATATGATTATAAAAGACCAAAGCTATATCTCTAAATTGGTACCCGGAGGAAGCACATCAACCGAAGGACCACATACGATCCCAAGAAGATAGGCGTAGAATTATCAGATATATCAAATCTTTACAAGTGCATCAAAACTTTCGTGCCGATTTGATCGAAAACCTTTCTCGTAATGTCTAATTTTAGTTTTTAGTATTTATGATGTTTTTATTTTTAATGTAATGTTCTTATGAATTTAATAAATAAAAGTTTTAGCTTTAAATAAATAAAAAAATGTGTTAAAAGGTGAAGTGGTGTTAGATAGTTGGAAGTGAAAAGTGAGATGACAGTGAAAGAGAGAGAAAGCTGATGTGGCGCTGAGGTAGAAGGTAAAATAGTATGAGGGTTGAGGATAGCCAAACAGTGGTGTTGTTAACAGTTAATTGTCAGCAATGTCCGAACAAAATTACTAATATTTAGACATGATATATAACTAACTTCACACTTTTTCGCTTACATAACCAATGAAGTGAGTGAATTATATTTGTAATTGAAAGTTCTTTAAAATTAAAATTGGCGGAGAAACCAAACTTCATACACATGTGGGTGTTAACCGATCGTTTCCCAAAGACCAGCCATAGACAATTTAATTAATCAGTTCTAAGAAGTGATAAATGATTATAAGTAATCTTGTTTAAGTTTCACATATGGGAGATGATTTGCATACTTTATTATTTTATTTGCACACTCAAATATACAATCAGTTAAAGCGGATCTCAATCTGTATAACTACCTAATGTATAAATTTGGACTGTCTCAATCAATAATTGATATGCGCAAATCAATTCCTATCACATATTGTTAATACTCTTGCAATTTGGATTGCTTACAACGAAACAAAAGATATGAAGTTAACATGAAACTATTTCGCCTAAGTTGTTTCAGAACTAAAAAAAAAGAAGTGGTTTTTCGTTCATATGAAGACGACACACACAAAATTACCACAAAACTCTTTGCTCCTCTTCATGCTATTATAAGGTGTTGCTAATTTTGACAAACTTTGTTGCTATGCTCTCTTGTAACAAAGATAGATGCGTAAGAGAGCACGATATCCGACATTCGCCAAAAAGAAACGCTGAATGGTGACACCGTTGTGCACCGAACAACGGCCCATTGGCTCGCCATTCGTGGCTTCGTTGCTCTACCGACGGACCGCTGTTGGTATTTTTATTTTGTTTTCTTAAAAACAAATCGAAGGTTATAAAATGGAAAAAGGGAAACGGCTAAAAAAATAAAACCCCTTTCTTCACCTATAAATACTCACTTTTAACTGATATTTTTTAAACAATCAAACCAAATCACAATTTAACTACACTTTCACATACAATTTAATTTTATCTTCCAAAAAAGTCGCAACAAAACAAAGATTGGCTCCTTAACACTGTATTTTCTTTGTCTTCTTCGTCCGCTAATTCTAGTTATCCGTCACCCGCTACATGTTAGGAATTGGAAATTCCATAAGGAAGTGTTGGTCACCCCAATTATAGTCTAGCATATGTTAGCTCGTAGACATATCGTTATTTACGTCATTTAGTAGTTAATTAGTTAGTTATTAGTTAGTTAATTAGTTTAGAGCAACACCGTAGAGGAAGGACGGGTCTTTACCCAATGTATACGTGATCCACAGTCCGACAAGAGGACGTTTAGGTTGTAACTATAAATACCCCTTCCATCCTTGGAAGGGGTGGAGCTTCTAATCTAACCTTTCACATTTTTATTTTAGTTTCTTTCTCAAGAACTCCCTCTCTACTCTTTCTATCTCTAAACATGGCATACTTGATCTTTCAACATCCTAGACCACCCGAATCATCAAACAACATAATATGTATGATCCTACAATTGGTATCAGAGCTAGGTTGTGTTGTTTTTTGTGATTCGAATGGTTTTTATACGGTTTTTGTTATGTGGTTTGTGTGTGTGTGGATGCGGTTTGATCGAATGGTTTTGGAAACTTGTCTTGATGATGGTTATGCAACTTTGATATTTGATATAGCCATTTGAATCTAGTTTGTAAGTGTTGTTAAAACTATTTTTGAAAATGATTCTTGGTCTTAAGCGAATTATATCTTTTTAAGAATTGTAAAAACTGTTTCTTTGAAGATGAATATGTTCTTATGCAGTTTTAAGACACTTTTTGATTCGAGTTATATGTTGCTTATATCAGTTTCTAGTTTATTGTAAAACTGTTGTTCGTGTTGTTAACGGTTATTAAGCAAGTTCGAATCTGTTTTGAGCTATGTTCTTGTTGGATCTTTAAATCTGCTGCTGTTAAATTCTTCTAAGGGTTTGGTATTCAGTGCGGTTTGTCACAGGTTTCTGTCCAGATTCATTGATATGAATGCGGTTTGTCCAGATACATCGAATCTGGAGAGGTCTGGTGCTGTCTAAGCGGTTTGTCGCTGGTTTGATATGCGGTTTGTCACAAGTCAACATCAGATTCAATGTATCTAAGTTGCGGTTTGATTGCAAAAACAGTTCTGCGTTTTGACGCCTGAATGATGCGTTTTGTTTCAAAAAGGGATGATGCGGTTTGTGCACAAACAGGTTATGCGGTTTGACAAATGAAGTGCAGTTTGAACAATAATGCCTGAAAGCGATTTGAGATATGCGTTTTGACTAAGATTCTTGATGCGGTTTGATGTGGAAATTAAAGAAATTTGAGAATGTTAAGCGGTTTGACATATTTGGATGATGAGGTGTGACAAATGATGAGGTTTGATGAAATGTGCGGTTTGTCAAAATAAGTTGTTGCGTTTTGTGGATCTGACCAAAACCAAATTAAATTCGTTCCATGAATCTTGTCAACATAATAAGAATGTTACCAACATTCTTTATACAACCAACAACATAATAATATGAATAACCAACATTATAATCATCAAGCATCATCATAAATCAACAAACAAATCCAGCAACATCAAATTCATCAAAGTACATCCAATCCTAATCCTTGTCCTACACACATATCACCTATCAAATCATATCTTAGAAACGTCAACACTAATTATCAACAATTGTTAAATCTTTACATCTAAACTAAAAGAAATAAATCCCTAAGCCATTACAGCCTCGTCAATTAAAGGAAATGATATGCATCTCAGATTAATTCATGTCTTCCAATGTCTCATCAAGATTATTCAAGATTAATTCATACAAACTCAATCATCATCGTGCAATATAAAAGAGTATCTTCTGATACTATCCGAACCTAAAAATTTAAGATGCTAACAAGGATGTTAGTTCTTTTCTTTGGCTCGTTCAATAGATATAAACTGAGTTAGACAAGACACAAAGTCCGACTGCTACAAATCTCTTATGATAATTAGACAAGATTCAAGGTCGGCTATTGATAATCTCAGAATAATTTTTGTGAAACTTATTTTTTGGGTAAAGGCTTTTACCCCGGTAAATATATAACCAAAAAATAATGTTAAGTACAAATGGAATGTGGCAGAAGTACCACATTAACCTCAAGCGAAAAGCTTGATAAACTAGTATTTATGACATGCCATAAACACAATAAACCTAGCTATATAACATCACCTAACTAGGCATAAACAAGAAAAAACTTGTAACAAGCGAGCATCCCGCATCCAGCCATAGCACGAAGGGGGCAAGTCGACCCATGAAGTCTGCCTCCTTAAAAACCCTTTCCAAGAAAAACCCAAAGGGAAAAACCTTGGAGTAGGGAAAAAGAATACAACCCTTACCTGGAACTCCCTTCGTGTATAATACAAACACTTGGAATCTTCCATTTGTCAAGTATCAAACGAGCCCGCGAGGTTATCTTCTTGAACAATTTTCGTGCAACTTAATGAAACATCATGACTGCCAAGAGTCTTACACACGAATAGTTATCTTCATCGATTCATTTTTGAAGTTAATTCTTCAAGTACTTTCCGAAATCAAAAGGAAAAGAAATATAACTAAAAAGTTATTTTCTTTCTTTAAATTCGTTTTAAGGAAAAATTGCAAAATATTTACATGCATCAAAATATTTACATGTATCCGACTAAGCTAATGACGTTTTCCCTAAGAATTTCTTCCCATTTTCTAAAAATGGGGTGCATTTTGAAGAGTTACATTTGAAAGGGATCACGGTGAATGAGCTTTTTGTTTCAATTGAGACGGGATTGGTCGGCTCTAATTTTGAAAATAGTGTCAAGAGCAAAAGATTGAGTAGATATTGCCCAATCTTGAGAGTACATACAAATTCCTTCACAAGGAATGCGAAGGATTTGAGCGAATGTGTATAGAGGTAGAGTGAAGTTTCTTTTATTGATGATGAAGGCGATTGAAATGCTATCATCGGTGTTTTGAATGATCCTAACGCTTTTGTAGAATTCAAAGATGAAAACCGGACAAATTTGTTCATCAATATCAAGAAGACAATCAAAGTTGATTGCCAAGAAGACTTGACGAATGTCGGTATCTTCAAGGAAACATTCCTTGACCACACGACCTTCGTGGATAAGTCGTTTTTCAAGTCTTTTGAAGACTTTGCGATCGGTTTTTGACAATCCCTCTTTCCGATAGTAATGGGTGAGGTAATGAACAGTATCGTGGTGGTCTTGTTGGGTGACTTTAGGCATGGTTGGTCCTAGAAACACAAATATTCCAATAGGCAAAATTTGTTGAGATGGGTTTATGGTTTTGATTTGTATTAACAATGTTGTGAACACAATGTAATCTTAGTTATGTGAAAACCCTTTTTAATGATCAATTTTGGAAAACCTAATTAAATCAATTGATTAAAAATTGAGAAACCATAAATCCTAGGATGATGATGATGAAAATTAGAACATGTTAGTGTAATTACTTACAATGATGTTCTAGAGAAGAATGCTTGAGGATATTGAGTCCTATGAAGATGAAACCAGCTCTTGGGTTATTTTTGTGTTTTGTGGGGAAGGGAAAGCGGCAGGGTTGGTTTTGAAAAGCGTATAGCTGGTTTCTGTCCCACGGTTCCCCCGGATCCCTTGTGTAAGGGATCATGCTAGTACTACTAGAGGGATCTGGCTACTGTAGACAGAAAAAGAGTATTTGGCATTATTTTTGTAATAAGTTATAAATTAGCTTATGGAACAAAAATAGTTTTGGGGTTAGAAAAAATCTTTGGTCAACGGATTTGATAAATTAATTATCGAGGATCCATTTGTGACGACGGCGTTAGTTTGACGAGATCAAAAGGAATACTATTCCCGATGATGAGTAAGTCGGGAAAGTGGCGAAAAGAGACTTTCGAGCGGCTGGCAATTATTAGCAAAAATGGTATCAACACATTCATGTAGAAGTAAGCTAGCTAATGAAAAGTAAACATACCTTTATGCTCTTGATTTTGGTTTGTGAATACATAAGACCAAAAATACTTCATGAGCTCTTAAAGTAATATGTTGTACTTAGAATAATTAGGTTGTGATTACTTTTAGGTTCTTCCTTGAAAGTTGACTTCATTATTCTTTGAATAGAAGTGAAGGTTTTGGAGAGATCCTAGCATGAAGATTTCTTAAAAGGAAAATGTTAGAATAATCTATCAATATCCAATATGAGATAGAAAAAAAAATTGTTTTAAAAGGTTTCCTTCTTTGTAGGTTTAAAAGGTTTCCTTCTTTGTAGGTTTCAAACTTGGTGACGAAGCTCTGATGCCAATTGTGGAAAACTATAAGGGGGGTTGAATAGTTTTACCGATTAAAACTTTGTTTTAAAATATTTAGATCAACTTATGTCAATCTATTTGGATGTGTATGTTGGACATTGATAGATAGATATGTAAGAGAGTAATGAAAGATAAAAAGTAAGAAGCACATAACCATGACACGAGTATTTATAGTGGTTCGGCTACAAGGACACCTTCCTTGCCCTACTCCACTCCCCGAGTCACCTACTCGAGAGTTCGTAATCACTACACGACACCAACTCCTTATGGCGGAGAAGCCTTCACAACGTCGCCTACTCTTTTTCCGGTACTAGGCTAACCACCGGGTTCTTTCACAAAAGAGAACCACTCCTACCACAACGTCGCCTACCCTTTATTCGGTACAAGGCTAAGTACCGAGTTCCATTACAATGGAGGAACTACTACCCAACACTACATGACACCTATACCCAAAGGAGATCCACTCCTTATTACAACACCATCAAGGATATCAATATCCTTGGAAACAAACTATCACTATTTGTATAACGATGCTCCTCATCGATTATACGACCTTGGCATCCTTCACTAATGCCTCTTGATTTGACTCCTAAGCATCTTTCACTAATGCCCTTGACACGAACGCTTGACACCTTTCACTAATGCCTTCGTCTTGACCTCTTTAGCATTCTTCACTAATGCTCTTGACACGGACGTTAAGCACCTTTCACTAATGCTTTCGTCTTGACTATTTCGGCATCCTTCACTAATGCCTTGGACACAACACTTCTATGGAGGATGAAAGAAGTATCAACAAGAGAACCTCAGTAGTCTTGATGATGACGAAGCATGGAAACTCATGGACTTGAGCTTGCTCGACTTCAAGAAGTGGTGATCTCGCCTTTAAGAGGAACCTAGAGAATCACACAAAAACAAAAGACAAACTACATAGAAAGATCCCTTAGGATCTGTGGTTAGAAGGTTACAATACTTGGAGAAAGTATGTGTGGGAGTGGCAACACAAAAGGAAGAAATGGCTCACTATTTATAGAAGAAAAACAACTACTGTTCCACGGATCCCACGGATCCCTCACTTGAGGATCCGTCCAGTGTATTACTGGGGATCCGTGGGACGCTCCCTTTTGCCAATGGATTTTGGGTCATGGGTCATGGGTTATGGGTCATGGGTATCCAATTAGATACAATGTATCTATAAGATGCAATGCATCTAGTCCATGGTTCATGGATTAAAACTATGGGCCATGGATTAAAACCATGTATGACTTAAGCATGATGTCATGCAATGGGTTATGGGTCAAGCTCCATGGGTATGGGTCATGGACTTTGGGTTGTACCCAACTACATTCAATGTATTTGGTCAATGGGTCAAATACTTAAGTTTCTACCCAATTGTATTACCCATTATAATACATACTAGTTATGTATATATTTGCCCAATATGTAAACACTAGTTGTTGTACATATGTATTACTAAATCATAAAATCACTTATACTTGTTTTAGTGTTTTATGTGAAAACGTAAATGTGTTAGAAAACTATTTGCTCAAACCATTTACGTATTTTATTTGTTTCGTTAAAATGATTTTATGTTTGTTATCGACAAAACATTAGAAGATCGTAAAATATAAATAAACTTTTTACGGCATATTTTTATTAACAGGTCTCTTGACAACTTCTGGTATTCTTTGCTTCAGACTTCAGTGGAAAGAAATGTGAGAAGTTTCTATTCAAGTGTGGGATGAAACGTTGCTGTTCTTCTATCATGATGATATTACCCCGAACGAAGAATCATGATGATCATTCTTAAATGGAGCAGCAAGATCGATGATATGGTGTGCTTCATTGTGCATCTGGCTAAGGCAAGCTTAAAAGAAAGCTTAGAATCTGCTCAATAAGAAGATTTACGGTTTGGGGGGAAGCTACCAAAGTCTCACTTTCTGATGGTTCAAGTTCTGACTTCTATTCAAGAGCCTCGGAAGCTTTGGTGGTGAAAGTTTAAGAGATGACGATTTCTATCTTCTACAACGGGGCTGTTCGATATCTTTATCTCGGTACTCGTATCATCATCTTCTTAAACTATATCATCTACTCTATCTTTGTAAATATTTATCAAAAACCAAATACAAAAATATAAAACCAACAAAAAGAAAATAGAAAAATATAAAACCAACAAAAAGAAAATAGAAAAATATAAAACCCATAAAAATAAGAAAATTTGAAAAATACCAAAAATATTGTTTTTCAAAGACATGTCTTCTGGTATCGATAACATCTGCGATCTTAGAAATGTCATTCAATAATGGCACAGGACCATAGATGAAGTTCGAGCACGAGGTGTAAATATTCTTTTCCAAAACATGTCTCAAAATATGGCTTGCAGTTACTTCAGACTGTAACCCGTACTTAAACCATGGCTTGCTATTATTTAAGATAGCAACACGCTCTTTAAAAGAAGGAAAGTGCTCGGCTAAAACAATTTTCAAATGTTTCGTGCACTTATCCTAAAACAAAATGAGGAAAGTATGTCGAAGGACTGCTGTTCCTACTCAAATATTTTTCCTTCTAAAATTCTTCAGAAAAATATTTGTTTTAACAAAATAGTGGTAAACGAGTTGCTTTAAAATCAATCAGAATCAAGTTTTCATAAATTTTCAAAACCCAATCAATGACTTCAGCTTATTTAAAACTTTTCATAGAAAGAGTCATTGATTGAGAGGGAGAATGTTTTTCAAATTTATATCATCTATCGGGTTATCTAATTATCCTACATACTTAACTAAAAAATATGTTTGCCTATGTTGAATGACTAGGAGTTTAGGATATGATTATTAGTATTAGATGACTATAGTTTGATAAACATATTATTCCCATGCCTTACATGATCTGATTGATATGTTGGATTGACTTTTATTAGTCGATTGCTGTTTGGGTGTTGTCGACCACCATATATCTGTTTGTGTTGACTAACGTATGCAGATAAGATGGTTTATAAGAATGTTCCCGATCCGGATCCCACAAAAGAAGATGATTGGATGCCGAAAGAAAAGGGTAACTATATCTTGGGTCGACAAAAGAAGAAACGGAGCTTAATTGGATCTCTATAAAGTGTTGGCATGATAAATGCAACGTCAGAGATCTCACTGCATCAGCAGATGGTTTTCTTCCAGCCCTACAGCAACAACAGAAGCTTCTTAACTACCTAACGTATCTTTGTGCAAGACAAGTAGTGGATGATACCATTTTTTCTTAAAAAAAATTTAAAAATATTGTTTTGAAAATGGGGAAAATATTGTTTTGAAAATAAATTGAACTCAAATTTTGGAAATCAACCGGACTTTATTTTAAACATAAGTCACTCAATCAACGACTACGTCATCGATTGAGGGAGAGAGTGATTTCAAATAAAATATTTTCAAACGATATTTCTTCATAAAAGTCAGTTTTGTACAACATAAAGTGGTGATCTAAAGATTTAATGTTATGTTTCTTTAAAACTCAAAGATCTTTCAAAATAAATTTTTTTCTGTTCTTGTTTGATTGTGAAATTGTTTTATTTTACTTCAAGATCTCTTAAAACTATCATACCTGACACTAACAATCTTTAATGTCTAAAATTGATCCTTATCAGTTATTTTCAAAAATTAAATCAAGTCACGTCTTTCCCCAAAATTTTCCAAATGATTTAAATCAATTGAGATCACAAATCTCAAAAGGTTTGAAATTTTTTATCATCGTGATTTAAATCTCAAATATATTTAAATGGAATTGGTTTTAGTCCTTTAAAGGCACTCCTACCTCCATGTGCCAAACGATTTCTAATACATGATGCACATGATTGAGGAGGAGCACTTATCCAAAAATAAGATGATAATTTAAACCAGGCCACATTTTCTCCCATGTTTTCTAAACCTATTTAAATCACTTGAGATCCAAAATCTCAAAGGGTTTGATATTTTTGATCGGGGGAGAATTTGTGATTTAATTATGAAATCTGATAAATGATGATCGATTTGATTCAAAAGTGCAGGCTGCTCTCCCATATGTGCTAAACGCTTTCGAATCTCGAAGCACATATTGAGGGGGAGCATTTCAAAACAAAATAAACTATCAAGATACAAAAGCTTCTATGTTTTACACAGTGTTGCAAAAATGGCCGAATCGGCCGATTAATCACCGATTAATCGGTAATCGGCCATACACCTTGTAGAATTTTGAAAATCGGTCAAAAAATGGGCCAAAAATCGGCCGAATTGGTCAAAAATCGGTCGAATCGGTAAAAAATCGGCCGAATCGGTCAACTTTAAAAAAATAATAATTTCACTTATGACGCACAATGGGGATCGTTTATTTCACTTATAACGCACAATGGGCCTCATAATCAGAATTGGAGCCTTTTATTGAGGTTTGGAAACATAGTAGGCTTGGAATGAGTTAAGATCTTTAATTTGGTCTCCAGAAATACCCAAAACTTTCAAGAAATACCAATCCGATTAATCCCGGCTTGACCGATTACTCGCTACAGGGTGGTCGACCGCCCGACTACCGATTCACGATTTTTGCAACATTGGTTTTACATAAGTACCTTGATTGATTTTCTAATGGTTTCTCTATAACTAGTGTGATCATGGAAGTACTTCAAAAACCTCTTTCCTCTATGTGTTAAATGATTTCAAACAACCAACGCACATATTGAGGGGGAGAATTTACCAAAAAAATCAAATGGCTTTTTCCACTGAAATTGTGATCAAGAAATTATTTCAAAGAACTCTTGCCTCCATGTGCTAAACAATTTCAAAATCATATGCACATGTTGAGGGGGAGCATTTCTAAATGATCAAAACAATTAAGGTACAAACATCTTTGATTTTATATCACAAGTACCTTGATTGATTTTCCAAATAATTTCTCAATTGGTTTCAAGAAGGAAAGAACAATACCAAAAGACCGACTAATTTACTTTATGCATGGTGTTATAAGGATGGTTTAGGTTAGGTATTTGTTCACTAGATAGTGTAGAACTCCTTAGGTATGATGAAAAAAGGAGAAAAATGAGAATATGGGAAGAGTACCGACTGAGACAGAGCTAGTACTTGAACAAACCCAATAAGGTTCTAGTAATGAAGTCTCGGTAAGCACTGAAGGGGTTGAAGAATGAAAAATAAATGAATGTGAAAAGGGTGAAAAGAAATATCCCTCCAATAATTCAACCTTAGGGCAGAAACCGGGTTCAATTTATATGCTACTGGTGGTTACTAAGGTAACGCCGGTATTGAAGACAAGACGTCATGGACCCAGTGACGCACTACACTAAACTTCCCAAGCTACTCAAGTTCCTCTTAAAGGACTTGTTTCATTGTCACGGGGAACCTACATAATCTATCGACTTTCTCTTTCTTCATTTTCAAACGCAAAAAGTATTTCTGATTGAAAATTGATCTTTCTGATAAAACCTTCGTCGTATTGCAAAACTCTTTCTTCAAGCAGTACGCGATTGTTTTCAAATAAATTTTTCATCAATCAGTGAATCTCAATTCGCTGGTTCACTCACTCCGTGTTGTCTACTTTGGGATGCTCCAGTTTGAGAACGACTAGATCAAGCTGCGAAACCCTGTCAAGGAGATTCTTAGGAATCCTACCTGATTTTAGGCAGTATTTATATTGATCAACGGGGAACCGTAGTTCTTGCAACTGTATTCAACGAAAGTGAACAATGACACTTTCGTGTGTTTTATTGCTAACTGTTGTTTGCAGGAACATTGGACGGTTGCAGCTGATCGATATTGAGGAGTCAAATCATAAGCCGCATGCTCACAGCGTTCACACTTAATTGAAGAAAATCATGACAATCAAAGACATACAACGATGCTTCCGCTACTCTGATGAAGAGATGTCATGATCCAGAAAGTGTGAGCATGTCGGTCCAAAAGTCACAACATCACATGAAGGCAACACAATAAAGGGTGATCCAGAGATTTACTGTGGTGGTGATCTCAAATAAAGCTCGAAGATCATCAAGACGTGGATCATTTCAAAGACCTCCACTTAAAGTACAAATCAGTCGGACTATGAAGAGTCACTACTAAAGCCCAAAGATGCGGAAGTTGAAGAATTAAAATCTACGAGCTCAGAACTGAAGACAAAATAGAATGCTAGGATTTAAAATGTAAATCATGGGGTGACCTCCCTTAGGGGGAGATTGTTAGGAATTGGAAATTCCATAAGGAAGTGTCGGTCACCCCAATTATAGTCTAGCATATGTTAGCTCGTAGACATATCGATATTTACGTCATTTAGTAGTTAATTAGTTAGTTATTATTTAGTTAATTAGTTTAGAGCAACACCGTGGAGGAAGGACGAGTCTTTACCCACTGTATATCTGATTCACAGTCCGACAGGATGACGTTTAGGTTGTAACTATAAATACCCCTTCCATCCTTTGAAGGGGTGGAGCTTCTAATCCAACCTTTCACATTTTTGTTTTACTTTCTCTCTCAAGAACTCCCTCTCTACTCTTTCTATCTCTAAACATGGCATACTTGATCTTTCAACATCCTAGACCACCCGAATCATCAAACAACATAATATGTATGATCCTACACTACACCATCCTCCGCCCGTTCTATATCTTCAAAACTCGACACCATCATATGCACAATATGCAAACCAAAACCAATCATTTTCACAATATGCTTCATAAAATCCATATTTCTCACAACCCGCTTTCACACCATAAACTTTGCAAATGCACCAAGATCACTTTAATCAAATGGCTTTGCTCCAACTTCAACAACAATACCCATTTTACAACTTTAACCAAATAGCTCTCAGTAATTCTTCACAACCAACAAAAAGATGCCACCAACCCAACAACCACCACAAACTTTACACGTCACACCACCACACTCACCATCTCAAGCTTCACAAACTGAGTCGTCTCTGGTCGAAAAAGGAAAAGGAAAAGGAAAAAGACCCAAGACCAAAGAAAACCGACGTCATACATACCCATTGGATACAAGCGGAAGAAAAAAATTTGGCGAAACTTACGTTCAAATATCCGATGACCCAAGATTTGGCGTGGGCCCAAAATTGTTTTGCCAAAAAGTTCATAGTGAAAAAAACCGAAATGCATCCTTCGAACGTATCAAGGATATAAGCACGGGAAAGTGGACAGCGTTGATACTTGATTGCAACAAGTTCGCCGAGATTGTCGACCAACATGAACGAATGAGTGGTGAAAACAATTCGGCGTGGCTAAATCGTTGTTATACAAACTTCCAAGAAATTTGGGGGTTTGCATTTGTGCACTATGAAGCATGGGGTATCTTGAAAGATCACCACAAATGGCGTGGTACTAAAACCGTTGTTCCTGGAAGACGCGTTCGTACAATTGATGACGTTGAAGAACCGAACGACCTATTTCAAGATGATACAATACCACGTCCTCCCAGCAAGTCAAGGCCTTTCAAGAGTCAAAAATCGGACTCTACAAAATCGGCGGGATCGCCGTCAAGTTGAGAAGCTTTTAAGAAAATGGTAAAAAAAGAGTTGTGACAAGAACATGCTAAGATGAATATATCGCGGCTCAAAAAAAATCGAGGAATTGAAGTTTCTTATTTTTTTCACCAAAACATGAGTCCAAAAGATGCGGCTAATATTGAAAAAAAAATCAAAAATGAGACCCGAGCAAAATATTTTAGCTGAAATTAGTATTTGTCGTATCGTACTTTTTATTATTTTCCATATTGTAGTTTTTAATATTTGTCATATTGTATCGTATTTTTAATATTGGGACATTTACATTTATATCCTTGAAAAATATCAATATTACTTCAATATCCTTACAAATTTTGTAATTACATGGATATCCTTTCAAACCTTCAATAATACACATGTATATCCAAATACAAAGTTTAATCATTAAAAAAGTTTTTAGTATGTCATTTTCAGTGATATGACATTTTTACCCTTGTATCTTCTTCATGTGGTTTCTTCATCTTCTTTACCTTCTTAGTTCTTATCACAACTCAATCTCATAATATTTCAAATTAATTAACTGTTCAAGATTTGGTTTAATTAAAAAAGATTCAAATTTTATACAAATTTTGCATCCCAATAATCTACGAATTTTAATCAATTTTTTTGAATTTAAGAATTGTTGTGTTCAATTGTTGTTGATATCTATTTGATTTATATTAAAATAAAAGTATATAAAATCCCCGCTACTACACCCATTCGTGGCAATCTGCGTACACTTGTGTTCCTCCGTCTCGTTCACGCCTGTAACCATTTTCTTGTTAATAAAAAGCTAGTATCTTTTAATGGTTATTTCTATAAGGACTCTAAATTGTGAGACCCTAATTAAATTGAATAACAGTTAAAAAGAAGAAAACGTTTCATGAAAGTAAAAGTAAAAAAAAATGTATGTGGTCTTTTTTCTTTGTATTACTGGTGCGAAGGGTAAAAATGTATAATTACTTAGTAATTAACATTTAAATAATTTTTGAGTATATATAAACATTTAAGATACAATAAAAATATGTATTTGGATATAAGTGAGTATTTTGTAGTTTTAAAAGGATATTGATGTAATTTAAAATTTTGTAAGGATATTGAAGTAATATTGACGTTTATCAAGGATATTTTTAGTATCTTACTTTGTAGTGTTGTATGTAGTTGTAGTATCGTAGTTTTTATATATTTGTCGTATTCATATTGTATTTTTAATATATTGTATTTGAATTTTAGCTTAAAATGTGTATGTATAAAATAAAATGAGAGTAAAAACTAAAATTTACATGCACTAATGAAAATTATTGGTTGTTATTGCTGAAGAAAATATTTTAATTGTTGGGGTGTTATTTGAAAGATACTAAAATGACGCTAAAATAACACACCAATAACAGTTATTAGTTGCCTGTTACACTAGCTCCCTAATACTAATAATTTTATTTTATTTATTTATTTTTTTTTATTATTTTTTTTTTACCAATCATTTTTTGCTATGCTCTAACCATATGGCTAAAATTGTTTCCTGGTGCATTTTTGGGTTAAAGAAGCACATATTTTATTTTATTTTTCTTTTTTTCTTTCATTTTTATGGATATGATGATCGGGAGCTTGTCCACAGTTCTGAATACCTCTTTAATGGTATAAATAACAAGAATAAACCGAGCATTACTTACGCTCTTTATTTTAATTTCAAGTTTGATCATTTAAAAACTAACTGAGCTTTATGAGAAGATTGTTTCAAAGTTCATCGATAGATAGTTAGAGAAGAGTTATTTTACATACCAAACTTTTCTCACATACCAAGGAACTAATCTCCACCATCTATTTAAAAAGAAATCAATTGATGAGATTAAAAACATTTTATTATTTCACAAATTTTTTATAATTTAAATATCTCTTAAGCCGTTAATCGTTATGCGAAAATATTTACACCGTCGCGACGAGTATTTAATTATCTTTCTATAGACGGGCACTTTGATATACTTTCGAAAAAAGAAAAAATTTCATTTTTTTCACGTATTTTTCATCGTTTTTTCGTTTTTTTTACGTTACTGAAATTTGCATGAAAAAAATCATGTATGATAAAACACTAAATTGAATATCAAATGTGATATCAGCGTTAAATCATATATGATATGTAATATCATATGTGATATTACAATAATATCACATGTGATATTACATATCATATATGATTTAACACTAATTAGTGTTTTATCATATATGATTTGTTAATGCAAATTTCAGTAACGTAAAAAAAACGAAAAAAGTTAAAAAAAAATGTGAAAAATACGAAAAAAAAAAATTTGTCGAAAGTATATCAAAGTGTCTATCTATAGAAAGATAATTAAATGCTCGTCGCAATGATATATATTTTTTTTCGCTTAACGATTAACGGTTTGAAAGATATTAATATTTGAAAAAAAATGATGAAAGTGGATTTTTTAAATTGTTTGAATTAATCTCATATATTAGATCAAATAAAAATGAAAGGTGGAGATTGATCCCTTGATATGTAAAGAATGTTTTGTCCTCAAATGATCTTAAATCATATAGTTAAGATTTAAGATCATTTAAAGACAAAATCTTCTTTACATACTAAGGGATCAATCTCCACATTTTATTTTTATTAGATCTAATATATGAGATTAATCCCAACAATTCAAAAACCCACTTTCATCTTTTTTTTTTCAAATATAAATATCTTTCACACCGTTAATCGTCAAGCGAAAAAAATATACCATTATGACGAGCATTTAATTATCTTTCTATAGATAGGCACTTTGATATACTTTCGACAAAAAAAATTTTTTCGTGTTTTTCACGTTTTTTTTTTAAAGTTTTTTTCGTTTTTTTCGTTTTTTTACGTTACTGAAATTTGCATGAAAAAATCATATATGATTTAACACTAATTTGAATACCACATGTGATATTAGTGTTAAATCATATATGATATGTATATCATATGTGATTTATCATATATGATTTAGCACTAGTATCACATATGATATTACATATCATATGTGATTTCACACTAATATCACATGTGATCTTCAAATTAGTGTTAAATCATATATCATATTTCATGCAAATTCCAGTTTCGTAGAAAAACGAAAAAAAAGACGAAAAAACATGAAAAACGATTTTTTTTTTCTTTTTTCGAAAGTATATCAAACTGCCCGTCTATAGAAAGATAATTAAATACTCGTCGCGATGATGTAATTATTTTTGCTTAACGATTAACGGTTTAAAAGATATTTAAATTATAAAAAATATGTGAAATAATAAAATGCTTTTAATTTCAGTAATTGATTTATTTTTAGATGAATGATATAGATGAGTTCCTTGGTATGTAAGAAAAATTTGGTATGTAAAATAACACTCTTCATATAGTTAAAGGGGTGATCTCTCATCGTATGTTGTTTTGCACTCATTCCCTCGTCCCAAGAATCATTTGCGGCTGTTAATTTGATTAAAGTGAATCACAAACAACATAATCAGTACAATTTATATAAATGTGTAAAGAGACACATATTTGAATAAAAGATTTTTTTTTTTCTTACTCTTATTTTAATGCTTATCAACGGATAAGAATCCGGATCTATTAAAAAATACTACAGTTTGCAAAGCCTAAAAAATATTTTGGTGCTGCCATGTGTCCTCTCTCTTTTTTTGCCCCAAGGATATTTACATAATTTTACCACTATTCTTCTCAATAACCTCCCAACTACTATCATCATCTTCAAATCTAACACAATCCCCATCTGCTCATCATATCCAACCTCTCTCCACCACCACCTCCGACAGCCGTCCTATAAACGTCACCGAGAGCCAAAGATTGCGATGGCCGCAGCTGAAAGTGGGTGAAGTTTCCGGCAACTGCAGAACCAGATCCGGCCAAGACTATTGTTCCTTCTTTCATTCTCACAAACATATTCAAATTTGCTGCTGCTTCTTGCTTATCATATCACTCCTCTATAACTAATTCGAAAGTAATTTTGTTCAGTTTGGTTTTTTATTTATTGATATAAATCTTGTTTTAAAAGTAAATTATTATTTGGTGTATAAACAAACAGGTAGTTGGTTATTTGATTGAGAGAAAAAGAAAATAAAAGAAATGGGTTTGCAGACGGGATCGTATGGGATACAAGGGATGTTGAAAGAAAGACATAAGCACATGTCTGGATTATATATATATATATAAATATATATATATATATATATATATATATATATATATATATATATACAAAGGTAAAGTAGTAGTGGGCTCTCAATCGTGAATCTGTGGTAGGAGGTAAGAAAGAAATGATACCTTTATTTGTTTAGATAAGTTGTGTGGTGATGAGGTGGGTAAGTAAAGTACAAATAGTGTTGTTCATCGATTAAAAGAGTTGTTCATCAATAAAAATAGTTGTTCATTAGTTGTTTTTACTAATAATATCTTAATGTTCATCAGTTTTCTTTTGATGTTACTTTATAATGTTCATCAGTTAGATCACTTGTTCATCGGTTTTTTTTAAACAAATAGTGTTGTCATCAGTTTTCTGAATAAAAAAAATCACGTTGTTCATCAATTAGGTCACAATCAATCTTGTTTATCAGTTAGTATTTTTTATCAGTATTCTAAAAAAAAACTAGCAATGTTCATTAGTTCATCAGTTACTTTTGATATTGTTCATCAATTATTTTTTATTACGTTCATCAGTTATTTTTTATAATGTTTAGCAGTTTTTGAAAAAATAATGTTTATCAATTATTTTTGATATTATTCATCAGTTGTCTAGAAGAAATCGCAATGTTCATCTGTTAGTCGTTCATCGGTTCATCGATTAGTCTTGTTTATCAGTTAGTATTGTTCATAATTAAATAACTTATTCATCGGTTCTCTTAAATTTTGTTCATCAGTTTATCGGTATTTAAAAAAAATTATAATGTTCGTTAGTTGTCGAAAAATCATAATGTTCATCAGTTTTGTCAGTTCATCAGTTTATCATTTGTTTGTTCATCAGTTAAAAAAACCAAAAATAACAAAAATAACAAAAAATGTATTTTGGTATACCAATTAGTGCATTTGAATGTATTTTTATAAGAAAAATATCTTTTAGACATTTTATCAAACACTTTGTATCTACTAAATATGAATAAGACGTCATCATCAACGTGCAATATCTCACTCATATTATATCGGATTTGAGTGATTCAAATTTCTGGGTAAAGAATGGTCAAAAGCCTACAATTTTCATGCTTTTAGTTTTGTAAAATTCGGCTTTTAAACTAGTCAAAATTAGAGCAAAAAATGCTGAAAATGTCAAGAAAGCCAACACCCACTTAAAAAGTTGAAAAGCAAAAGTTGAGACTCATATATCATAATGCATACCAAATTAAAAAGAATTAAATTTAAAAAATTATGATGAAATCGGTTTTTCATAAAAGTTTTTCGTTTAAAAGTTATTTACGTTTGAAGTTTTAGGGTGGAATAAAAAAATGGGTTAAAAGGACAAAAATGCGTTTAACCGAATTTAATAAGAAAAAAAAGTAGGGATTAAGTAGATGACACATGACACTAAATGATAAGCTTTTTAGGCTTTTTATTTTTTTTCAATTTGCAAGGGATCACAACCTTAATAAATCCATATCATCCATCTAGTTTGTTTTAATGGTGAAGATTAACCTAACATTAAATATATCAACTTAAGTTCATTTTTTTTAACTAAAATATTTTTTTTCGCATTCATACGTTTTCGTCTGTTTTTTACTGTTTTCAGACATTTTTATATGTTTTCGTCCGTTTTCATACATTTTCGTCCGTTTTCATACGTTTTCCTCCGTTTTCAATCGTTTTCATCCACTTTCTTACGTTTTCGTTTGTTTTCGTTCGTTTTCTTTCGTTTTCGTCCATTTTTCATACGTTTTCAAGTCGTCTTTTTACGCTTTAATACATTTTCGTCCGTTTTCATACGTATTCTCGTCCGTTTTCTTACATTTTCGTCCGTTTTTTACGTTTTCGTCCGTTTTCATACTTTGTTCATGTTACAAAACATTAGTTGGAAATCACTTGTGATATTCTGAATATCGCAGAATATCACTTGACAGAATATCACTTGTGATATTCTAAATATCACAGAATTTCAATTATGATATTCTGAAACATATGAAAACGTCTAAAAACTTCCGAAAATATTTAAAAATGGATCAAAACGTCAGAAAACGGAGGAATATGTATGAAAACGGACGAAAACGTAAAAGCACGTATGAAAACGGACGAAAACGTATGAAAAGTAGACGAAAACGTAAAACGGACGTAAACGTATGAAAACAGACGAAAACGTATTAAAATGGGCAAAAACATAAGAAAACGGACGAAAACAGATGAAAACGTATGAAAAGTAACGAAAACGTATGAAAGCGAAAAAAAACATGAATTAGAAAAAATGTGAATCTAAAAAAAATGGATTAAAGAAAACGTGAATTAAAAAAAAAGACAAAAAAAATTGTGAATAAATTAGAAAGACAAAAAGACAAGAAAAAATCACGAAAAAAACATGAACATAGGTTGACATATTAAATCTTAGTTTAATTTTTACTATTAAATCAAACTAAATAAATGGTTAAAATTAATCATTTGATAACTACGAAAATAAAAATATGAAAAATAACTAACCTCGTTTTAATAAAGTTAGATTATTTTATATTGATAAGATAAATCAAGTATACATATAAAAAGAGATAATATAAGATGCTGGTACTTTCCCAGCTCATTATTAAGCATTGCCATATGGGTTTAATGAATTTGGTGGGTGGTATTACAGCTGTACCATTTCTTTAATGGGACAAGTTATTTTGGCCTAAGTTATTCTTTAATTAGTTGTCGATTTTTTTGCCAGCATACATATTGACTCAATAACAACAACGTTCTTAATGTAAAACAAACGTACGAGCAAACATGTCATTAAGGTTTCACTATATTTGTCATCATCTTGTCTTTTGGTAGTTTAGAAGGACCATCGTGTTGCAAGGAATTAACTTAGCAAGGAAATCGACAACCGATTGGGCTATGTTTCGGAGCCATGAGATCAATGCAAAATAAAATCATTTACAAGCAGATGATCGGTGCATGAGATCAATCATCAATGTAATTTTTCTATATATATATACTAAAACTCAACGTCGGTGGTATTATTTTAAACATTTTTTAATTATTTTAATAATTGGTATATTATTTTATTTGTTGGGCTTGTATGAGGAATATGTTGGGTTGCCATCTTCGGTCCCGTATACAAACACCGCTTTAGAATAGTGTTATAGATAAACTTGACCGACTTATTTCTTTTATACTTTTCTACACATTGGTCTCTTCCAAACACTGGTATAATTAAATATTAAACTATTAATTGTTTAGCTTATTGATTTCTTAATTGTGATGACCTTGAAGTTGTTAATTTTATTTAATTTTTGGGGTTTTTGTAAAATTAGGTGTTGTTTGATTGTTTGGGTTTTGTATGTGATTCTTTTATTATTGTGGTTGTTACCATCAATTTATTTATCATGCTTATTTGGTATAGGTGTCGCCTCGCATAATGGAATGGCATCACATTCTGAATTTATGTTTGCAACCATGGTGGGTGCGCTTCTAAACAAATTTACAATCTTGGCGGGGCAAATTCTTGGATTTGCAGCCATTGCAGGTTCGCCCTTTTTTTACTTTGGTTGCTTATTAAGCAGACTTCTTTTGGTGCATGTAGTCTAATTGATATTTGTGCCGATGTTGTTATGCAAAACAATATATGTATTATGATTTCTGTTTGTAAATGGTGGGTAACAAAACACTCTTTTAGGGTTTGGGGCTTTAAAAAACCAGAAAGGACGTTGTCACTATAGATGTATAATTGACTCGCTAAGTCGATGACGATAGTTTTCTGCATTTATAGATTTGGTAAGCGTGATTTATCAACTCTCGTATCTTGGCAAGGCAGCCGCATGCACATTGTGGTTGCAGCCATGGTGGGTGTCTGGTAACGCTTCCATACTCGCAAATCCGAGCCTGTATATATATTAAAAGGCATGACAACGGTATGGTGTTTACGACTTTTATATACCGAGGTTTCTTCAATAAAGAGTTAACAAGTTGTGCCATTCTGAAAACATGAGTATGTTGTTTTCAGATTATTGGGCACTAAAATTTATTTGTGTCTTGAACCAAACATTTATGATCGACTGTGCTCAGGGGGTGTGGGGTATGTTAAGGCGGTAAGGTCAACAATGAAGATAGTATTTCCTTAGTGCGTTTATTATATTCCCGTTGATCAAGGGGTGTTTGGTGTACTGTATTTAGCTAGCGTATGACCTTATCTGAATTTGGAATTGCCGAGACTGAAGAAGCATAGTGGAAAATCAGTTTGGATTCGTAACAATCTTTGGTCCCAATGGGAACTAAAAAGGCTATGATGAGTTAAAATGAGTTTGGTGAAAGTAGAGATGCTTCGTATATTGGCGCGGCGAACTGTTAGTTCGCAGCCATGGTGCGCGCATCCTCTTTTGCCTAATATGTTCCGTATATGTAGTCTATATGTAACGCTATTAAATGGATGCTCTAAAGGCTATGATGAGCCTAAATGGGTTTTGTTACTAAAACCCGACGTTGGTGGTATTATTTTAAATGTTTTTAATTTTTTTTAATAATTGGCATACTATTTTATTTTTTGGGCCTGTATGAGGAATACGTTGGGTTGCCATCTTGGGTCCAGTATACAAACACCGCTTTAGAATAGTTTATAGATAAACTTGACCGACTCCTTTCTTCTACTCTTTTGTACACATCGGTTTCTTCCAAACACCGGTATAATTAAATCTTAAACTATTAATTATTTAACTTATTGATTAGTTAGTTGTGATGACCTTGAAGTTATGACGCTTATTTGGTATAGGTGTCGCCTCGCATAATGGAATGGCATCACATTCTGAATTTATGTTTGCATCCATCCTGAATACGCTTCTAAACAAAGTTACAATTGAGGTTAGTCGCATTTAGGCGGGGCAAATTCTTGGATTTGCAGCCATGGCGGGTTCGCCCTTTTGTTTACTTTGGTTGCTTATAAAGCAGACTTATTTTGGTGCCTGTAGTCTAATTAATATTTATGGTAATGTTGTTATGTAAAACAATATCTGTATTATGATTTCTGTTTGTAACTGGTGGGTAACAAAACACTCTTTTAGGGTTTTGGCTTTCAAAACCCAGAAAGGACGCTCTCACTATAGATGTATAATAGAGCCGTTAAGACGATGACGATAGTTTTCTGCATTTATAGATTTGGTAAGCGTGATTTATCAACTCCTGTATCTTGGCGAGGCAGCCACATGCACATTGTGGTTGCAGCCATGGCGGGTGTCTGGTAACGCTTCATACTCGCAGATCCGAGCCTGTATATATATTAAAAGGCATGACAACGGTATGGTGTTTATGACTTTTATACACTGAGGTTTCTTCAATAAAGAGTTAACAAGTTGTGCCATTCTGCAAACATGAGTGTTGTTTTCGGATTATTGGGCACTAAAATTTTTTTATGTCTTGAACCAAACATTTCTGATCAACTGTGTTCAGGGGGTGTGGGGTATGTTAAGGCGGTAAGCTCAGCAATGAAGATAGTATTTCTTTAGTGCGTTTATTATTTTCCCGTTGATCAAGGGGTGTTTGGTGTACTGTATTTAGCCAGCGTATGACCTTATGTGAGTTTCGAATTGCCGAGGCTGAAGAAGGATAACGGAAAATCAGTCTGCATTCGTAACAATCTTTGGTCCCAATAGGTACTAAAAAGGCTATGATGAGTCTAAATGGATTTGGTGAAAGTAGAGATGGTTCATATATTGGCGCGACGAATTGTTACTTCACAACCATGGTGCGCGCATCCTCTTTTGCCCAATTTGTTCCATATATGTGGTTTATATGTAACGCTATTAAATGGATGCTATAAAGGCTATGATGCGCTTAAATGGGTTTGGTGAATTTGTTGCATATCTGAGCTTTAAAAGCTACTGACACGCTTTTTTAATGGCCACCAGCCTGGTGCTTTAGTATAGATATATAATGGGTACCCATCGATAGCCCAGAGTGTATGCTTCGGTAGATTTTATTGTTCCACTGCTGTACAATCATCTAATTCATTGCTTTTCACGTTTCTGTCGTCTACATGTGACGCTACTAAATGGATACTAAAAAGGCTATGATGAGGTGTAGAACCGGTGAGTTTTTTTTTATTATTGAGTGGTAAAAAATGGGTTGCTAAATAGGCCCAGATAAATTGGCCAGTTATGAGCAGAAACTGCTCTAATTTTTTTGGGCCACTTTTATCGAATATATATGTCGTTTCATTTTCTTTGGTGTGAAGCTACGTGTCTTTTTGTTTTTCACCAGAAGTTTTAGTAGGTATGCCATTTGTTGGATCAATGGTTCATTGTTGCATGTTCGATTTATGTGGTTGTGTTCTTGTTTTGCATGTTTGTTGTAGGTTGTTTCATCAGTGTGTGTAACTGAGAAAGTGTTTGGTGTTGTTTAGGAGCTATAGTATCTATTATTCTTTATTATGTTTTTGCATGCACGTTAGTTAGGCTATTGTTTTGCAATGTGTGGATTTTTTGGTTAGGGATTGTTGTATTTAGGTTGCTTTGTTGTACAAGTGTTTTGATTGTTAGTATGAGAGGTAAAAGTGTGGCATGCAACACATACCACATAACGTTCACTGCAATATCAGTTGCATGGGCTTTAACAGTCCAATGGCCATGACTGGAACAACAACTCAAATCATACTGTTTTTTAAACCAGTATTGAGTCCGTTGCACTATTAAAGCCCGTATGACTAGTATAGCAGAAACAGGTCATTAGAGCAGTGCAATGGAATATTAAGTTGTCGTAAAATTAGAGAGTATGTTTTGGAAAGTACTTTGCTGCAAAATATTAAGGCGATGATGATCATCACATCTTACTTAACTACGTATTTTGGCGTGGCAACCACATTACGAATGTGGTTGCAGCCATAGCGGAAGTTTTATAATGGTGGTGTATTTGCGTATCTGAGCCTATGCATTGCTACAAAAATGAAAACAATTTGTATCTTATCCATTATTCTCTAATCTGTAATGGATTTGTTGGCGTAAGTGTTTTAGCACTACACATGTGATGCTATGCAGTCAATGTTAAAGAGTTCGTGATGAGTCTCCATGAATTTTATTGAACCTGAGATTCTTTGCAAATTGGCAGGGCAACCTATTTGGTTTGCAACCAAATATGATGTCACTTTCCTAGGTTGTTTTGCATTGTTGGTGCTTTCTTTTTAAGTGTTACCGATGTGGTCGGTCAATTACTTTAAATGTGTGACTATTTTATTAGTATGGGACGTTGAGACTTTGCGTTGGGCTTATATCTAATGAGTCCCTTTTCTGAATGTAAGGAGTACTTTTGAGGTATTTCGTTTCCCATTTCATTCCAGAAATTTACACACGTTTCTTCACGTAGGAGGAAACTGCTTTGTAACACGTTTGTGGAAAACTAGAAGGGAGGGTTGAATAATTTTACCAATTTAAAACTTCCTTTTAAATATTTAGATCGACTTATGTCAATCTATTTGATTGTTTATGTTGGATGTTGATAGATAGATATATAAACGTGTAATGAAACATAAAGAGTGAGAAGCACATCACCACGACACAAGTTATTTATAGTTGTTCGGCTACAAGGACACCTTCCTTGCCCTACTCCACTCCCCGAGTCACCTACTCGAGAGTTCGTAAGCACTACACCAACTCCTTGTGGCGGAGAAGCCTTCACAACGTCGCTTAACCTTTTTCCGGTACTAAGCTAAATACCGAGTTCTTTCACACCAAGGCGAACCACACCCAACACAACGTCGCCTACCCTTTATACGGTGCTAGGCTAACCACCGAGTTCTTTCACACCTTAGGAGAACTAATCCTATCACAACATCGCCTACCCTTTATTAGGTACTAGGCTAAGCACCTAGTTCCATTATGGAGGAACTACTACCCTTCACGACACAACACCTAATCTCAATGAGATCTACTCCTTGTTACAACACCATCAAGGATATCACCATCCTTGTAAATAAACAAATACTTATATGTATAACGATGCACCTCATCGATTATACGACCTAGGCATTCTTCCCAAATGCGACTTGATTTGATTCTTTGGCATCCTTCACTAATGCCTTTGACACAATGCTTGGTACCCTTCACTAATGCCTTCGTCTTGACACCTTTAGCATTCTTCACTAATGCTTTGACACGGATGATGAACATCTTTCACTAATGCTTTCATCTTGACACTTTCGGCATTCTTCACTAATGCCTTCAACCCAACATCTATGGAGAAAGGAAGAACTATCAACAAGAGAACCTTAGTTGTCTTGATGATGACGAAGCATGGCAACTCATGGACTTGAGCTTGCACGTCTTCAAGAAGTGGTGATCTCTCCTTTAAGAGGAACCTAGAAGATCACACAAAAACAAAAGACAAACTACATATATCACTTAGATATGAGGTTAGAGGGTTAGAATACTTGGGGAAGTATGTGTGTAAAGTGATTGCATAAAAAGGAAGAAATGGCTCTCTATTTATAGAGAAAATTCTCTATTGTTCCCGGATCCCACGGATCCCTTCCACTTGGGATCCGGCTAGCACAAAGCCAGGGATTCGTGGAACGCTCCTCTTTGCCCATGGGTATTTTTGGTTATGGGTCATGGGTCATAGGTTATGGGTTGATCCATGGTTTTCTATCTAGATACAATGAACTTGGTTAAGTGGGTATATGGGTAAAACAAAACCATTTGCTACTATTTACCCATTTAGTATATACTTGTATTTACCCATTTTAGCATACACTTAGTTTTTACCCATTTTAGTTATACTTAGTTTAAGTATATGTTTAACCCAATATGTAAACACTAGTTGTTGTACATATGTATCTAAATCATAAAATCACTTATACTTGTTTTAGTGTTTTATGTGAAAGCGTAAGTGTGTTAGAAAACTATTAGTTCAAACCATTTACATATTTTATTTGTTTCGTTAAAATGATTTTACGTTTGTTATCGACAAAACATTAGAAGATCGTAAAATATAAATAAACGTTTTTACGGCTTATTTGTATTAACAACGTTTCCACATACGTTTCTTCATGTGTGTAATTTATTCATAACAATTACAGTTTAGTATTAATTAAAGATTCGTGATTTTTGGGTTTTTCTGTCAATAAATACGGTGTGGAAGGCAAACACGGGGAGGAAGAGTACGAGTTTGATGAGGATTCTAAGGAATCCCACGACGCGATTATGGGTTCTTCTTTCTTTTAAATTTTTCAGTTTCGACAATGTCATTGTGTTTGATTATTGATATGCTTTGTGGGGGGTTATGGGTTAGATTTGTAAAAATTATATGTAGTGATTTTTTTTTTTCTTTTTTTTTAAAAAAAATACTATCGATGGGTTTGGCCCTTTTAAAGGACTATACATGTCGTTTCACTTTCTTTAGTGTGAAACTAACTGTGTTGCACTTCTCCTCCACATTTTTTTGTATGTAGCCTGGTTTTTAGATCTTCAGTTCATTGTTGCGTGTTCGTTTTCTGAGGCTGTGTTTTGGGTTTGCATGTGTGCTATGTTATATAGAATTATTAAAAGTGACAGAAGTGGTGCTTTAGTATAGATATATTATATTATATAAAGATAGTATTCTAAGGCCGTGATGAATTTGAATAGGTCCGGTTAAAGCCGAGATTACCCATATCTTGGTAGGGCAATTAAAAAGGGTTGCAGCCATGGCGGGTGTATTCACTTTTTCTGAATTAGTACCCTATCTGAGCCTAAACCAAGAAACATTATAGCAAGAATGTAATGTAGCAGAACCTATGTTCGTGATCAGTTTGAACGGCTTTGATTAAAACTGAGATTGCTCATTTGGCATGGCAACCTCTTAAGGCTGCAACCATGGGTGGTATAAATGGGTGTTCAAGGCTGCTGAAAAACTGAAATAATATCTACGATTTCCTTTGTGTTTGATGAAATGTTAATGCAGCTAATAGTTTGCAAGGTTCAAATCATTGCACATAATCATCAGCAATACGTAAGTGGAACCGCTATCCTTATCTACATTGAATTAATACATGTTTAGTATTATATTCTTTCCTTTTTTTTAAACAAGGTTACAAATTCTCGAAAAAGAAAGCTGCTTTAACCATCAACAAGGAAGGGTGGTTTACAGCGGCATGCATCTGGTTGGTCAACCACTGACAAAAATATGGCAGGGCGTGAAGAATATGTAAGCAGGCCAGGGTAATGTCATGCTTGCCAAGCAGAACAGCAACATCATGATTGAAGGTAACAAACATTATGTTGTAATAGAACATACATACCTGCATCCTGATATTTTTATATGTTTGTAAACTCGCGCTAGCTGACATTGCTGTATGGTTCTCTTACATTTGCAGACTCACAAGAATCATTGAATCACAAGAATGAAGAATAATATATCTCGCAATCAAGCTTTCTTGATTGAATGGCATGTCAGACCTGTTATCATCTATAAACTAAGGCTATTAAAATCGGACTACAAATAGATGATACCAGGTCTGGCATGGCATCCAATCAACAAACCTGGATCACAACTAAATAAACGGTCACCATTGGTTGTATTGGTATGCGTCGCTATTGTTGCTGCTAATGTTCTTTACCAACGGAATGAAGTCCCGGCGCAACGCGTCAGGAGCATTATTCTGTCACCAATGTTAACGTTATCAGCTTAGCCTGGTATATGTGCAGGCTTTACATTTTGCAGTAGCAATAGGTAGTTCATTATAAAATTGTTAAAGTATATATTTTAAATGTTTTATGATGGCTACCTATTGCTATTGGAAATTGTCTTGCCACCATAACCACACATTTGTTGCTATCAATTAATTTCACTACCCATTCTCTGTACAAGAGGTAAGACACAGAGGTGACCATATGCGTTAAGTGGTATAGGTAATGTTGATAATGTTACACTAATCCACATATACTTCCAACTGATGAGGTAATTCAAAACTGTATCTTTATTGAGTTCTTCAATTATTTTTTATATGGTTATTTGGATTACTGAATTGTAGTAAGTTCAACCTAATGACAGTAATACTTTCATGTTTTCTTAGACGTTGATATTGCAACAGGGAAAAAACAGCCAGAAAACAACGACAACTATCATACAGGTACATGATATTATAGTCTAAGTAACAACATTTGACTTCAACGTTCGGCTTACTTAAAGGTAAGATCTATAATTGCAAATAATAACAGTTTTGTTCTAAAAACTAGGAAAATACCAACATCTACAGCAAATGAAGAGTAAAGAGAGTAGCAGCAAAACAGCCGAATGACTATCGTATGAAGATCAGACAACAAATACACACAGGTGAAAAGGTACATACCACAAATTTATAGAACATAAATGATCAGTTTTATTGAATTAGATATCTTACAACCAGCTTTGTCCATGTAACACCCCCAAATCTCGGTACAGCGGAAGACTTAATCAAGTTTTCGAGGCGTTACTATTGGATTGGTATCGCACAAAAGTATAGCAAAAAGATAGTCATTTAACATTCAAAACCAATCCCAAATTTAGTTATTCAAAACATTTAATCCAAAAGTGTAAATATTAGGCCGAAAACATGATTTAATAAAATAGGTCCCCAAAGTTTATCAGAGTCAGAAATAATCCTTGAACCCCGCCTTCTTGCCAAGCTTCCACCGATCACGTTTTCCAAACATCTCTCAAATACTTGAGAAATCATGCTAAAAGGTCAGCTGACGCTGGTGATTTCATAGGTTTAAGTTCAACAAAATCATAGTGGACCTGTAGGAGTTGATTTGCTATGCAAGACCTAAGATAGATAAATACCGTTTGCACACACCGATCCTACCCGGATCACCAACCATATAATCATATCCCGCATCCAGGGATTACTCTGGCCCCTCGACTCTAGTCCAGCACTGTCGTGGCAACCTCTAGAACAGTTACCAACCCCGGACTAGGTCGATGTAGAATTCTATTCTTAGCTAGGCAACGGTTCAACCTAGTCTAAGGCAACATCTACCGCACATCTTATCTAAATAGTCAAGCATATAAGCAAATCCAAATAGTTTTAACGGTCCAAAAACAGTAGCATGATTCTCACCCCAATATAGTTAAAAACGTAGATAAAAGTGGGGCTATGAAACTCACCTCAAGCAATCAACGTACAAATAAACACTAGCGAAGATAATGGTATCACGGCACAAAAACTATCGACTCGGCACAACCTATTAATGTAGACCAAATTTAATATATATATCTCTCGAAATCAACGTTATCTACCCCAGTGTTTTCCATTTCGTTATTTCCAAAAATGTCTCGTTTCACCATTTAATCCTAGTGTTTGGTATCCTCATATGGGTGTATCGACTCAGTATGATGCTATGAATGCACTCAAATAACCAATATGTAACTCAATGCAACACAATGAGACCTCTAAGCGTTAAGCTCCATAGTCCAATAAGTTTCGGAATAAATAGTAGACCTTATCGAATTCGTCAACTCGATAAACTCATTTATTTACTCGTGTCGCTTATTATCCCATAAATCAATCGTATCCTAAAGAGTCATAAGGATAATTCACCCATTAATAAGGTTACCCAACGTACCTAGCGGGCTCTTATTAGATTCGTCAACCTAATAAGTCCGCTACCCACGTGGATCAACACTATTAATGTTAGGTTATCCGTAACCCATGCACACTACGTAAGCAATAAGCACTTAAACTAGTATTAAATGCCCATAATTGGCATCCTTCGATAAACGTGTACTCGAAACATTAATTACTTATTTATTATAAAATATTTCCAATTTAGTCGTTAGTTTCCATTTAAAAATAGTAAATAATAAAATAATTCATGTTATCGATATTTTTGGTACAAAAGCCCTTTTATTATTTATATTTCATAGTCTATTAGCATTTTCATGTATATATATATTTCGTCAAATTCCAATATTAATCTCATATCATTATATTGTTTTGAGTCCACAAGCACGAGTCACGACTTCTCGGCTTTTAATCAATCAATAGTCCAAACCAAGGTTGCAAAAATCGCGAATCGGTAGTGAGGCGGTCGACCCCCCTATAGCTTGTAATCGGTCTAGGCGGGATTAATCGGTGATTAATCGGATTGGCATTTTTGGCGAGTTTTGGGTATTTCCGTCGAGTTTTGAGTATTCCCTGAAAGATTTTCCTTAAAAACATCTTGTAATAGATATAAACAGCGACTATAAGTGATTACATTTGTTCAGGGTTGCAAAAATAGCGAATTGGTGATAAATCGTATTGGCATTTCTTGCAAGCTTTGGGTATTTGCGGCGAGTTTTGGTATTCCCGGAAAGATTTTATTTGAAAAACATCTTGTAATACGTATAAATAGTGACTATAAGTAATTAAAACTAATTTACAATGAGTTTAGGGTATTTCCAACAAGATTTATAAGTTTTTGGCAAGTTTGACCATCGTCAACCGCCGTTGACCCTGGTTGACTGATTTGTTTGAACGATTTACAAAAATCGGCAAGGTCGGTGGCCTAGTAGCACCTAATCGGTGATTAATCGGCCTTGTAAACCTTTTTTTGCAACACTGGTCCAAACTATACTAAAGTCCATGTTACGGCTTTGTCGGAGTCAACTATTGACTAAAAAGTCAAAGTAACACCGACGTAGCTCAAAGTTGACAATATATACATCAAGTCCAATTAAAAGTCATAATAGCGCAATTCAATCCCAAATCAACTCAAAACAATCTCAAATCAATCTCGCCAACCAATCAACCAACCAAATATGCCCGAAAGGCCGAAACCAATGTTATGACCCTAATGGTCATGACACGGTCACGGTTAAGACCACGTGAACCAAACAAGCTCTAGAAGCTTTTTGGCTCCATGCGTCTCATCCAAACATCAACAATATCAACCAACAGGCTACCAAAATGACTCCCCTTGGTCCATGTGGGTCACGTACGCCACCCATGGGGCTCGTACGTGCCCTAGGTGGCTCGTACACCATCTCAACCCAACCAAAACACTTCCAAATCAATTCCACAACATCCAAATACAATCAATCAACCTCCAATCATTAACCAAACACAAAACCCATCATCTATTCTAACCAAAAATATGAAACTAGACCTAAAATGCAAAAACCCATCAAATTGATACACCACATGCTTACCAAACACTAGCTACATGTTTATTTAGATGTTAATTAGACTTAATTCCATGTTTCAACCAAAAGCCCCAAATTTTGACATAGGGTCGAAACCCTAATAAGCCATTCGTGGCTTTTCAAAGCTCAAACTAGGTGTATTCATGTCTCTTTTACCTTATCCAAACACGAATTGCAAAACCCACTTGAAACCCTAGAAATCTGAATCTTAATCTTTAGATTTGAAGGTGTTAATGGAGGTTTTAGTGAGAGTGTTATATATGGTTGGAAAGAGGATGAAAAGATCTTCGATATGGTGGTGGTGGTGGGCGGTCATGCGCCGTCGTGTGGCGGTGGTGGCCAGAAAAGTAGCCGGCGGTGGTGAGGTGTTTAGGGTTAGGGTTTATATGATTTGGGGAGAGAGAGAGAGTAGAGAGAGAAAGTGTGTTTTGTGTGTGTTTTTAGTGAGAGAAACAACTAACTTAAATGAGGGGTGTGAGAGGCCTTATATACTTGGACAAAAAGGACTCAAAAATAAATAAAAAGGGTGGAGGGGGGCGCCGGCTAGGGAGAGAAGAGGAGGGTCGGAGTTGTAATTTTTCGTAACTATCCAGTTTACCCATTTCCGAGCTCATATATTGTCCCCCGAGTGTCCCACGACGTTCATTCGACCTTCTAACATCGTTATTTATGTTTTTCCATGAGTTTTGACTACTTATTTGTCAATTTTCGAGTATCAGTCTAAAAGTTACGTTATTTCTCGTTTTAGGCTTTTCTAGTGCCGAATCGAATAGTGCCTACCAAATAGAGTTAAAACTCATACGATAACTCATTTAATAGTGAAATAATCCGTAAAAACCAATTGAAGATATAAAATCAAGTCATGGTTTATAAAAATAGTGATAAAGGCAAAGCTCGGTTTATTTTAACGTAATGCGGTTACCTAAAATAGACTCCCTAAATTGCCAGTTGTCACAGCCTCCCAGCCTCAGAAGAAACCCGTCCCAGGTTTCACTCCGAGTTGCTTGATGTCATAAAAAGTTTAGGATACTTCCTACGGAAAACGTCCTCACGTTCCCAAGTGAACTCCGGTCCATGCCGGGAGTTCCAACGTACTTTGATAATCGGAATTCGGCTATTCTTCAGCCGTTTAATCTCACGATCCATAATCTCAATCGGTTCCTCAACAAAATTCAATTTCTCATCGATACGAATATCTCTTAAGGGTACAACTATGTTTTCCTCCGAAAGACATTTCTTAAGATTACTAACATGAAAGACATTGTGTACACTGCTCAATTCCGATGGTAGCTCCAGGCGGTATGCTACCGGTCCGATTCTTTCCAGGATTGGAAAGGGACCAATATATCTGGGATTGAGTTTTCCACGCTTTCCAAAACGAATCACTCCTTTCCAAGGAGAAACTTTCAACATAACACGATCTCCAACCTGAAATTCTAAAGGTTTACGTCTCCTATCGGCATAACTCTTTTGTCTATCACGAGTGGTTTGCAACTGGTTACGAATCTGAACTATCTTCTCAGTGGTTTCTAGGACAAGTTCGGGACCTGTAAGTTGACTCTCGCCAACTTCAGCCCAACAAACAGGAGAACGACATTTTCGGCCATATAGTGCCTCAAATGGGGCGGCCTTAATGCTAGAATGATAACTATTGTTGTAAGAGAATTCCGCCAAAGGGAGGTGTCTCTCCCAGCCTTTGCCGAAATCAATAACATAGGCTCTAAGCATGTCCTCTAAAGTCTGAATGGTTCTCTCGCTTTGACCATCGGTCTGAGGGTGGTAAGCAGTGCTCATATCCAAGTTAGTTGCTAACGCTGATTGTAAGGATCTCCAAAAGTGGGATGTAAAATGGCTATCCCTATCGGAAATGATAGATATCAGTACTCCATGACGCGATACTACCTTCTTAAGATACAATCGAGCAAGCTTATCGAGACTATCGGTTTCACTAATGGCTAAGAAGTGAGCAGACTTAGTTAAACGATCAACTATTACCCAGATAGCGTCATTGCCGCTAGTTGTTCTCGGTAATTTAGTGATAAAGTCCATGGTTATTCGCTCCTATTTCCATTCCGGGAGTTCGGGTTGAACTAAGAGTCCTGAGGGTTTTTGATGTTCGGCCTTTACCTTAGAACAAGTCAAGCACGAACTGACATATTGAGCTATATCGGCTTTCATATTAGGCCACCAATAAAGTTTCTTAAGGTCCTGATACATTTTATTGGCTCCGGGATGAATAAAGTATTTTGATTTATGCGACTCATGCATAATCAACTCACGGATTCCACCATGAAATGGTATCCAGCTTCTGTCTCTGAAGTATACAGTTTCTTCGGAACGCTTCAAGAAGCCGTTTTCACTTTCTACCATTCCATGAAGATTCTCATAAGGACGATTCTCTTCCGTCAATGCCTCTGCTTGGGCGGCTAAACTTTGAGACAGTAAGGGCGAAACAATGGTCATTCCTAAGGATCTAATGAGTAGGGGTGGAATGTCCTCCTTATGACTAAGTGCATCTGCCACAACATTAGCCTTACCAGGATGATAACGAATCTCACAGTCATAATCACTAAGCAATTCTAACCAACGACGTTGTCTCATGTTCAGTTCCTTCTGATCTAAGATATGTTTCAAGCTCTTTATGGTCGGTAAATACTACACACTTGGTTCCATACATATAATGTCTCTAGATCCTAAGATCAAACACTACAGCACCTAACTCAAGGTCATAGGTGGTGTAGTTTTTCTCATGCTTCTTAAGTTGTCGGGATGCATAAGCAATCACCTTCTCCCGTTGCATCAAAACAGCACCTAACCCTTTATGCGAAGCGTTGCAGTACACGACAAAGTCTTCGCTTCCTTCAGGCAAAGCTAGGATGGGAGCACTACACAACTTCTCCTTCAGAAGTTGGAATGCTTCTTCTTCCTTTTCTCCCCATTCATACTTAACATCCTTCTGTGTTAGTTTGGTCAACGACTTAGATATCTTAGAAAATCCCTCATTGAATCTCCTATAATAGCCTGCTAAACCTAGAAACTGTCAGATTTCTGATGGGTTCTTAGGAGCTGCCCATTCCTTAATGGCCTTAATCTTAGCTGGGTCAACATGAACACCTCGACTATCTATCACATGACCTAAGAATTGCACGGACGGAATCCAAAATTCACACTTAGAGAATTTGGCATACAGCTTCTCCTCTCTCAACAATCCTAAAATGAGCCTCAAATGCTCTTCATGCTCCTCACTACACTTGGAGTATATCAAGATGTCGTCTATAAATACTATCACAAACTTATCCAGGTATGGCTTACACACTCGGTTCATGAGATCCATGAAAACCTCTTGCGCGTTGGTCAAACTAAACGACATCACTTGGAATTCATAGTGTCCATAACGAGTCCTAAATGCCATCTTAGGAATATCCTCCTCTCGAACTCTAAGCTGGTGATAGCCAGATCGTAAGTCGATCATAGAAAAGACTCCAGCTCCTTGGAGTTGGTCGAATAGGTCATCTATTCTAGGTAACGGATATCGGTTCTTAACTGTCAACTTATTCAATTCCCTATAATCAATACACATCCGAAACCATCCATCCTTCTTCTTTACAAACAACACTGGTGCTCCCCACGGTGACAAACTTGGTCGAATGAATCCCTTCTTTGACAACTCTGCCAACTGTTTATACAGTTCCTCCAATTCTATTGGAGCAAGTTGATAAGGTGCCCGAGCTACGGGTGCATCACCGGGTATCAACTCTATTTGGAATTCCACTTGTCGGACAGGTGGAATCCCTGGAAGATCATCGGGAAACACATCCGGAAATTCTCTAACGACGGGTACATCATTGAGGTGTCTTTCACTCTTCTCCTCACTTTTCTTTTTAGAAATTCGAGCCATGAAAAGACAACCTCCACTATCGATGTACTTCTGAGCCTTAATACAAGAGATGATGCTCAACCGAGAAGGACTTCCACAGTCGCTCCGATCTCCTTGTATGCTCAGATGATGTGTGCACCGTTCTTCGACAACCAATCCATTCCGATAATGACATCAAAACTTCCTAAGGTAACTGGCAATAGGTCTATGCTAAACGGACGGTCTAGGAAACTTAAGGTACAACCTCGGACTACGGTTTCTATCTTCTCCCTATTTTCGTTAGCTAATTCCACATCATAACTAAACCCTAGAGGTGTTTGGGAGATTCTTAGTAATGGCATAAAATTGGTGGATACGAAACTCATATCCGCACCAGTATCAAACAGTATGGAAGCATAGCGATTATTGAGAAGGAACGTACCCGTAACTATGTTAGGGTCCTCACCAGCTTCCTTCCCAATAGCGTAAACCCGCTGTTTCCCATGTCTCTCTGCTGATTCCTAGCACCATGGTTTCCATCGTTTTCTACAAACTCACGCTTCACAGGGTTTAAGCCATTACTTACCATACCTCGGTTAGCAAATCCTCCTACATTACCGGGATTTCCTCTCATCCACGGCTCTCAGCACTCATTTTTAAGGTGTCCCTTCTTTCCACATCCAAAACAGGTGACAGTGGCCTTCCAGTCCGCTCCTTGTGCAGTTTGAGCTGCAGCAAGTGGACGAGACCTACAGTCTTTGGCCATGTGTCCTACCTTAGAGCACTTCCTACACACATTCGGGCATAGTCCATGGTGGTGTCGGTTACAACGACCACACATAGGCCTACTACGTTCATAACCTTTCCTTTCTCCATTTCCTATGGCGAACACCATGGCTGTCTCTTGCCGTTTGTTGCCATTCCCTTTAACAACTTCATTCCTCTTCCTCTTATCACTCCTATCATTCTTACCCTTGTCTCCTACTTCTAACACATAAGAGTCCATCAAACGCTGAGCCACAGTAATTGCCTCATGCAAATTAACTGGCTTCGCAGTGATAACATCATTTCGAGTAGCTAAAGGCAATCCATCAGTATACCTCTCAATCTTAAATTCTTCAGTGCGAACCATATCAAGGCAAAGCAACGATAACTCTTAGAAACGACGATTATAAGTCGTCATGTTAGTACCCTTAACCTTATGGTTCCAGAACTCACTCTCTAATTTCTTAACTTCATTCCTAGGACAGTAAGTATTGATCAGAAGAGTCTTAAACTAGGTCCAAGTCATACTATAAGCTACATCAATTCCTACTAATCTGTGATAGTTGTTCCACCAGGTTATTGCTTCGTCCTTCAAGGTAAATGTTGCATACTTAACCTTACAATCCTCCTCACAATTACTAACGGCAAACACAGATTCAGTTTTCTCCAACCACCTAGTTAGGTAAACTACTCCCTCAGTTCCTCCGAACTCAATGGGACCACAAAATCGGAACTCTTTGTAGGTACAACCTCGAGTTCGATTCAGCATTGGGGTTCCACCAGAGGTGTTAGAGAGATTAGTCTCAGCTAGCTCTTTAGCGACACGCTGCGCCACTAACTGGTCAATATGGGCTGGGTTCACAGGTGGAGGGTTTTGTGGAACATGACCATTCTCAGCACGGTCCTTCACATTCAGGTTTTCTACAGCTGGGTTATCAGTGTTCGGGTTCTCAACGGTGGAGTGGTCGGGGCCGGACGACGACCTCGACGGACAGGGGCAACAACAGGCAGCAGGCTGCTCGGTTGTTCCTAAGCGGGTTTCGTCTTGTTGCCATCATTCTGAAGGTAAGAAGAACAGTTTCATAAGTTCACAATTCGCGCTCTAAAGGTAGAGTTAGGTTCCAAGGATCACTAAATAACGCTCAATTACATAATCAAGGTCAATCAAGGATAACGCTATATCAAAGCGAAACAATCAGATACCGAATCATAACTAAAGGATGCATGTTCCAATAACCTTAACTCGTAGGTTTCAAAAGTGGAAATACATGGAAGGATATGAAGAAATCAAAAACGATCCTAACGACGATACTACTAAGACAACTAGGATAGATCTACATCTCGAACCAAGTACTACTTAGTTTCAAGATGGTACACAACCATGAATCTAATACTATCTAGCCACGTCTACGAATACCACTAACTGATCTCCTAACATCGTCAACCTCTCTCCACAAAGATGCTAACTCAACACGTCGAGCGTCGCGATCACTCTTAAGCTCTGCGACCTCTCTCTCCAACTCACCAATCCTACGCCAAATCGCTCTATCTGCATCACGAGCTGTCGTGAACCCTCTCAGCAGGTCCCCAACCTGCTCCTGGAGCTCCGACATACCCTCACGCAAAATCCTAGTCCTTCTGACTACAGTACCCATATCAGCTCTCAGATCCTCTATACTAGCCCTAGATACTCCCTGTGATGTAATCCTCTCCCACATCAGACCCGCCTCACCATACTCCTCGGGCTCTGATGTAATCTCCGATGGTATCTCAGATCCTAACAGGCTACCTATATAAGGTGAGTAAGGTGGTGAGTCAATGTCTAAAGGCTGTCCAGGGGAATCAGGCTCAGGCAAAGGAGAACCTGGTCCTAGAGAATGTGCAGGACTCTGCAATGGAGGAGTACCCCTTCTGGGATATCCTCATCATCCTCCTCCTGAGAATCCTCATCCTCATCTACATACTGCTCCTCAATCTCATGATCCTCCTCGACCTCATGCTCCTCCTCGCCCTCATCCTCAGAAGGAGAGTCCATGAGTCGGAGTCTCTGTGCAGGTAAATCCCGAGGTGGTACACTAGGAGATCTAGGTCTCCGAAGACATGGTGATGACAAAAGAGAGTGTGCAGCTAAACGTATAGGTGATAATGGTGGTCTCACGGACATGCGGCCAGTGCTATAAGCAAGCCTAGGAGTCTGGGCTCGTGCTAAGACCTAATGTAAAGTGAGCTACCTAGATGAGCTAGGGCGATCTGATGATGATGAACTAGAGTGACGGGCAATCTCATAACGATCACCCTGCGCAACCGTCATGAGAGTCAATGCTGGCGAACTAGCAACAACAAGGTCCTCCTCTGACACATCAAAAGCTAGTGAAGGCATAGTCTGTGACAATGGCATAGGGTAGATATAAGTGTTCGAAACAACTAGTTTTAATAAGCGCATCAACTCAACCAAATCATGTATCACATAACGAAAGCTTCAAAAGTATAGGTACCGCATTACTTAAAATATACCTTTAAATAAAACACATAAGTTTCGTTCTATCAAATAATCCCATATAATATCAATCGAGTTCAAAATTCAAAAATCACAATATACCGTTTACTCAAATCAAATTCCGTAGTATCTTGATAATCACATCTCATTTACCCAAAATCAATAATCCTATCTACAAATCATAATGTTTTCCATAATCAGATTCACAATATACCTTAACAGATCATCTCATAATTCAATTCGCAGTTCATATCATAATCAATTAAGAAGCTTCGGCTTGGCAAGCGGGCGTGCGTCGGTCGAGGATCAATTTTCTCAAAAGTGGTTATAGTTTAGGGTTTATAAAATACCTAATTCTCTATAACCTTGAGCTCTGATACCAATCTGTCACCCCAAATCTCAGTATAGCAGAAGACTTAATCAAGTTTTCGGGGCGTTACTATTGGATTGGTATCGCACACAGGTATAGCAAAAGATAGTCATTTAACATTCAAAACCAATCCCAAATTTAGTTATTCCAACATTTAATCCAAAAGTGTAAATATTAGGCCCAAAAATATGATTTAATAAAATAGGTCCCCAAAGTTTATCAGAGTCAGAAATGATCCTTGAACCCCACCTTCTTGCCAAGCTTCCACCGATCACGTTTTCCAAACATCTCTCAAATTCCTGAGAAATCATGCTAAAAGGTCAGCTTACGCTGGTGAGTTCATAGGTTTAAGTTGAACAAAATCATAGTGGACCTGTAGGAGTTGATTTGCTATACAAGACCTAAGATAGATAAATACCGTTTGCACACACCGATCCTACCCGGATCACCAACCATATAATCATATCCCGCATCCAGGGATTACTCGGGCCCCGCGACTCTAGTCCAGCACTGTCGTGGCAACCTCTAGAACAGTTGCCAACCCCGGACTAGGTCGATGTAGAAGTCTATTCTTAGCTAGGCAACGGTTCAACCTAGTCTAAGGCAACATCTACCGCACATCTATCTAAACAGTCAAGCATATAAGCAAATCCAAATAGTTTTAACGGTCCAAAAACAGTAGCATGATTCTCACCCCAATATATATATCAAGTCCAATTAAAAGTCATAATAGCGCAATTCAATCCCAAATCAACTTAAAACAATCTCAAATCAATCTCGCCAACCAATCAACCAACCAAATATGCCTGAAACCAATGTTATGACCCTAATGGTCATGACACGGTCACGGTTAAGACCACGTGAACCAAACAAGCTCTAGAAGCTTTTCGGCTCCACGCATCTCATCCAAACATCAACAATATCAACCAACAAGCTACCAAAACGACTCCCCTTGGTCCATGTGGGTCACGTACGCAACCCATGGGGCTCGTACGTGCCCTATGTGGCTCGTACACCATCTCAACCCAACCAAAACACTTCCAAATCAATTCCACAACATCCAAATACAATCATTCAAGCTCTAATCATTAACCAAACACAAAACCCATCATCTATTCTAACCAAAAATATGAAACTAGACCTAAAATGCAAAAACCCATCAAATGGATACACCACATGCTTACCAAACACTAGCTACATGTTTATTTAGATGTTAATTAGACTTAATTCTATGTTTCAACCAAAAGCTTCAAATTTTGACATAGGGTCGAAACCCTAATAAGCCATTCGTGGCTTTTCAAAGCTCAAACTAGGTGTATTCATGTCTCTTTTACCTTATCCAAACACGAATTGAAAAACCCTCGAAAACCTAGAAATCCGAATCTTAATCTTTAGATTTGAAGGTGTTAATGGAGGTTTTAGTAAGAGTGTTATATATGGTTGGAAAGAGGATGAAAAGATCTTCGATATAGTGGTGGTGGTAGGTGGTCACGCGCCGTCGTGTGGCGGTGGTGGCCAGAAAAGTGGCTGGCGGTGGTGAGGTGTTTAGGGTTAGGGTTTATATGATTTGGGGGGGAGAGAGAGAGAGAGTAGAGAGTGAAAGTGTGTTTTGTGTGTGTTTTTAGTGAGAGAAACAACTAGCTCAAATGAGGGGTGTGGGAGGCCTTATATACTTGGACAAAAAGGACTCAAAAATAAATAAAAATGGTGGAGGGGGCGCCGGCTAGGGAGAGAAGAGGAGGGTCGGAGTTGTAATTTTTCGTAACTATCCCGTTTAACCATTTCCGAGCTCATATATTGTCTCCCAAGTGTCCCACGACGTTCATTCGACTTTCTAACATCGTTATTTATATTTTCCATGAGTTTTGACTATTTATTTATCAATTTTCGAGTTACGGTCTAAAAGTTACGTTATTTCTCGTTTTAGGCTTTTCTAGTGCTGAATCGAATAATGCATCCCAAATAGAGTTAAAACTCATACGATAACTCATTTAATAGTGAAATAATCCGTAAAAACCAATAGACGATATAAAATCATGTCATGGTTTATAAAAATAGTGATAAAGGCAAAGCTCGGTTTAGTTTAACGTAATGCAGTTTACTAAAATAGACTCCCTAAATTGCCAGTTGTCACAATCCACTATCCTTTAAGTTTTTTTTCCTTATTTATTTGCCTCTGATTTGTAGCTAACAGTACATGACCTGCGATTAACATCCTATCCTTTGTAGCTAATGATAGCCTGTGGGCCGACATACATTACACCTGGAAGTCCCAAAGTAGCGTAATTGTTGGGTCAACAAATGTTGAAGCAAGTAACCATCTGAATAGTACATCGAGCCGCTAGATTATTGAAAGTTAGTTAATATTCTCATTTATGTGGTTCAAAATTGCTATCTATATTATATAAGAATTCTTTTACATCATGTTATCTCTTCACTTTTTTATACAGTTTGGTTGATTTGAGTTTCGGGGCTAGCAGAAGAAGCTCTACTATATGTATATCGTATCCATGGCCGCTCAGAAATACCAGGGTGTAAAAGTACCATCTCTGAGTGCAAAAGATAAAGTGAAGTAGTTGAGAAAAACTTCACCGGCATTTTTTTTGTAATATGCTTCCTTTATTCTTGAATGAAATCTACTTCTAATCTCTTCCATACCGTCCAAATAAGTAAGCAAGAACTTATAATAAACATTCATACTTTATTGTGTTGTATGTGTCTTCTTTTTGGAGCTTTCAGTCTCTTTTCGAGCATCATCTTCGGTTGCGGCTGAAGAGCTTGATTAATGCAAAACTAAACCACAAAATTGTATCTATAAACCCCGCCGTAACGCGGCGGGCGCCAGTCCCTCGTTTGAACTTACGACTTAGTCATATATATATATATATATATATATATATATATATATATATATATATATATATATATATATATATATATATATATATATATATATATATATATATATTAGTACATATTGGATTTCACAAACACATCAAACCATGGTCACAAGAGGCGTACACAATGATGTTTTAGAGAGAGAAATAGTTAGAGGTTTGGGAACTTAGTGAGAGAAAGTGAAAATCTTATTATGAGCTCCAACTCTCTACCTTGGAAGGTAGAGAGTATTTATAGTCTTACACAAATCGCCACCTACGGGCTGAGACTGGATCCCAGGCATATAGTGGTAAAGACCCGTCTGTCCTCCACGGTGTTACATAACTAAAGGCTACTTAACATTAAATAACTTTCGACTACAAGCTTTCTAACGATTACATATACTTGAGGTGACTGACACTTTAACAACAGGATTTACTAAATCTAACAATCTCCCCTAAAGGGAGGTCACCTCAAATTAAAATAAATACAAACAAATATTACATTAGATTGTTCTTGGATTCTTGATTAAGTTCTTTGCTCAGTAGCTCGTAGTCTTTGATTCTTCATCTTCCGCATGTTTGATTAATTTTAGTGGAGGTCTTTAACTGATCCACGTGATAATGAGTTTTGAGCCACTTTGAGATCCCTCAGCTATCATTAAATCTCTGACTCATCCTTTGGGGTGTTGGTATTATGTGATGTTGTGACATTTTGGACCGACATGCTCACATTCTGGATCATGATTTCTTCTTATCTGAGTAGCGGAAGCTTTCGTTGATTCATGATATTGGCAGCAGCGTAGCAGTGAAGCATGGAATGAGAATGTCAGAGTCATTGATGCACTAATCATGATTTCTTTTGAAATGAATGTGATGTTTGAGAATGCGGCTATGGATTAACCTCTCCATTCACGATCAGTGTTACAAACGTCGAGAGTACCTGCATACAACAGTTAGCAATAAAGCGCACGAAAGTGTCTTTGATCACTTTCGTTGAATTGAGGAATACCGACCTCTGGTTCCCTGTTGATCGGTACAAAATCTTGCTGTGATCGGTATAATTCGAAGAATCTCCTTGACAGGGGTTTAGCGGTTGCTCTGGCGGTTCTCAAGCAGGAATGTCTCAAAGACAACGAGGTGAGTGAACGGTATAGATTCAGCGATTGATGAAAAGAGATTTGAAAAACAATGCGTGTCTTGCTCAATAAAGTGTTTTTGCAATACAGAAGGTTTTAAGAAAAATAATTATCAATCATAACACTACAATTTTTGAAACATTAATACCGCAATCGATGTGCTTTAGAAAATATTTTTTAAGCACAGCCGGTTTTTCAAAGGTATCCGTCAATCCATAACTGAACCGGGATTGAATCATAATTATATTTCGCCCCATGGATTCGGTTGTCATAGTTGATCTATGGATAGATCTCATATACGCCCACGGGGAGCTTGTTTGATGTTGGCTCAAGAAGGCTTCCATCTTCATTGTGAATGTGTTTGCATCACTTTCGGATGTTACGCAATACCACAAGGGAATCGTGACTTCGTAAGATATTATCTCTCTTTCACATTGTGTAAACAGAGAGTCTTATAGACAGTGTCCTAATGAGATTTATTTGATGATCTTGGGCTGTTAGACTCAATAGTGCACATTTGGTTTCCTATATCTGAGACTAGGGAGAGGGTCTCCTTCTTCAATATCAACAATCTCTAGGAGAAAATCGATAGATAATGTCTAGGTTCCTGTGAGAATGAAACAAGCCCTTTTAAGAGGAACTTGAGTAGCTTGGGAATTCAGTGCGGTGCTCTGAAGGTCCATGACGTCTTGTCTTCATACCAATGTTACCTTAGTAACCATTAGCATATGTATTGAACCGGTTTTACGCCTAGGTTGAATAATGGAGGGCTATTTGTTTCACCCTTTTCTCATTCAATTCTTTTTCATTCTTCACCCTTCTTGCTAGAGACTTCGCAAACTAGAACCGGTTGGGTTTATTCGATGCTCTCTGTCTCCGTCCGCAATCCCCATATCTCACTTTTCTCCTTTTCATCATACCTAAGGACTCTACACTATCTGAGTGGATTGTCCACTGGGTAGATCCCTCCGGAAACTGGCGGATCATAGGAACAAATGCCTAACCTTATCATCCTTATATCCATCCATAAAAAGTAAATTTGAATTACGGTCTATTTGGTATTGTTTCATCGCCATTGGAACAATTGAAAACCATTTTGAAAATCAATTGAATACTTGTGATATATTATCAAAGCATTTTGTACGAATTGTTTTGATATTTTTAGAAACGAGCTCCCCTCTGACATGTGCATCATGTATTTGAAATCATTTTGGCACTCGGAGGCAAGAGGAATAATTAACTTCTTTGATTACCATTTTCTAAAGATATCAACATCCTCAAATAAATCATATTGAAGGATGAGGTTTTCATAAATTTGCTCCCCTCATTATATGCCTCGAGGTTTGAAGATTTTTGCACATATTGGAAGAGATCCGCAGGTGGGAACCTCAATCCGCGTTTCAATTCTTTGTGGTTTTAAAGGATGCTCCCCTCAACGTGCATGGAAAATTTAAAATGCGTTTGGCACATGTGGGGAGGATATCTTACCAAAACACTTATGAAGACCATTTTGCTCCAGATTATCGGTTTAAATCTAATTTAAATCACAAATTCTCCCCCGATCACAATTATCAAATCATTTGAGATTTGTGATCTCATGGGCTAAATTGATTTTGAAAGCTTTGAGGAGATGTGACTTGATTATGAGAAACATTTAGTTTGATAAGGATCAAGTTTGAGACTTTAGACTCAAAAGATTAAAGCACTTGCGTATCCTTTGAAAACGAATAACAAAAGAGTCTTGTACAATTATATACAATATTGTAAAGCGTTGTTCTTTTGATTATTCAAGAGCAGACCTTTCTCGATTACATGCCAATTGTTTGAAAAATACTCTTTTTGATTTGAAATCATTCTCCCCCTCAATCAATGACATACGTTGTTGATTGAAGGATAAATATTTTGACAAATGAAAAGCGGATGATTTTCAAAGTAGAGTCAGGAAGTATTTTCAAAGCAATTGTGTTTCGATAGATGACAAATATTTTTCCAAGAATCATTTGAAGGAAAAATACTTGAAAGGAAACATTTGTCTTTTTGACGATAAACATTTGTTTTTAGAATCAGATCATGAGGTTTGAAGATTTAAGATAAAGTGGCTACATTTATTTTCTTTGAAAAGATTCTTGCAAAATGACAATAAACCATTGTTTCATTTTCTATCCAAAAACATTTTTTTATTATTCAAACAACATCTAAGGGCAGTGTCATTCTTTGAATAGCAACATGAAGCAAGTAGATATTATCGAATCGAGAAAAATATGACAAAAGACAATATTTTTTTGAGATTTTTCAGATTTTCAAAATTTTTATATGATTTTGAAAGTTTTATATTTTTCTATTTTCTTTTTGTAGGTTTTGTAATTTTGTATTTTTCTTTTCGAATAAATATTTACAAGAGATGGATGAAGAAAGACCTTTACTCCTCGTCTTCCTCTTGAAGGCGTTTGAGTGTTTCCGGTTGTAGACTCTTTAGACCAAGTAGGTGGGAGGATAAACTCAACCGTTCTCTAGGAAGAGCTTTTGGTGAAGATAATACGCTACGGTATTGAGTCCACGCAAAAGCAGTTCCACCACACCGTTTTCTACTTGCTCCTGATAAAATGATGTCGGATATCGAGTGTGCTTTGCTCTTGAGTGTTGAGCGTTGTTGCATGAAACAATGGCACTTTATTATCACGTTATGGGGATTTTGTTGAATTCAAAGCCATAGTAGAATAATTGGGATCTCATCCATAGGATTTGAGCACAACAAGATGACATGGCTATGTATTTAACCTCTGTAAGAGAAAATGAGTACTCATTTGTTTCTTTGAAGACCGACTCACAAAACCTCAATGGCCAGCACCTCGAGATGTGCTTCGGCGTGTATCTTGACACCTTGCGGTCATGCATAGGTACATTGTGTGTGACATACCGGTGTCGCTTGGATTCTCAAGACCCATGTTAATGGTTCCTTGGAGATACCGAAAGACCGCTTTAACGCTTCAAGGTGATTTTATTGAAGCTGGCGATGTCTAGCTTTACATGCATCACGATAAAATATGGTCTCTTGTGTGAGATACATCGGGGTCCGATCATACTATGATATTTAGTTTGGTCTACCATGATCACAGTGGTCCTCATCGATTTGAGTCACGGCTCTATCATGGGAGTGTCAACAGAGTCACAAGAATCAAATCCAAATTTCTTTAAAATCTCATTTGCATATTTAGATTGATTTATAAAGATGCCTCAGGGACTTTGTGAAATTTGTAATCCCAAGAAAAATGACATTTGTCCATCATTGACATTTGAAATTTGGAACCCATTTCATTTGAAGGCGGTCACATTCAGGGGTGAGTCGGGGAAAAATAATATCATCAACATAGATTTGAACATGAATTAAATGTTTGCACGAATTTACGGTGAACAATGTGGATCAATTGCTCCTTTGATGAATCCATTAGATAGAAGAAACTTTGATAGCGTATCATACCATGCCCTTGGAGCTTGCTTAAACAATGAAACCTTCTTCAAATGATAGGCGTGGTAGGATGCTCTGGATTAACAAAGCCTTGGGTTGGATGATATCGACTTCTTTAAGATCTCTAGATTAGAAAAGCGTCTTTAGATCCATCGATGAACTACCATGTTACTTGCGGCGTAGCCAAGAAGATTGTGATTGCCTCGTCTGAGCAAGCTGGAGCAAATGATTCTCTAAAGTCAATACCCTCCTCTTGGCCGGTATATCAGCAACCAATCGAGCCTTGATCTTTAATACATCACCATGCTCATCAAGTTTTACTTTGAAGATCCACTTTAGAAGCGGTGATATACGATCGGGGCGGTACTATTCCCATACATCTAGTCGATCAAACTCAGAATTTTCTTCTTGCATGGCAATGAACCGTATCTTCATTCATAGCAATTTTAACATTTTTGGTTCGATCTTTGAGTCTGAGAGTTGAAGAAGCACCATAAGGCATGGTTTGAGTTGTCGGAGTGGATACTTGAATGAGAAGGTTTCAATGATGTTGTCCAATGGGTGATCATGTCAATTTTCTAAGGTGCTCATGTGGTTTATTGTTGAGGAGCGAAGTAGCGAGTCGATATCTCTGATGA
>OU343219.1:62650293-62678870 GCA_910596185.1 Chrysanthemum makinoi
GAAAGGGCATTTGGTGTTCTAAAGACGAAATGAGGTGTATTGAACTGTCCCGCATGACAGTTTCGTCAAGACAAAATAAGTACTATGATGTATACAATGATCATATTACATAATATGATTATAAAAGACCAAAGCTATATCTCTAAATTGGTACCCGGAGGAAGCACATCAACCGGAGGACCACATACGATCCCAAGAAGATAGGCGTAGAATTATCAGATATATCAAATCTTTACAAGTGCATCAAAACTTTCGTGCCGATTTGATCAAAAACCTTTCTCGTAATGTCTAATTTTAGTTTTTAGTATTTATGATGTTTTTATTTTTAATGTAATGTTCTTATGAATTTAATAAATAAAAGTTTTAGCTTTAAATAAATAAATAAATATGTTAAAAGGTGAAGTGGTGTTAGATAGTTGGAAGTGAAAAGTGAGATGACAGTGAAAGAGAGAGAAAGCTGATGTGGTGCTGAGGTAGAAGGTAAAATAGTATGAGGGTTGAGGATAGCCTAACAGTGGTGTTGTTAACAGTTAATTGTCAGCAATGTTCGAACAAAATTACTAATATTTAGACATGATATATAACTAACTTCACACTTTTTCGCTTACATAACCAATGAAGTGAGTGAATTATATTTGTAATTGAAAAGTTCTTTAAAAATTAAAATTGGCGGAGAAACCAAACTTCATACACATGTGGGTGTTAACCGATCGTTTCCCAAAGACCAGCCATAGACAATTTAATTAATCAGTTCTAAGAAGTGATAAATGATTATAAGTAATCTTGTTTAAGTTTCACATATGGGAGATGATTTGCATACTTTATTATTTTATTTGCACACTCAAATATACAATCAGTTAAAGCAGGATCTCAATACTGTATAACTACCTAATGTATAAATTTGGACTGTCTCAATCAATAATTGATATGCGCAAATCAATTCCTATCACATATTGTTAATACTCTTGCAATTTGGATTGCTTACAACGAAACAAAAGATATGAAGTTAACATGAAACTATTTCGCCTAAGTTGTTTCAGAACTAAAAAAAAAGAAGTGGTTTTTCGTTCATATGAAGACGACACACACAAAATTACCACAAAACTCTTTGCTCCTCTTCATGCTATTATAAGGTGTTGCTAATTTTGACAAACTTTGTTGCTATGCTCTCTTGTAACAAAGATAGATGCGTAAGAGAGCACGATATCCGACATTCGCCAAAAAGAAAAGCTGAATGGTGAAGCCGTTGTGCACCGACAACGGCGCCATTGGCTCGCCATTCGTGGCTTCGTTGCTCTACCGACGGACCGCTGTTGGTATTTTTATTTTGTTTTCTTAAAAACAAATCGAAGGTTATAAAATGGAAAAAGGGAAACGGCTAAAAAAATAAAACCCCCTTCTTCACCTATAAATACTCACTTTTAACTGATATTTTTTAAACAATCAAACCAAATCACAATTTAACTACACTTTCACATACAATTTAATTTTATCTTCCAAAAAAGTCGCAACAAAACAAAGATTGGCTCCTTAACACTGTATTTTCTTTGTCTTCTTCGTCCGCTAATTCTAGTTCTCCGTCACCCGCTACATGTTAGGAATTGGAAATTCCATAAGGAAGTGTCGGTCACCCCAATTATAGTCTAGCATATGTTAGCTCGTAGACATATCGTTATTTACGTCATTTAGTAGTTAATTAGTTAGTTAATTAGTTTAGAGCAACACCGTAGAGGAAGGACGGGTCTTTACCCAATGTATACCTGATCCACAGTCCGACAGGAGGACGTTTAGGTTGTAACTATAAATACCCCTTCCATCCTTGGAAGGGGTAGAGCTTCTAATCTAACCTTTCACATTTTTGTTTTAGTTTCTTTCTCAAGAACTCGCTCTCTACTCTTTCTATCTCTAAACATGGCATACTTGATCTTTCAACATCCTAGACCACCCGAATCATCGAACAACATAATATGTATGATCCTACAATTGGTATCAGAGCTAGGTTGTGTTGTTTTTGGTGATTCGAATGGTTTTTATACGGTTTTTGTTATGTGGTTTGTGTGTGTGTGGATGCGGTTTGATACGAATGGTTTTTGGAAACTTGTCTTGATGATGGTTATGCAACTTTGATATTTGATATAGCCATTTGAATCTAGTTTGTAAGTGTTGTTAAAACTGTTTTTGAAAATGATTCTTGGTCTTAAACGAATTATATCTTTTTAAGAATTGTAAAAACTGTTTCTTTGAAGATGAATATGTTCTTATGCAGTTTTAAGACACTTTTTGATTCGAGTTATATGTTGCTTATATCAGTTTCTAGTTTATTGTAAAACTGTTGTTCGTGTTGTTAACGGTTATTAAGCAAGTTCGAATCTGTTTTGAGCTATGTTCTTGTTGGATCTTTAAATCTGCTGCTGTTAAATTCTTCTAAGGGTTTGGTATTCAGTGCGGTTTGTCACAGGTTTCTGTCCAGATTCATTGATATGAATGCGGTTTGTCCAGATACATCGAATCTGGAGAGGTCTGGTGCTGTCTAAGCGGTTTGTCGCTGGTTTGATATGCGGTTTGTCACAAGTCAACATCCAGATTCAATGTGTCTAAGTTGCGGTTTGATTGCAAAAACAGTTCTGCGTTTTGACGCCTGAATGATGCGTTTTGTTTCAAAAAGGGATGATGCGGTTTGTGCACAAACAGGTTATGCGGTTTGACAAATGAAGTGCAGTTTGAACAATAATGCCTGAAAGCGATTTGAGATATGCGTTTTGACTAAGATTCTTGATGCGGTTTGTTGTGGAAATTAAAGAAATTTGAGAATGGTTAGCGGTTTGACATATTTGGATGATGAGGTGTGACAAATGATGAGGTTTGATGAAATGTGCGGTTTGTCAAAATAAGTTGATGCGTTTTGTGGATCTGACCAAAACCAAATTAAATTCGTTCCATAATCTTGTCAACATAATCAGAACCAACATTCTTTATACAACCAACAACATAATAATATGAATAACCAACATTATAATCATCAAGCATCATCATAAATCAACAAACAAATCCAGCAACATCAAATTCATCAAAGTACATCCAATCCTAATCCTTGTCCTACACACATATCACCTATCAAATCATATCTTAGAAACGTCAACACTAATTATCAACAATTGTTAAATCTTTACATCTAAACTAAAAGAAATAAATCCCTAAGCCATTACAGCCTCGTCAATTAAAGGAAATGATATGCATCTCAGATTAATTCATGTCTTCCAATATCTCATCAAGATTATTCAAGATTAATTCATACAAACTCAATCATCATCGTGAAATATAAAAGAGTATCTTCTGATACTATCCGAACCTAAAAATTTAAGATGCTAACAAGGATGTTAGTTCTTTTCTTTGGCTCGTTCAATAGATATAAACTGAGTTAGACAAGACACAAAGTCCGACTGCTACAAATCTCTTATGATAATTAGACAAGATTCAAGGTCGGCTATTGATAATCTCAGAATAATTTTCATGCAACTTATTTTTTGGGTAAAGGCTTTTACCCCGGTAAATATATAACCAAAAAATAATGTTAAGTACAAATGGAATGTGGCAGAAGTACCACATTAACCTCAAGCGAAAAGCTTGATAAACTAGTATTTATGACATGCCATAAACACAATAAACCTAGCTATATAACATCACCTAACTAGGCATAAACAAGAAAAAACTTGTAACAAGCGAGCATCCCGCATCCAGCCATAGCACGAAGGGGGCAAGTCGACCCAGGAAGTCTGCCTCCTTAAAAACCCTTTCCAAGAAAAACCCAAAGGGAAAAACCTTGGAGTAGGGAAAAAGAATACAACCCTTACCTGGCACTCCCTTCGTGTATAATACAAACACTTGGAATCTTCCATTTGTCAAGTATCAAACGAGCCCGCGAGGTTATCTTCTTGAACAATTTTCGTGCAACTTAATGAAACATCATGACTGCCAAGAGTCTTACACACGAATAGTTATCTTCATCGATTCATTTTTGAAGTTAATTCTTCAAGTACTTTCCGAAATCAAAAGGAAAAGAAATATAACTAAAAAGTTATTTTCTTTCTTTAAATTCGTTTTAAGGAAAAATTGCAAAATATTTACATGCATCAAAATATTTACATGTATCCGACTAAGCTAATGACGTTTTCCCTAAGAATTTCTTCCCATTTTCTAAAAATGGGGTGCATTTTGAAGAGTTACATTTGAAAGGGATCACGGTGAATGAGCTTTTTGTTTCAATTGAGACGGGATTGGTCGGCTCTAATTTTGAAAATAGTGTCAAGAGCAAAAGATTGAGTAGATATTGCCCAATCTTGAGAGTACATACAAATTCCTTCACAAGGAATGCGAAGGATTTGAGCGAATGTGTATAGAGGTAGAGTGAAGTTTCTTTTATTGATGATGAAGGCGATTGAAATGCTATCATCGGTGTTTTGAATGATCCTAACGCTTTTGTAGAATTCAAAGATGAAAACCGGACAAATTTGTTCATCAATATCAAGAAGACAATCAAAGTTGATTGCCAAGAAGACTTGACGAATGTCGGTATCTTCAAGGAAACATTCCTTGACCACACGACCTTCGTGGATAAGTCGTTTTCAAGTCTTTTGAAGACTTTGCGATCGGTTTTTGACAATCCCTCTTTCCGATAGTAATGGGTGAGGTAATGAACAGTATCGTGGTGGTCTTGTTGGGTGACTTTAGGCATGGTTGGTCCTAGAAACACAAATATTCCAATTAGGCAAAATTTGTTGAGATGGGTTTATGGTTTGATTTGTATTAACAATGTTGTGAACACAATGTAATCTTAGTTATGTGAAAACCCTTTTTAATGATCAATTTTGGAAAACCTAATTAAATCAATTGATTAAAAATTGAGAAACCATAAATCCTAGGATGAGGATGATGAAAATTAGAACATGTTAGTGTAATTACTTACAATGATGTTCTAGAGAAGAATGCTTGAGGATATTGAGTCCTATGAAGATGAAACCAGCTCTTGGGTTATTTTTGTGTTTTGTGGGGAAAGGGAAAGCGAGCAGGGTTGGTTTTGAAAAGCGTATAGCTGGTTTCTGTCCCACGGTTCCCCCGGATCCCTTGTGTAAGGGATCATGCTAGTACTACTAGAGGGATCTGGCTACTGTAGACAGAAAAAGAGTGTTTGGCATTATTTTTGTAATAAGTTATAAATTAGCTTATGGAACAAAAATAGTTTTGGGGTTAAAAAAAAATCTTCGGTCAACGGGATTTGATAAATTAATTATCGAGGATCCATTTGTGATGACGGCGTTAGTTTGACGAGATCAAAAGGAATACTATTCCCGATGATGAGTAAGTCGGGAAAGTGGCGAAAAGAGACTTTCGAGCGGCTAGCAACTATTAGCAAAAATGGTATCAACACGTTCATGTAGAAGTAAGCTAGCTAATAAAAAGTAAACATACCTCTATGCTCTTGATTTTGGTTTGTGAATACATAAGACCAAAAATACTTCATGAGCTCTTAAAGTAATCCGTTGTACTTAGAATAAGTAGGTTGTGATTACTTTTAGGTTCTTCCTTGAAAGTTGACTTCATTATTCTTTGAATAGAAATGAAGGTTTTGGAGAGATCCTAGCATGAAGATTTCTTAAAAGGAAAATGTTAGAATAATCTATCAATATCCAACATGAGAGAGAAAAAAAATTGTTTTAAAAGGTTTCCTTCTTTGTAGGTTTCAAACATACACGGATCGTATCAAGTTTTTAAAGTACAACATACTCTAAGAAACTTGGTGACGAAGCTCTGATGCCAATTGTGGAAAACTAGAAGGGGGGTTGAATAGTTTTACCGATTAAAACTTTGTTTTAAAATATTTAGATCAACTTATGTCAATCTATTTGGATGTGTATGTTGGACATTGATAGATAGATATGTAAGAGAGTAATGAAAGATAAAAAGTAAGAAGCACATAACCATGACACGAGTATTTATAGTGGTTCGGCTACAAGGACACCTTCCTTGCCCTACTCCACTCCCCGAGTCACCTACTCGAGAGTTCGTAATCACTACACGACACCAACTCCTTATGGCGGAGAAGCCTTCACAACGTCGCCTACTCTTTTTCCGGTACTAGGCTAACCATCGGGTTCTTTCACAAAGGAGAACCACTCCTACCACAACGTCGCCTACCCTTTATTCGGTACAAGGCTAAGTACCGAGTTCCATTACAATGGAGGAACTACTACCCAACACTACACGACACCTATCCCCAAAGGAGATCCACTCCTTATTACAACACCATCAAGGATATCAATATCCTTGGAAACAAACTATTACTATTTGTATAACGATGCTCCTCATCGATTATACGACCTTGGCATCCTTCACTAATGCCTCTTGATTTGACTCCTAAGCATCTTTCACTAATGCCCTTGACACGAACGCTTGACACCTTTCACTAATGCCTTCGTCTTGACCTCTTTAGCATTCTTCACTAATGCTCTTGACACGGACGTTAAGCACCTTTCACTAATGCTTTCGTCTTGACTATTTCGGCATCCTTCACTAATGCCTTGGACACAACACTTCTATGGAGGAAGAAAGAAGTATCAACAAGAGAACCTCAGTAGTCTTGATGATGACGAAGCATGGAAACTCATGGACTTGAGCTTGCTCGACTTCAAGAAGTGGTGATCTCGCCTTTAAGAGGAACCTAGAGAATCACACAAAAACAAAAGACAAACTACATAGAAAGATCCCTTAGGATCTGTGGTTATAAGGTTACAATACTTGGAGAAAGTATGTGTGGGAGTGGCAACACAAAAGGATTTATAGAAGAAAAACAACTACTATTCCACGGATCCCACGGATCCCTCACTTGAGGGATCCGTCCAGTGTATTACTGGGGATCCGTGGGACACTCCCTTTTGCCAATGGATTTTGGGTCATGGGTCATGGGTTATGGGTCATGGGTATCCAAGTAGATACAATGTATCTATAAGATGCAATGCATCTAGTCCATGGTTCATGGATTAAAACTATGGGCCATGAATTAAAACCATGTATGACTTAAGCATGATGTCATGCAATGGGTTATGGGTCAAGCTCCATGGGTATGGGTCATGGACTTTGGGTTGTACCCAACTACATTCAATGTATTTGGTCAATAGGTCAAATACTTAAGTTTCTACCCAATTGTATTACCCATTATAATACATACTAGTTATGTATATATTTGCCCAATATGTAAACACTAGTTGTTGTACATATGTATTACTAAATCATAAAATCACTTATACTTGTTTTAGTGTTTTATGCGAAAACGTAAGTGTGTTAGAAAACTATTTGCTCAAACCATTTTAGTATTTTATTTGTTTCGTTAAAATGATTTTATGTTTGTTATCGACAAAACATTAGAAGATCGTAAAATATAAATAAACTTTTTTACGGCATATTTTTATTAACAGGTCTCTTGACAACTTCTGGTATTCTTTCCTTCAGACTTCAGTGGAAAGAAATGTGAGAAGTTTCTATTCAAGTGTGGGATGAAACGTTGCTGTTCTTCTATCATGATGATATAACCCCGAACGGAGAATCATGATTATCATTCTTAAATGGAGCAGCAAGATCGATGATATGGTGTGCTTCATTGTGCATCTGGCTAAGGCAAGCTTGAAAGAAAGCTTGGAATCTGCTCAATAAGAAGATTTACGGTTTGGGGGGAAGCTACCAAAGTCTCACTTTCTGATGGTTCAAGTTCTGACTTCTATTCAAGAACCTCGGAAGCTTTGGTGGTGAAATTTTAAGAGATGACGATTTCTATCTTCTACAACGGGGTTGTTCGATATCTTTATCTCGGTACTCGTATCATCATCTTCTTAAACTATATCATCTACTCTATCTTTGTAAATATTTATCAAAAACCAAATACAAAAATATAAAACCAACAAAAAGAAAATAGAAAAATATAAAACCAACAAAAAGAAAATAGAAAAATATAAAACCAATAAAAAACCCATAAAAATCAGAAAATTTGAAAAATACCAAAAATATTGTTTTTCAAAGACATGTCTTCTGGTATCGATAACATCTACGATCTTAGAAATGTCATTCAATAATGGCACGGGACCATAGATGAAGTTCGAGCACGAGGTGTAAATATTCTTTTCCAAAACATGTTTGCAGTTACTTCAGACTGTAACCCGTACTTAAACCATGGCTTGCTATTATTTCAGATAGCAACACGCTCTTCAAAAGAAGGAAAGTGCTCGGCTAAAACAATTTTCAAATGTTTCGTGCACTTATCCTAAAACAAAATGAGGAAAGTATGTCGAAGGACTGCTGTTCCTACTCAAATATTTTTCCTTCTAAAATTCTTCAGAAAAATATTTTTTTTAACAAAATAGTGGTAAACGAGTTGCTTTAAAATCAATCAGAATCAAGTTTTCATAAATTTTCAAAACCCAATCAATGACTTCAGCTTATTTAAAACTTTTCATAGAAAGAGTCATTGATTGAGGGGGAGAATGTTTTTCAAATTTATATCATCTATCGGGTTATCTAATTATCCTACATACTTAACTGAAAAATATGTTTGCCTATGTTGAATGACTAGGAGTTTAGGATATGATTATTAGTATTAGATGACTATAGTTTGATAAACATATTATTCCCATGCCTTACATGATCTGATTCATATGTTGGATTGACTTTTATTAGTCGATTGCTGTTTGGGTGTTGTCGACCACCATATATCTGTTTGTGTTGACTAACGTATGCAGATAAGATGGTTTATAAGAATGTTCCCGATCCGGATCCCACAAAAGAAGATGATTGGATGCCGAAAGAAAAGGGTAACTATATCTTGGGTCGACAAAAGAAGAAATGGAGCTTAATTGGATCTCTATAAAGTGTTGGCATGATAAATGCAACGTCAGAGATCTCACTGCATCAGCAGATGGTTTTCTTCCAGCCCTACAGCAACAACAGAAGCTTCTTAACTACCTAACGTATCTTTGTGCAAGACAAGTAGTGGATGATACCATTTTTTCTTAAAAAAATTTTAAAAATATTGTTTTGAAAATGGGAAAAATATTGTTTTGAAAATAAATTGAACTCAAATTTTGGAAATCAACCGGACTTCATTTTAAACATAAGTCACTCAATCAACGATTACGTCATCGATTGAGGGAGAGAGTGATTTCAAATAAAATATTTTCAAACGATATTTCTTCATAAAAGTCAGTTTTGTACAACATAAAGTGGTGATCTAAAGATTTAATGTTATGTCATGGTATGATTTTCTTTAAAACTCAAAGATCTTTCAAAATAATTTTTTTTTCTGTTCTTGTTTGATTGTGAAATTGTTTTATTTTACTTCAAGATCTCTTAAAACTATCATACCTGACACTAACAATCTTTAATGTCTAAAATTGATCCTTATCAGTTATTTTCAAAAATTAAATCAAGCCACGTCTTTCCCCAAAATTTTCCAAATGATTTAAATCAATTGAGATCACAAATCTCAAAAGGTTTGAAATTTTTTATCATCGTGATTTAAATCTCAAATATATTTAAATGGAATTGGTTTTAGTCCTTTAAAGGCACTCCTACCTCCATGTGCCAAACGATTTCTAATACATGATGCACATGATTGAGGAGGAGCACTTATCCAAAAACAAGATGAGAATTTAAACCAGGCCACATTTTCTCCCATGTTTTCTAAACCTATTTAAATCACTTGAGATCCAAAATCTCAAAGGGTTTGATATTTTTGATCGGGGGAGAATTTATGATTTAATTATGAAATCTGATAAATGATGATCGATTTGATTCAAAAGTGCAGGCTGCTCTCCCATATGTGCTAAACGCTTTCGAATCTTGAAGCACATATTGAGGGGGAGCATTTTAAAACAAAATAAACTATCAAGATACAAAAGCTTCTATGTTTTACACAGTGTTGCAAAAATGGTCGAATCGGCCGATTAATCACCGATTAATCGGTAATCGGCCATACACCTTGTAGAATTTTGAAAATCGGTCAAAAAATGGGCCAAAAATTGGCCGAATTGGTCAAAAATCGGTCGAATCGGTAAAAAATCGGCCGAATCGGTCAACTTTAAAAAAATAATAATTTCACTTATGACGCACAATGGGGATCGTTTATTTCACTTATAACGCACAATGGGCCTCATAATCAGAATTGGAGCCTTTTATTGAGGTTTGGAAACATAGTAGGCTTGGAATCAGTTAAGATCTTTAGTTTAGTCTCCAGAAATACCCAAAACTTGCAGGAAATACCAATCCGATTAATCACCGATTAATCCCGGCTTGACCGATTACTCGCTACAGGGTGGTCGACCGCCCGACTACCGATTCACGATTTTTGCAACATTGGTTTTACATAAGTACCTTGATTGATTTTCTAATGGTTTCTCTATAACTAGTGTGATCATGGAAGTACTTCAAAAACCTCTTTCCTCTATGTGTTAAATGATTTCAAACAACCAACGCACATATTGAGGGGGAGAATTTACCAAAAAAATCAAATTCCACGGAAATTGTGATCAAGAAATTATTTCAAAGAACTCTTGCCTCCATGTGCTAAACAATTTCAAAATCATATGCACATGTTGAGGGGGAGCATTTCTAAATGATCAAAACAATTAAGGTACAAACATCTTTGATTTTATATCACAAGTACCTTGATTGATTTTCCAAATGATTTCTCAATTGGTTTCAAGAAGGAAAGAACAATACCAAAAGACCGACTAATTTACTTTATGCATGGTGTTATAAGGATGGTTTAGGTTAGGTATTTGTTCACACGATCCAGCCAGAGCCGGAAGGATCTACCCAGGGACAATCCACTAGATAGTGTAGAACTCCTTAGGTATGATGAAAAAAGGAGAAAAATGAGAATATGGGAAGAGTACCGACTGAGACAGAGCTAGTACTTGAACAAACCCAATAAGGTTGTAGTAATGAAGTCTCGGTAAGCACTGAAGGGGTTGAAGAATGAAAAATAAATGAATGTGAAAAGGGTGAAAAGAAATAGCCCTCCAATAATTCAACCTTAGGGCAGAAACCGGGTTCAATTTATATGCTACTGGTGGTTACTAAGGTAACGCCGGTATTGAAGACAAGACGTCATGGACCCAGTGACGCACTACACTAAACTTCCCAAGCTACTCAAGTTCCTCTTAAAGGACTTGTTTCATTGTCACGGGGAACCTACATAATCTATCGAATTTCTCTTTCTTCATTTTCAAACGCAAAAAGTATTTCTGATTGAAAATTGATCTTTCTGATAAAACCTTCGTCGTATTGCAAAACTCTTTCTTCAAGCAGTACGCGATTGTTTTCAAATAAATTTTTCATCAATCAGTGAATCTCAATTCGCTGGTTCACTCACTCCGTGTTGTCTACTTTGGGATGCTCCGGTTCGAGAACGACTAGATCAAGCTGCGAAACCCTGTCAAGGAGATTCTTAGGAATCCTACCTGATTTTAGGCAGTATTTATACTGATCAACCGGGAACCGTAGTTCTTGCAACTGTATTCAACGAAAGTGAACAATGACACTTTCGTGTGTTTTATTGCTAACTGTTGTTTGCAGGAACATTGGACAGTTGCAGCTGATCGATATTGAGAAGTCAAATCATAAGCCGCATGCTCACAGCGTTCACACTTAATTGAAGAAAATCATGACAATCAAAGACATACAACGATGCTTCCGCTACTCTGATGAAGAGATGTCATGATCCAGAAAGTGTGAGCATGTCGGTCCAAAAGTCACAACATCACATGAAGGCAACACAATAAAGGGTGATCCAGAGATTTACTGTGGCTGGTGATCTCAAATAAAGCTCGAAGATCATCAAGACGTGGATCATTTCAAAGACCTCCACTTAAAGTACAAAGCAGTCGGACTATGAAGAGTCACTACTAAAGCACAAAGATGCGGAAGTTGAAGAATTAAAATCTACGAGCTCAGAACTGAAGACAAAATAGAATGCTAGGATTTAAAATGTAAATCATGGGGTGACCTCCCTTAGGGGGAGATTGTTAGGAATTGGAAATTCCATAAGGAAGTGTCGGTCACCCCAATTATAGTCTAGCATATGTTAGCTCGTAGACATATCGTTATTTACGTCATTTAGTAGTTAATTAGTTAGTTATTATTTAGTTAATTAGTTTAGAGCAACACCGTGGAGGAAGGACGAGTCTTTACCCACTGTATATCTGATTCACAGTCCGACAGGATGACGTTTAGGTTGTAACTATAAATACCCCTTCCATCCTTTGAAGGGGTGGAGCTTCTAATCCAACCTTTCACATTTTTGTTTTACTTTCTCTCTCAAGAACTCCCTCTCTACTCTTTCTATCTCTAAACATGGCATACTTGATCTTTCAACATCCTAGACCACCCGAATCATCAAACAACATAATATGTATGATCCTACACTACACCATCCTCCGCCCGTTCTATATCTTCAAAACTCGACACCATCATATGCACAATATGCAAACCAAAACCAATCATTTTCACAATATGCTTCATAAAATCCATATTTCTCACAACCCGCTTTCACACCATAAACTTTGAAAATGCACCAAGATCACTTTAATCAAATGGCTTTGCTCCAACTTCAACAACAATACCCATTTCACAACTTTAACCAAATAGCTCTCAGTAATTCTTCACAACCAACACAATGATGCCACCAATCCAACAACCACCACAAACTTTACACGTCACACCACCACACTCACCATTTCAAGCTTCACAAACTGAGTCGTCTCTGGTCGAAAAAGGAAAAGGAAAAGGAAAAAGACCCAAGACCAAAGAAAACCGACGTCATACATACCCATTGGATACAAGCGGAAGAAAAAAATTTGGCGAAACTTACGTTCAAATATCCGATGACCCAAGATTTGGCGTGGGCCCAAAATTGTTTTGCCAAAAAGTTCATAGTGAAAACAACCGAAATGCATCCTTCGAACGTATCAAGGATATGAGCACGGGAAAGTGGACAGCGTTGATACTTGATTGCAACAAGTTCGCCGAGATTGTCGACCAACATGAACGAATGAGTGGTGAAAACAATTCGGCGTGGCTAAATCGTTGTTATACAAACTTCCAAGAAATTTGGGGGTTTGCATTTGTGCACTATGAAGCATGGGGTATCTTGAAAGATCACCACAAATGGTGTGGTACTAAAACCGTTGTTCCTGGAAGACGCGTTCGTACAATTGATGATGTTGAAGAACCGAACGACCTATTTCAAGATGATACAATACCACGTCCTCCCAGCAAGTCAAGGCCTTTCAAGAGTCAAAAATCGGACTCTACAAAATCGGTGGGATCGTCGTCAAGTTGAGAAGCTTTTAAGAAAATGGTCAAAAAAGAGTTGTGACAAGAACATGCTAAGATGAATATATCGCGGCTCAAAAAAAATCGAGGAATTGAAGTTTCTTATTTTTTTCACCAAAACATGAGTCCAAAAGATGCGGCTAATATTGAAAAAAAAATAAAAAATGAGACCCGAGCAAAATATTTTAGCTGAAATTAGTATTTGTCGTATCGTACTTTTTATTATTTTCCATATTGTAGTTTTTAATATTTGTCATATTGTATCGTATTTTTAATATTGGGACATTTACATTTATATCCTTGAAAAATATCAATATTACTTCAATATCCTTACAAATTTTGTAATTACATGGATATCCTTTCAAACCTTCGATAATACACATGTATATCCAAATACAAAATTTAATCATTACAAAAAGATTTTAGTACGTCATTTTCAGTGATATGACATTTTTACCCTTGTATCTTCTTCATGTGGTTTCTTCATCTTCTTTACCTTCTTAGTTCTTATCACAACTCAATCTCATAATATTTCAAATTAATTAACTGTTCAAGATTTGGTTTAATTAAAAAAGATTCAAATTTTATACAAATTTTGCATCCCAATAATCTACGAATTTTAATCAATTTTTTTGAATTTAAGAATTGTTGTGTTCAATTGTTGTTGATATCTATTTGATTTATATTAAAATAAAAGTATATAAAATCCCCACTACTACACCCATTCGTGGCAATCTGCGTACACTTGTGTTCCTCCGTCTTGCTTCACGCCTGTAACCATTTTCTTGTTAATAAAAAGCTAGTATCTTTTAATGGTTATTTCTATAAGGACTCTAAATTGTGAGACCCTAATTAAATTGAATAACAGTTAAAAAGAAGAAAACGTTTCATGAAAGTAAAAGTAAAAAAAATGTATGTGGTCTTTTTTCTTTGTATTACTGGTGCGAAGGGTAAAAATGTATAATTACTTAGTAATTAACATTTAAATAATTTTTGAGTATATATAAACATTTAAGATACAATAAAAATATGTATTTGGATATAAGTGAGTATTTTGTAGTTTTAAAAGGATATTGATGTAATTTAAAATTTTGTAAGGATATTGAAGTAATATTGACGTTTATCAAGGATATTTGTAGTATCTTACTTTGTAGTGTTGTATGTAGTTGTAGTATCGTAGTTTTTATATATTTGTCGTATTCATATTGTATTTTTAATATATTGTATTTGAATTTTAGCTTAAAATGTGTATGTATAAAATAAAATGAGAGTAAAAACTAAAATTTACATGCACTAATGAAAATTATTGGTTGTTATTGCCGAAGAAAATATTTTAATTATTGGGGTGTTATTTGAAAGATACTAAAATGACGCTAAAATAACACACCAATAACAGTTATTAGTTGCCTGTTACACTAGCTCCCTAATACTAATAATTTTATTTTATTTATTTATTTTTTATTATTATTTTTTTTTTACCAATCATTTTTTGCTATGCTCTAACCATATGGCTAAAATTGTTTCCTGGTGCATTTTTGGGTTAAAGAAGCACATATTTTATTTTATTTTTCTTTTTTTCTTTCATTTTTATGGATATGATGATCGGGAGCTTGTCCACAGTTCTGAATACCTCTTTAATGGTATATAACTTGTTTGGTAAAAATAACAAGAATAAACCGAGCATTACTTACGCTCTTTATTTTAATTTCAAGTTTGATCATTTAAAAACTAACTGAGCTTTACGAGAAGATTGTTTCAAAGTTCATCGATAGATAGTTAGAGGAGAGTTATTTTACATACCAAACTTTTCTCACATTCTAAGTAACTAATCTCCACCATCTATTTAAAAAGAAATTAATTGATGAGATTAAAAACATTTTATTATTTCACTAAATTTTTATAATTTAAATATCTCTTAAACCGTTAATCGTTATGCGAAAATATTAACACCGTCGCGACGAGTATTTAATTATCTTTCTATAGACGGGCACTTTGATATACTTTTGAAAAAAGAAAAAAATTCGTTTTTTTCACGTATTTTTCATCTTTTTTTCGTTTTTTTTACGTTACTGAAATTTGCATGAAAAAAATCATGTATGATAAAACACTAAATTGAATATCAAATGTGATTTTACAATAATATCACATGTGATATTACATATCATATATGATTTAACACTAATTAGTGTTTTATCATATATGATTTGTTAATGCAAATTTCAGTAACGTAAAAAAACGAAAAAAGTTAAAAAAAAATGTGAAAAATACGAAAAAAAAAAATTTGTCGAAAGTATATCAAAGTGTCTATCTATAGAAAGATAATTAAATGCTCGTCGCAATGATATTTTTTTTTCGCTTAACGATTAACGGTTTGAAAGATATTAATATTTGAAAAAAAATGATGAAAGTGGATTTTTTAAATTGTTGGGATTAATCTCATCTATTAGATCAAATAAAAATGAATGGTGGAGATTGATCCCTTGATATGTAAAGAATCTTTTGTCCTCAAATGATCTTAAATCATATAGTTAAGATTTAAGATCATTTAAAGACAAAAACTTCTTTACATACTAAGGGATCAATCTCCACATTTTATTTTTATTAGATCTAATATATGAGATTAATCCCAACAATTCAAAAACCCACTTTCATCTTTTTTTTTTCAAATATAAATATCTTTCACACCGTTAATCGTCAAGCGAAAAAAATATACCATTATGACGAGCATTTAATTATCTTTCTATAGATACGCACTTTGATATACTTTTGACAAAAAAAAATTTTTCGTGTTTTTCACTTTTTTTTTTTTAAGTTTTTTTCGTTTTTTTACGTTACTGAAATTTGCATGAAAAAAATCATATATGATTTAACACTAATTTGAATACCACATGTGATATTAGTGTTAAATCATATATGATATGTATATCATATGTGATTTATCATATATGATTTAGCACTAGTATCACATATGATATTATATATCATATGTGATTTCACACTAATATCACATGTGATCTTCAAATTAGTTTTAAATCATATATGATATTTCATGCAAATTCCAGTTTCGAAGAAAAACGAAAAAAAAGACGAAAAAACATGAAAAAAACGAGTTTTTTTTCTTTTTTCGAAAGTATATCAAACTGCCCGTTTATAGAAAGATAATTAAATGCTCGTCGCGATAATGTAATTATTTTTGCTTAACGATTAACGGTTTAAAAGATATTTAAAATATAAAAAATATGTGAAATAATAAAATGCTTTTAATCTCAGTCATTGATTTCTTTTTAGATGAATGATAGAGATGAGTTCCTTGATATGTAAGAAAAATTTGGTATGTAAAATAACACTCTTCATATAGTTAAAGGGGTGATCTCTCATCGTATGTTGTTTTGCACTCATTCCCTCGTCCCAAGAATCATTTGCGGCTGTTAATTTGATTAAAAGTGAATCACAAACAACATAATCAGTACAATTTATCTAAATGTGTAAAGAGACACATATTTGAATAAAAGATATTTTTTTTTACTCTTATTTTAATGCTTATCAACGGATAAGAATCCGGATCTATTAAAAAATACTACAGTTTGCAAAGTTTAAAAAATATTTTGGTGCTGCCATGTGTCATCTCTCCTTTTTTGCCCCAAGGATATTTACATAATTTTACCATTATTCTTCTCAATAACCTCCCAACTACTATCATCATCTTCAAATCTAACGCAATCCCCATCTCCTCATCATATCCAACCTCTCTCCACCACCACCTCCGACAACCGTCCTATAACCGTCACCGAGAGCCAAAGATTGCGATGGCCGCGGCTGAAAGTGGGTGAAGTTTCCGGCAACTGCAGAACCAGATCCGGCCAAGACGTTCCTTCTTTCATTCTCACAAACATATTCAAATTTGCTGTTGCTTCTTGCTTATCATATCACTCCTCTATAACTAATTCGAAAGTAAATTTGTTCAGTTTGGTTTTTTATTTATTGATATAAATCTTGTTTTAAAAGTAAATTATTATTTGGTGTATAAACAAACAGGTGGTTGGTTAATTGATTGAGAGCAAAAGAAAAGAAAAGAAATGGGTTTGCAGACGGGATCGTATGAGATACAAGGGATGTTGAAAAAGGACATAAGCACATGTCGGATTATATATATATATATATATATATATATATATATATATATATATATATATATATATTTTACAAAGGTAAAGTAGTAGTGGGCTCTCAATCGTGAATCTGTGGTAGGAGGTAAGAAAGAAATGATACCTTTATTTGTTTAGATAAGATGTGTAGTGATGAGGTGGGTAAGTAAAGTACAAAGACTGTTGTTCATCGATTAAAAGAGTTGTTCATTAATTAAAATAGTTGTTCATTAGTTGTTTTTACTAATAATATCTTAATGTTCATCAGTTTTCTTTTGATGTTACTTTATAATGTTCATCAGTTAGATCACTTGTTCATCGGTTTTTTTTAAACAAATAGTGTTGTCATCAGTTTTCTGAATAAAAAAAATCACGTTGTTCATCAATTAGGTCACAATCAATCTTGTTTATCAGTTAGTATTTTTCATCAGTATTCTAAAAAAAAACTAGCAATGTTCATTAGTTCATCAGTTACTTTTGATATTGTTCATCAATTATTTTTTATTACGTTCATCAGTTATTTTTTATAATGTTTAGCAGTTTTCGAAAAAATAATGTTTATCAATTATTTTTGATATTATTCATCAGTTGTCTAGAAGAAATCGCAATGTTCATCTGTTAGTCGTTCATCGGTTCATCGATTAGTCTTGTTCATCAGTTAGTATTGTTCATAATTAAAAAACTTATTCATCGGTTCTCTTAAATTTTGTTCATCAGTTTATCGGTATTTAAAAAAAATTATAATGTTCGTTAGTTGTCGAAAAATCATAATGTTCATCAGTTTATCATTTGTTTGTTCATCAGTTAAAAAAACCAAAAATAACAAAAATAACAAAAAATGTATTTTGGTATACCAATTAGTGCATTTGAATGTATTTTTATAAGAAAAATATCTTTTAGACATTTTATCAAACACTTTGTATCTACTAAATATGAATAAGACGTCATCATCAACGTGCAATATCTCACTCATATTATATCGGATTTGAGTGATTCAAATTTCTGGGTAAAGAATGGTCAAAAGCCTACAATTTTCATGCTTTTAGTTTTGTAAAATTCGGCTTTTAAACTAGTCAAAATTAGAGCAAAAAATGCTGAAAATGTCAAGAAAGCCAACACCCACTTAAAAAGTTGAAAAGCAAAAGTTGAGACTCATATATCATAATGCATACCAAATTAAAAAGAATTAAATTTAAAAAATTATGATGAAATCGGTTTTTCATAAAAGTTTTTCGTTTAAAAGTTATTTACGTTTGAAGTTTTAGGGTGGAATAAAAAAATGGGTTAAAAGGACAAAAATGCGTTTAACCGAATTTAATAAGAAAAAAAAGTAGGGATTAAGTAGATGACACATGACACTAAATGATAAGCTTTTAGGCTTTTATTTTTTTCAATTTGCAAGGGATCACAACCTTAATAAATCCATATCATCCATCTAGTTTGTTTTAATGGTGAAGATTAACCTAACATTAAATATATCAACTTAAGTTCATATTTTTTAATTAAAATATTTTTTTTCGCATTCATACGTTTTCGTCTGCATTTTACGTTTTCAGACATTTTTATATGTTTCGTCCGTTTTCATACATTTTCGTCCGTTTTCATACGTTTTCCTCCGTTTTCAATCGTTTTCATCCACTATCTTACGTTTTCGTTTGTTTTCGTTCGTTTTCGTCCATTTTTCATACGTTTTCAAGTCGTCTTTTTACGCTTTAATACATTTTCGTCCGTTTTCATACGTATTCTCGTCCGTTTTCTTACATTTTCGTCCGTTTTTTACGTTTTCGTCCGTTTTCATACGTTTCTGAATATCACAAGTGATTTTCTGAATATCACTTGTGATATTCTGAATATCACTTGTGTTTTTCATGTTACAAAACATTAGTTGGAAATCACTTGTGATATTCTGAATATCGCAGAATATCACTTGACAGAATATCACTTGTGATATTCTAAATATCACAGAATTTCACTTATGATATTCTGAAACATATGAAAACGTCTAAAAACTTCCGAAAATATTTAAAAATGGATCAAAACGTCAGAAAACGGAGGAATATGTATGAAAACGGACGAAAACGTAAAAGCACGTATGAAAACGGACGAAAATGGACGAAAACGTATGAAAAGTAGACGAAAACGTAAAACGGACGTAAACGTATGAAAACAGACGAAAACGTATTAAAGTGGGCAAAAACATAAGAAACCGGACGAAAAAGATGAAACGTATGAAGTAACGAAAACGTATGAAAGCGAAAAAAAACATGAATTAAAAAAAATGAGAATCTAAAAAAAATGGATTAAAGAAAACGTGAATTAAAAAAAAAGACAAAAAAAAATTGTGAATAAATTAGAAAGACAAAAAGACAAGAAAAAAACACGAAAAAAACATGAACATAGGTTGACATATTAAATCTTAGTTTAATTTTTACTATTAAATCAAACTAAATAAATGGTGAAAATTAATCATTTGATAACTACGAAAATAAAAATATGAAAAATAACTAACCTCGTTTTAATAAAGTTAGATTATTTTATATTGATAAGATAAATCAAGTATACATATAAAAAGAGATAATATAAGATGCTGGTACTTTCCCAGCTCATTATTAAGCATTGCCATATGGGTTTAATGAATTTGGTGGGTGGTATTACAGCTGTACCATTTCTTTAATGGGACAAGTTATTTTGGCCTAAGTTATTCTTTAATTGTCGTTGTCGATTTTTTGCCAGCATACATATTGACTCAATAACAACAACGTTCTTAATGTAAAACAAACGTACGAGCAAACATGTCATTAAGGTTTCACTATATTTGTCATCATCTTGTCTTTTGGTAGTTTAGAAGGACCATCGTGTTGCAAGGAATTAACTTAGCAAGGAAATCGACAACCGATTGGGCTATGTTTCGGAGCCATGAGATCAATGCAAAATAAAATCATTTACAAGCAGATGATCGGTGCATGAGATCAATCATCAATGTAATTTTTCTATATATATATACTAAAACTCAACGTCGGTGGTATTATTTTAAACATTTTTTAATTATTTTAATAATTGGTATATTATTTTATTTGTTGGGCTTGTATGAGGAATATGTTGGGTTGCCATCTTCGGTCCCGTATACAAACACCGCTTTAGAATAGTGTTACAGATAAACTTGACCGACTTATTTCTTTTATACTTTTCTACACATCGGTCTCTTCCAAACACTGGTATAATTAAATCTTAAACTATTAATTGTTTAGCTTATTGATTTCTTAGTTGTGATGACCTTGAAGTTGTTAATTTTATTTAATTTTTGGGGTTTTTGTAAAATTAGGTGTTGTTTGATTGTTTGGGTTGGGTATGTGATTCTTTTATTATTGTGGTTGTTATCATCAGTTTATTTATCATGCTTATTTGGTATAGGTGTCGCCTCGCATAACGGAAAGGCATCACATTCTGAATTTATGTTTGCAACCATGGTGGGTGCACTTCTAAACAAAGTTACAATTGAGGTAAGCCGCATCTTGGCGGGGAAAATTCTTGGATTTGCAGCCATGGCGGGTTCGCCCTTTTGTTTACTTTGGTTGCTTATTAAGCAGACTTCTTTTGGTGCATGTAGTCTAATTGATATTTGTGCCGATGTTGTTATGCAAAACAATATATGTATTATGATTTCTGTTTGTAAATGGTGGGTAACAAAACACTCTTTTAGGGTTTGGGGCTTTTAAAACAGGAAGGACGATGTCACTATAGATGTATAATTTAGTCGCTAAGGCGATGATGATAGTTTTCTGCATTTATAGAATTGGTAAGCATGATTTATCAACTCCCATATCTTGGCGAGGCAGCCGCATGCACATTGTGGTTGCAGCCATGGTGGGTGTCTGGTAACGCTTCCATACTCGCAAATCCGAGCCTGTATATATATTAAAAGGCATGACAACGGTATGGTGTTTACGACTTTTATATACCGAGGTTTCTTCAATAAAGAGTTAACAAGTTGTGCCATTTTGCAAACATGAGTATGTTGTTTTCAGATTATTGGGCACTAAAATTTATTTGTGTCTTGAACCAAACATTTATGATCGACTGTGCTCAGGGGGTGTGGGGTATGTTAAGGCGGTAAGGTCAACAATGAAGATAGTATTTCCTTAGTGCGTTTATTATTTTCCCGTTGATCAAGGGGTGTTTGGTGTACTGTATTTAGCTAGCGTATGAACTTATCTGAATTTGGAATTGCCGAGACTGAAGAAGCATAGTGGAAAATCAGTTTGGATTCGTAACAATCTTTGGTCCCAATGGGAACTAAAAAGGCTATGATGAGTCAAAATGGGTTTGGTGAAAGTAGAGATGGTTCGTATATTGGCACGGCGAACTGTTAGTTCGCAGCCATGGTGCGCGCATCCTCTTTTGCCTAATATGTTCCGTATATGTAGTCTATATGTAACGCTATTAAATGGATGCTATAAAGGCTATGATGAGCCTAAATGGGTTTCGTTACTAAAACTTGACGTTGGTGGTATTATTTTAAATGTTTTTAATTTTTTTTAATAATTGGCATACTATTTTATTTTTTGGGCCTGTATGAGGAATACGTTTGGTTGCCATCTTGGTTCCAGTATACAAACACCGCTTTTGAATAGTTTATAGATAAACTTGACCGACTCCTTTCTTCTACACTTTTCTATAGATCGGTTTCTTCCAAACACAGGTATAATTAAATCTTAAACTATTAATTGTTTAGCTTATTGATTAGTTAGTTGTGATGACCTTGAAGTTATGACGCTTATTTGGTATAGGTGTCGCCTCGCATAATGGAATGGCATCACATTCTGAATTTATGTTTGCAACCATCCTGGGTGCGCTTCTAAACAAAGTTACAATTGAGGTAAGCCATATCTTGGCAGGGCAAATTCTTTGATTTGCAGCCATGGCGGGTTCGCCTTTTGTTTACTTTGGTTGCTTATAAAGCAGACTTATTTTGGTGCCTGTAGTCTAATTAATATTTATGGTAATGTTGTTATGTAAAACAATATCGTATTATGATTTCGTTTGTAACTGGTGGGTAAAAAAACACTCTTTTAGGGTTTTGGCTTTCAAAACCCAGAAAGGACGCTGTCACTACAGATGTATAATTGAGCGCTAAGCGATGACGATAGTTTTCTGCATTTATGGATTTGGTAAGCGTGATTTATCAACTCCTGTATCTTGGCGAGGCAGCCACATGCACTTTGTCGTTGCAGCCATGGCGGGTGTCTGGTAACGGTTCCATACTCGCACATCCGAGCCTGTATATATACTAAAAGGCATGAGAACGATATAGTATTTACGAATTTTATATACTGAGGTTTCTTCAATAAAGAGTTAACAAGTTGTGCCATTCTGCAAACATGAGTCTGTTGTTTTCGGATTATTGGGCACTAAAATTTATTTGTGTCTTGAACGAAACATTTCTGATCGACTGTGTTCAAGGGGTGTGGGGTATGTTAAGGCGGTAAGCTCAGCAATGAAGATAGTATTTCTTTAACGCGTTTATTAATTTCCCGTTCATCAAGGGGTGTTTGGTGTACTATATTTAGCCAACGTATGACCTTATGTGAGTTTGGAATTGCCGAGGCTGAAGAAGGATAACGGAAAATCAGTCTGCATTCGTAACAATCTTTGGTCCCAATAGGTACTAAAAAGGCTATGATGAGTCTAAATGGGTTTGGTGAAAGTTGAGATGGTTCGATATTGGCGCTACGAACTGTTAGTTCGCAGCCATGGTGGGCGCATCCTCTTTTGCCCAATCTGTTCCATATATGTGGTTTATATGTAACGCTATTAAATGAATGCTATAAAGGCTAGGATGAGCCTAAATGGGTTTGGTGAATTTGTTGCATATCTGAGCTTTAAAAGAAGCTGACATGCTTTTTTAATGGTCACCAGCCTGGTGCTTTGGTATAGATATATAATGGGTATCCATCGGTAGCCCATAGCGTCTGCTTCATTTGATTTTATTATTCCACCGCTATACAATCATCTAATTCATTGCTTTTCACGTTTCTGTCATCTACATGTGACGCTACTAAATGGAAACTAAAAAGGCTATGATGAGGTGTAGAACCGGTGAGTTTTTTTTATTGTTGAGTGGTAAAAAATGGGTTGCTAAATAGGCACAGATAAATTGGCCCGTTATGATCAGAAACTGCTCTAATTTTTTTTGGGCCCCTTTTATCGAATATATATGTCGTTTCATTTTCTTTGGTGTGAAGCTACGTGTCTTTTGTTTTTTCTCCGAATTCTTGGTAGGTATGCCGTTTGTTTGATCCTTGGTTCATTGTTCCATGTTCGATTTATGTGGTTGTGTTTTTGTTTTGCATATTTGTTGTAGGTTGTTTCATCGTGTGTGTAATGAGAAAGTGTTTGGTGTTGTTTAGGAGCTATAGTATCTATTATTCTTTATTATGTTTTTGCATGCACGTTAGTTTGGCTATTGTTTTGCAATGTGTGGATTTTTTGGTTAGGGATTGTTGCATTTAGGTTGCTTTGTTGTACAGGTGTTTTGATTGTTAGTATGAGAGGTAAGAGTGCGGCATACAACACATACCACATAACGTTCACTGCAATATCAGTTGCATGGGCTTTAACAGTCCAATGGCCATGACTGGAACAACAACTCAAATCATACTATTTTTAAACCAGTGAGTCCGTTGCACTATTAAAGCCCGTGTGACTAGTATAGCAGAAACATGTCATTAAAGCAGTGCAATGGAATATTAAGTTGTCGTAAAATTAGAGAGTATGTTTTGGAAAGTACTTTGCTGCAAAATATTAAGGCGATGATGATCATCACATCTCACTTAACTACGTATATAGTGGAAGTTTTATAATGGTGGTGTATTTGCGTATCTGAGCCTATGCATTGCTACAAAAATGAAAACAATTTGTATCTTATCCATTATTCTCTAATCTGTAATGGATTTGTTGGCGTAAGTGTTTTAGCACTACACATGTGATGCTATGCAGTCAATGTTAAAGAGTTCGTGATGAGTCTCCATGAATTTTATTGAACCTGAGATTCTTTGCAAATTGGCAGGGCAACCTATTTGGTTTGCAACCAAATATGATGTCACTTTCCTAGGTTGTTTTGCATTGTTGGTGCTTTCTTTTTAAGTGTTACCGATGTGGTCGGTCAATTACTTTAAATGTGTGACTATTTTATTAGTATGGGACGTTGAGACTTTGCGTTGGGCTTATATCTAAGGAGGCCCTTTTCTGAATGTAAGGAGTACTTTTGAGGCGTTTCGTTTCCCATTTCATTCCAGAAATTTACACACGTTTCTTCACGTAGGAGGAAACTGCTTTGTAACACGTTTGTGGAAAACTAGAAGGGGGTTGAATAATTTTACCAATTTAAAACTTCCTTTTAAATATTTAGATCGACTTATGTCAATCTATTTGATTGTTTATGTTGGATGTTGATAGATAGATATATAAACGTGTAATGAAACATAAAGAGTGAGAAGCACATCACCACGACACAAGTTATTTATAGTTGTTCGGCTACAAGGACACCTTCCTTGCCCTACTCCACTCCCCGAGTCACCTACTCGAGTTCGTAAGCACTACACCAACTCCTTGTGGCGGAGAAGCCTTCACAACGTCGCTTAACCTTTTTCCGGTACTAAGCTAAATACCGAGTTCTTTCACACCAAGGCGAACCACACCTAACACAACGTCGCCTACCCTTTATACGGTGCTAGGCTAACCACCGAGTTCTTTCACACCTTAGGAGAACTAATCCTATCACAACATCGCCTACCCTTTATCAGGTACTAGGCTAAGCACCTAGTTCCATTATGGAGGAACTACTACCCTTCACGACACAACACCTAATCTCAATGAGATCTACTCCTTGTTACAACACCATCAAGGATATCACCATCCTTGTAAATAAACAAATACTTATATGTATAACGATGCACCTCATCGATTATACGACCTAGGCATTCTTCCCAAATGCTACTTGATTTGATTCTTTGGCATCCTTCACTAATGCCTTTGACACAATGCTTGGTACCCTTCACTAATGCCTTCGTCTTGACACCTTTAGCATTCTTCACTAATGCTTTGACACGGATGATGAACATCTTTCACTAATGCTTTCATCTTGACACTTTCGGCATTCTTCACTAATGCCTTCAACCCAACATCTATGGAGAAAGGAAGAACTATCAACAAGAGAACCTTAGTTGTCTTAATGATGACGAAGCATGGCAACTCATGGACTTGAGCTTGCACGTCTTCAAGAAGTGGTGATCTCTCCTTTAAGAGGAACCTAGAAGATCACACAAAAACAAAAGACAAACTACATATATCACTTAGATCTGAGGTTAGAGGGTTAGAATACTTGGGGGAAGTATGTGTGTAAAGTGATGCATAGAAAGGAAGAAATGACTCTCTATTACAGAGAATTCTCTACTTGTTCCCGGATCCCACGGATCCCTTCCACTGGGATCCGGCTAGCACAAAGCCGGGATTCGTGGAACGCCCTCTTGCCCATGGGTATTTTTGGTTATGGGTCATGGGTCATAGGTTATGGGTTGATCCATGGTTTTCTATCTAGATACAATGAACTTGGTTAAGTGGTATATATAAAACCATGGGTTATGGGTCAAAACCATTTGCTAGTATTTACCCATTTAGTATATACTTGTATTTACCCATTTTAGCATACACTTAGTTTTTACCCATTTTAGTTATACTTAGTTTAAGTATATGTTTAACCCAATATGTAAACACTAGTTGTTGTACATATGTATCTAAATCATAAAATCACTTATACTTGTTTTAGTGTTTTATGTGAAAGCGTAAGTGTGTTAGAAAACTATTAGTTCAAACCATTTACGTATTTTATTTGTTTCGTAAAAATGATTTTACGTTTGTTATCGACAAAACATTAGAAGATCGTAAATATAAATAAACGTTTTTACGGCTTATTTGTATTAACAACGTTTCCACATACGTTTCTTCATGTGTGTAATTTATTCATAACAATTACAGTTTAGTATTAATTAAAGATTCGTGATTTTTGGGTTTTTCTGTCAATAAATACGGTGTGGAAGGCAAAAAAAGGAGGAAGAGGACGAGTTTGATGAGGATTCTAAAGAATCCCATGGCACGATTATGGGTTCGTCTTTCCTTTAAATTTTCCAGTTTCGACAATTTCATTGTGTTTGATTATTGATATGCTTTGTGGGGGTTATGGGTTAGATTTGTAAAAATTATATGTAGTGATTTATTTTTCTTTTTTAAAAAAAAAATACTATCGATGGGTTTGGCCCTTTTAAATGACTATACATGTCGTTTCACTTTCTTTTGTGTGAAACTATCTGTGTTGCACTTCTCCTCTACAATTGTTTTTATGTAGCCTAGTTTTTAGATCTTCAGTTCATTGTTGCTGTTTCGTTTTCTGAGGCTGTGTTTTAGGTTTGCATGTGTGCTATGTTATATAGAATTATTAAAAGTGACAGAAGTGGTGCTTTAGTATAGATATATTATATTATATAAAGATAGTATTCTAAGGCCGTGATGAATTTGAATAGGTCCGGTTAAAGCCGAGATTACCCATATCTTGGTAGGGCAATTAAAAAGGGTTGCAGCCATGGCGGGTGTATTCACTTTTTCTGAATTAGTACCCTATCTGAGCCTAAACCAAGAAACATTATAGCAAGAATGTAATGTGCAAACCTATGTTCGTGATCAGTTTGAACGGCTTTGATTAAAACTGAGATTGCTCATTTGGCATGGCAACCTCTTAAGGCTGCAACCATGGGTGGTATAAATGGGTGTTCAAGCTGCTTAAAACTGAAATAATATCTACGATTTCCTTTGTGTTTGATGAAATGTTAATGCAGCTAATAGTTTGCAAGGTTCAAATCATTGCACATAATCATCAGCAATACGTAAGTGGAACCGCTATCCTTATCTACATTGAATTAATACATGTTTAGTATTATATTCTTTCCTTTTTTTTAAACAAGGTTTACCAATTCTCGAAAAGAAAGCTGCTTTAACCATCAACAAGGAAGGGTGGTTTACACGGCATGCATCTGGTTGTCAACCACGACAAAAATATGGCAGTGCGACAAAAATATGTTACCAGGCCAGGGTAATGTCATGCTTGCCAAGCAGAACAGCAACATCATGATTGAAGGTAACAAACATTATGTTGTAATAGAACATACATACCCGCATCCTGATATTTTTATATGTTTGTAAACTCGCGCTAGCTGACATTGCTGTATGGTTCTCTTACATTTTGCAACTCACAAGAATCATTGAATCACAAGAATGAAGAATAATATATCTCGCAATCAAGCTTTCTTGATTGAATGGCATGTCAGACCTGTTATCATCTATAAACTAAGGCTATTAAAATCGGACTACAAATAGATGATACCAGTCCGGCATGGCATCCAATCAACAAACCTGGATCACAACTAAATAAACGGTCACCATTGGTTGTATTGGTATGCGTCGCTATTGTTGCTGCTAATGTTCTTTACCAACGGAATGAAGTCCCGGCGCAAGCGTCAGAGCATTATTCTGTCACCAATGTTACGTTATCAGCTTAGCCTGGTATATGTGCATGCTTTACATTTTTGAGTAGCAATAGGTAGTTCATTATAAAATTGTTAAAGTATATATTTTAAATGTTTTATGATGGCTACCTATTGCTATTGGAAATTGTCTTGCCACCATAACCACACATTTGTTGCTATCAATTAATTTCACTACCCATTCTCTGTACAAGAGGTAAGACACAGAGGTGACCATATGCGTTAAGTGGTATAGGTAATGTTGATAATGTTACACTAATCCACATATACTTCCACGATGAGGTAATTCAAACGTATCTTTATTGAGTTCTTCATTTATTTTTTATATGGTTATTTGGATTCTTGAATTGTAGTAAGTTCAACCTAATGACAGTAATACTTTCATGTTTTCTTAGGACGATGATATTGCACAGGAAAAACAGCCAGAAAATACGCAACTATCATACAGTACATGATATTATAG
>OU343219.1:62678970-62881963 GCA_910596185.1 Chrysanthemum makinoi
AATCCTTGTGTAAGGGACCATGCTAGTACTACTAGAGGGATTGCTACTGTTAGACAGAAAGAAAAAGAGTATTTGGCATATTTTTGTAATAAGTTATAAATTAGCTTATGAACAAAATAGTTTTGGAGGTTAGAAAAAAAATCTTTGGTAAACAGGGATTTGATAAATTAATTATGCGATGGGCCATTTGTGACGACGGCGTTAGTTTAACGAGATCAAAAGGAATACTATTCCCGATGATGAGTAAGCGGGGAAAGTGGCGAAAAGAGACTTTCGAGCGGCTAGCAATTATTAGCAAAAATGGTATCAACACATTCATGTAGAAGTAAGCTAGCTAATGAAAAGTAAACATACCTTTATGCTCTTGATTTTGGTTTGTGAATACATAAGACCAAAAATACTTCATGAGCTATTAACGTAAGATGTTGTACTTAGAATAAATTAGGTTGTGATTACTTTAGGTTCTTCCTTGAAAGTTGACTTCATTATTCTTTGAATAGAGTGAAGGTTTGAGAGATCCTAGCATGAAGATTTCTTAAAAGGAAAATGTTAGAATAATCTATCAATATCCAATATGAGATAGAAAAAAAAATTGTTTTAAAAGGTTTCCTTCTTTGTAGGTTTAAAGGGTTTCTTCTTTGTAGGTTTCAAACTGGTGACGAAGCTTGATGCCAATTGTGGAAAACTATAAGGGGGGTTGAATAGTTTTACCGATTAAAACTTTGTTTTAAAATATTTAGATCAACTTATGTCAATCTATTTGGATGTGTATGTTGGACATTGATAGATAGATATGTAAGAGAGTAATGAAAGATAAAAAGTAAGAAGCACATAACCATGACACGAGTATTTATAGTGGTTCGGCTACAAGGACATCTTTCTTGCCTTACTCCACTCCTCGAGTCACCTACTCGAGAGTTCGTAATCACTACACGACACCAACTCCTATGGCGGAGAAGCCTTCACAACGTCGCCTACTCTTTTTCCGGTACTAGGCTAACCACGGGTTCTTTCACAAAAGGAACCCACTCCTACCACACGTCGCTCCCCTTTATTCGGGACAAGGCTAAGTACCGAGTTCCATTACAATGGAGGAACTACTACCCAACACTACATGACACCTATACCCAAAGAGATCCACTCTTATTACAACACCATCAAGGATATCATATCCTTGGAAACCACTAACTTACTATTTGTATAACGATGCTCCTCATCGATTATACGACCTTGGCATCCTTCACTAATGCCTCTTGATTTGACTCCTAAGCATCTTTCACTAATGCCCTTGAACACGAACGCGGACACCTTTCCTAATGCCTTCGTCTTGACCTCTTTAGCATTCTTCACTAATGCTCTTGACACGGACGTTAAGCACCTTTCACTAATGCTTTCGTCTTGACTATTTCGGCATCCTTCACTAATGCCTTGGACACAACACTTCTATGGAGGAAGAAAGAAGAATCAACAAGAGAACCAGTTAGTCTTGATGATGACGAAGCATGGAAACTCATGGACTTAAGCTTGCTCGACTTCAAGAAGTGGTGATCTCGCCTTTAAGAGGAACCTAGAGAATCACACAAAAACAAAAGACAAACTACATAGAAAGATAATTTAGGATCTGTGGTAGTAAGGTTACAATACTTGGGAACGTATGTGTGGGAGTGGCAACACAAAAGGAAGAAAAGGCTCATTTATAGAAGAAAAAAACTACTATTCCCACGGATCCCACGGATCCCTCATTGAGGATCCGTCCAGTGTATTCTGGGGATCCGTGGGGACGCTCCTTTTGCCAATGGATTTTGGGTCATGGGTCATGGGTTATGGGTCATGGGTATCCAATTAGATACAATGTATCTATAAGATGCAATGCATCTAGTCCATGGTTCATGGATTAAAACTATGGGCCATGGATTAAAACCATGTATGACTTAAGGATGATGTCATGCAATGGGTTATGGGTCAAGATCCATGGGTATGGGTCATGGACTTTGGGTTGTACCCAACTACATTCAATGTATTTGGTCAATGGGTCAAATACTTAAGTTTCTACCCAATTGTATTACCCATTATAATACATACTAGTTATGTATATATTTGCCCAATATGTAAACACTAGTTGTTGTACACATGTATTACTAAATCATAAAATCACTTATACTTGTTTTAGTGTTTTATGTGGAAACGTAAGTATGTTAGAAAACTATTTGCTAACCATTTCCGTATTTTATTTGTTTTCGTTAAAAATGATTTTATGTTTGTTATCGACAAAACATTAGAAGATCGTAAAATATAAATAAACTTTTTTACGGCATATTTTTATTAACAGGTCTCTTGACAACTTCTGGTATTCTTTGCTTCAGACTTCAGTGGAAAGAAATGTGAGAAGTTTCTATTCAAGTGTGGGATGAAACGGTGCTGTTCTTATCATGATGATATACACCCGAACGGAGAATCATGATTATCATTCTTAAATGGAGCAGCAAGATCGATGATATGGTGTGCTTCATTGGCATTATGCATCGGCTAAGGCAAGCTTGAAAGAAAGCTTGGAATCTGCTCAATAAGAAGATTTCGGGTTGGGGGGAAGCTACAAAGTCTCACTTTCTGATGGTTCAAGTTCTGACTTCTATTCAAGAACCTCGGAAGCTTTGGTGGTGAAAGTTTAAGAGATGACGATTTCTATCTTCTACAACGGGGCTGTTCGATATCCTTATCTCGGTACTCGTATCATCATCTTCTTAAACTATATCATCTACTCTATCTTTGTAAATATTTATCAAAAACCAAATACAAAAATATAAAACCAACAAAAAGAAAATAGAAAAATATAAAACCAACAAAAAGAAAATAGAAAAATATAAAACCATAAAAATAAGAAAATTTGAAAAATACCAAAAATATTGTTTTTCAAAGACATGTCTTCTGGTATCGATAAAATCTGCGGTCTTAGAAATGTCATTCAATAATGGCACAGGACCATAGATGAAGTTCGAGCACGAGGTGTAAATATTCTTTTCCAAAACATGTCTCAAAATATGGCTTGCAGTTACTTCAGACGTAACCCGTACTTAAACCATGGCTTGCTAATTATTAAGATAGCAACCGCTCTTTAAAAAAGAAGGAAAGTGCTCGGCTACAAACAATTTTCAAATGTTTCGTGCACTTATCTAAAACAAATGATGGGAAGTATGTCGAAGGATGTGTTCCTACTCAAATATTTTTCCTTCTAAAATTCTTCAGAAAAATATTTGTTTTAACAAAATAGTGGTAAATGAGTTGCTTTAAAATCAATCAGAATCAAGTTTTCATAAATTTTCAAAACCCAATCAATGACTTCAGCTTATTTAAAACTTTTCATAGAAAGAGTCATTGATTGAGAGGGAGAATGTTTTTCAAATTTATATCATCTATCGGGTTATCTAATTATCCTACATACTTAACTAAAAAATATGTTTGCCTATGTTGAATGACTAGGAGTTTAGGATATGATTATTAGTATTAGATGACTATAGTTTGATAAAACATATTCCCAATGCCTTACATGATCTGATTGATATGTTGGATTGACTTTTTATTAGTCGATTTTGTTGGGTGTTGTCGACCACCATATATATTGTTGTGTTGACTACGTATGCAGATAAGATGGTTATAAGAATCCCGATCCGGATCCACAAAGAAGATGATTGGATGGCAAAAGGAAAGGGTAACTATTTCTTGGGTCGACAAAAGAAGAAACGGAGCTTAATTGGATCTCTATAAAGTGTTGGCATGATAAATGCAACGTCAGAGATCTCACCGCATCAGCAATGGTTTTCTTCGCCCTACAGCAACAACAGAAGCTTCTTAACTACCTAACGTATCTTTGTGCAAGACAAGTAGTGGATGATACCATTTTTTCTTAAAAAAAATTTAAAAATATTGTTTTTGAAAATGGGGAAAAATATGTTTTGAAAATAAATTGAACTCAAATTTTGGAAATCAACCGGACTTTATTTTAAACATAAGTCACTCAATCAACGACTACGTCATCGATTGAGGGAGAGAGTGATTTCAAATAAATATTTTTTCAAGCGATATTTCTTCATAAAAGTCAGTTTTGTACAACATAAAGTGGTGATCTAAAGATTTAATGTTATGTTTCTTTAAAACTCAAAGATCTTTCAAAATAAATTTTTTCTGTTTTGTTTTGATTGTGAAATTGTTTTATTTTACTTCAAGATCTCTTAAAACTATCATACCTGACACTAACAATCTTTAATGTCTAAAATTGATCCTTATCAGTTATTTTCAAAAATTAAATCAAGTCACGTCTTTCCCCAAAATTTTCCAAATGATTTAAATCAATTGAGATCACAAATCTCAAAAGGTTTGAAATTTTTTATCATCGTGATTTAAATCTCAAATATATTTAAATGGAATTGGTTTTAGTCCTTTAAAGGCACTCCTACCTCCATGTGCCAAACGATTTCTAATACATGATGCACATGATTGAGGAGGAGCACTTATCCAAAAATAAGATGATAATTTAAACCAGGCCACATTTTCTCCCATGTTTTCTAAACCTATTTAAATCACTTGAGATCCAAATCTCAAAGGGTTTGATATTTTGACGGGGGAGAATTTGTGATTTAATTATGAAATCTGATAAATGATGATCGATTTGATTCAAAGTGCAGGCTGCTCTCCCATATGTGCTAAACGCTTTCGAATCTCGAAGCACATATTGAGGGGAGCATTTCAAAACAAAATAAACTATCAAGATACAAAAGCTTCTATGTTTTACACAGTGTTGCAAAAATGGCCGAATCGGCCGATTAATCACCGATTAATCGGTAATCGGCCATACACCTTGTAGAATTTTGAAAATCGGTCAAAAAATGGGCCAAAAATCGGCGCGAATTGGTCAAAATCGGTCGAATCGGTAAAAATCGGCGAATCGGTCAACTTTAAAAAATAATAATTTCACTTATGGCCACAATGGGGATCGTTTATTTAACTTATAACGCAAAATGGGCCTCATAATCAGAATTGGAGCCTTTTATTGAGGTTTGGAATCGGTTAAAATCTTTAGTTTGGTCTCCAGAAATACCCAAAACTTTCAAGAAATACCAATCCGATTAATCCACCGATTGACCGATTACTCGCTACAGGGTGGTCGACCGCCCGACTACCGATTCACGATTTTTGCAACATTGGTTTTACATAAGTACCTTGATTGATTTTCTAATGGTTTCTCTATAACTAGTGTGATCATGGAAGTACTTCAAAAACCTCTTTCCTCTATGTGTTAAATGATTTCAAACAACCAACGACATATGAGGGGAGAATTTCCCAAAAAAATCAAATGGCTTTTTCCACTGAAATTGTGATCAAGAAATTATTTCAAAGAACTCTTGCCTCCATGTGCTAAACAATTTCAAAATCATATGCACATGTTGAGGGGAAGCATTTCTAAATGATCAAAACAATTAAGGTACAAACATCTTTGATTTTATATCACAAGTACCTTGATTGATTTTCCAAATGATTTCTCAATTGGTTTCGAGAAGGAAGAACAATACCAAAAGACCGACTAATTTACTTTATGCATGGTGTTATAAGGATGGTTTAGGTTAGGTATTTGTTCACTAGATAGTGTAGAACTCCTTAGGTATGATGAAAAAAGGAGAAAAATGAGAATATGGGAAGAGTACCGACTGAGACAGAGCTAGTACTTGAACAAACCCAATAAGGTTCTAGTAATGAAAGTCTCGGTAAGCACTGAAGGGGTTGAAGAATGAAAAATAAATGAATGTGAAAAGGGTGAAAAGAAATATCCTCCAATAATTCAACCTTAGGCAGAAAACGGGTTCAATTTATATGCTACTGGTGGTTACTAAGGAACGCGGGTATTGAAGACAGGCGTCATGGACCCCAGTGACGCCACTACACTAAACTTCCCAAGCTACTCAAGTTCCTCTTAAAGGACTTGTTTCATTGTCACGGGGAACCTACATAATCTATCGACTTTCTCTTTCTTCATTTTCAAACGCAAAAAGTATTTCTGATTGAAAATTGATCTTTCTGATAAAACCTTCGTCGTATTGCAAAACTCTTTCTTCAAGCAGTACGCGATTGTTTTCAAATCAATTTTTCATCAATCGTGAATCTCAATTATTTGGTTCACTCACTCCGTGTTGTCTACTTTGGGATGCTCCAGTTTGAGAACGACTAGATCAAGCTGCGAAACCCTGTCAAGGAGATTCTTAGGAATCCTACGATTTTAGGCGGTATTTATATTGATCAACGGGGAACGTAGTTCTTGCAACTGTATTCAGCGAAAGTGAACAATGACACTTTGGTGTTTTATTGCTAACTGTTGTTTGCAGGAACATTGGACAGTTGCAGCTGATCGATATTGAGAAGTCAAATCATAAGCCGCATGCTCACAGCGTTCACACTTAATTGAAGAAAATCATGACAATCAAAGACATACAACGATGCTTCCGCTACTCTGATGAAGAGATGTCATGATCCAGAAAGTGTGAGCATGTCGGTCCAAAAGTCACAACATCACATGAAGGCAACACAATAAAGGGTGATCCAGAGATTTACTGTGGCTGGTGATCTCAAATAAAGCTCGAAGATCATCAAGACGTGGATCATTTCAAAGACCTCCACTTAAAGTACAAAGCAGTCGGACTATGAAGAGTCACTACTAAAGCACAAAGATGCGGAAGTTGAAGAATTAAAATCTACGAGCTCAAGCTGAAGACAAAATAGAATGCTAGGATTTAAAATGTAAATCATGGGGTGACCTCCCTTAGGGGAGATTGTTAGGAATTGGAAATTCCATAAGGAAGTGTCGGTCACCCCAATTATAGTCTAGCATATGTTAGCTCGTAGACATATCGTTATTTACGTCATTTAGTAGTTAATTAGTTAGTTATTATTTAGTTAATTAGTTTAGAGCAACACCGTGGAGGAAGGACGAGTCTTTACCCACTGTATATCTGATTCACAGTCCGACGGGATGACGTTTAGGTTGTAACTATAAATACCCCTTCCATCCTTTGAAGGGGTGGAGCTTCTAATCCAACCTTTCACATTTTTGTTTTACTTTCTCTCTCAAGAACTCCCTCTCTACTCTTTCTATCTCTAAACATGGCATACTTGATCTTTCAACATCCTAGACCACCCGAATCATCAAACAACATAATATGTATGATCCTACACTACACCATCCTCCGCCCGTTCTATATCTTCAAAACTCGACACCATCATATGCACAATATGCAAACCAAAACCAATCATTTTCACAATATGCTTCATAAAATCCATATTTCTCACAACCCGCTTTCACACCATAAACTTTGAAAATGCACCAAGATCACTTTAATCAAATGGCTTTGCTCCAACTTCAACAACAATACCCATTTTACAACTTTAACAAATAGCTCTCATGTAATTCTTCACAACCAACAAAAAGATGCCACCAACCCAACAACCACCACAAACTTTACACGTCACACCACCACACTCACCATCTCAAGCTTCACAAACTGAGTCGTCTCTGGTCGAGAAAAAGGAAAGGAAAAGAAAAAAGACCCAAGACCAAAGAAAACCGACGTCATACATACCCATTGGATACAAGCGGAAGAAAAAAATTGGCGAAAACTACGTTCAAATATCCGATGACCCAAGATTTGGCGTGGGCCCAAAATTGTTTTGCCAAAAAGTTCATAGTGAAAACAACCGAAATGCATCCCTCGACGTATCAGGATATAGCAGGAAAGTGGACAGCGTTGATACTTGATTGCAACAAGTTCGCCGAGATTGTCGACCAACATGAACGAATGAGTGGTGAAAACAATTCGGCGTGGCTAAATCGTTGTTATACAAACTTCAAGAAATTGGGGGGTTTGCATTTGTGCACTATGAAGCATGGGGTATCTTGAAAGATCACCACAAATGGTGTGGTACTAAAACCGTTGTTCTGGAAGGCGCGTTCGTACAATTGATGATGTTGAAGACCGACGACCTATTTCAAGATGATACAATACCACGTCCTCCCAGCAAGTCAAGGCCTTTCAAGAGTCAAAAATCGGACTCTACAAAATCGGCGGGATCGCCGTCAAGTTGAGAAGCTTTAAGAAAAATGGTAAAAAAGAGTTGTGACAAGAACATGCTAAGATGAATATATCGCGGCTCAAAAAAATCGAGGAATGAAGTTTCTTATTTTTTCACCAAAACATGAGTCCAAAAGATGCGGCTAATATTGAAAAAAAAATCAAAAATGAGACCCGAGCAAAATATTTTAGCTGAAATTAGTATTTGTCGTATCGTACTTTTTATTATTTTCCATATTGTAGTTTTTAATATTTGTCATATTGTATCGTATTTTTAATATTGGGACATTTACATTTATATCCTTGAAAAATATCAATATTACTTCAATATCCTTACAAATTTTGTAATTACATGGATATCCTTTCAAACCTTCAATAATACACATGTATATCCAAATACAAAATTTAATCATTACAAAAAGATTTTAGTATGTCATTTTCAGTGATATGACATTTTTACCCTTGTATCTTCTTCATGTGGTTTCTTCAATTCTTTACCTTCTTAGTTCTTATCACAACTCAATCTCATAATATTTCAAATTAATTAACTGTTCAAGATTTGGTTTAATTAAAAAAGATTCAAATTTTATACAAATTTTGCATCCCAATAATCTACGAATTTTAATCAATTTTTTGAATTAAGAATTGTTGTGTTCAATTGTTGTTGATATCTATTTGATTTATATTAAAATAAAAGTATATAAAATCCCCGCTACTACACCCATTCGTGGCAATCTGCGTACACTTGTGTTCCTCCGTCGCGTTTCACGCCTGTAACCATTTTCTTGTTAATAAAAAGCTAGTATCTTTTAATGGTTATTTCTATAAGGACTCTAAATTGTGAGACCCTAATTAAATTGAATAACAGTTAAAAAGAAGAAAACGTTTCATGAAAGTAAAAGTAAAAAAAATGTATGTGGTCTTTTTTTCTTTGTATTCTTGGTGCGAAGGGTAAAATGTATAATTACTTAGTAATTAACATTTAAATAATTTTTGAGTATATATAAACATTTAAGATACAATAAAAATATGTATTTGGATATAAGTGAGTATTTTGTAGTTTTAAAAGGATATTGATGTAATTTAAAATTTTGTAAGGATATTGAAGTAATATTGACGTTTATCAAGGATATTTGTAGTATCTTACTTTGTAGTGTTGTATGTAGTTGTAGTATCGTAGTTTTTATATATTTGTCGTATTCATATTGTATTTTTAATATATTGTATTTGAATTTTAGTTTAAAATGTGTATGTATAAAATAAAATGAGAGTAAAAACTAAAATTTACATGCACTAATGAAAATTATTGGTTGTTATTGCTGAAGAAAATATTTTAATTGTTGGGGTGTTATTTGAAAGATACTAAAATGGACGCTAAAATACACACCAATAACATTATTAGTTGCCTGTACAGTAGCTCCCTAATACTAATAATTTTTATTTATTTATTTATTTTTATTATTATTTTTTTACCAATCATTTTTTGCTTGCTCTAACCATATGGCTAAAATTGTTTCCTGTGCATTTTGGGTTAAAGAAGCACATATTATTTTATTTTTCTTTTTTTCTTTCATTTTTATGGATAATGATGATGGAGCTTGTCCACAGTTCTGAATACCTCTTTAATGGTATAAATAACAAGAATAAACCGAGCATTACTTACGCTCTTTATTTTAATTTCAAGTTTGATCATTTAAAAACTAACTGAGCTTTATGAGAAGATTGTTTCAAAGTTCATCGATAGATAGTTAGAGAAGAGTTATTTTACATACCAAACTTTTCTCACATACCAAGTAACTAATCTCCAACATCTATTTAAAAGAAATTAATTGATGAGATTAAAAACATTTTATTATTTCAAAATTTTTATAATTAAATATCTCTTAACCGTTAATCGTTATGCGAAAATATTTACACCGTCGCGACGAGTATTTAATTATCTTTCTATAGACGGGCACTTTGATAACTTCGAAAAAAAGAAAAATTTATTTTTTCACGTATTTTCATTTTTCCGTTTTTTCGTTTTTCGTTACTGAATTTCATGAAAAAATCATTATGATAAAACAAAATCAAATGTGATGATCAGTTAAATCATATATGATTGTAATATCATATGTGATTTTACAATAATATCACATGTGATATTACATATCATATATGATTTAACACTAATTAGTGTTTTATCATATATGATTTGTTATGCAAATTTCATAACGTAAAAAAAACGAAAAAACTTACAAAAATGTGAAAAATACGAAAAAAGAAAATGTTGAAAGTATATCAAAGTACCTGTCTATAGAAAGATAGTTAAATGCTCGTCGCAATGATATATTTTTTCCGCTTAATAATTAACGGTTTGAAAGATATTAATATTTGAAAAAAATATATGATAAAAGTGGGTTTTTTAAATTGTTGAATTAATCTCATCTATTGATCAAATAAAATGAAGGTGGAGATTGATCCCTTGATATGTAAAGAATGTTTTGTCCTCAAATGATCTTAAATCATATAGTTAAGATTTAAGATCATTTAAAGACAAAATCTTCTTTACATACTAAGGGATCAATCTCCACATTTTATTTTTATTAGATCTAATATATGAGATTAATCCAACAATTCAAACCCACTTTCATCTTTTCAAATATAAATATCTTCACACGTTAATCGTCAAGCAAAAAAAATATACCATTACGACGAGCATTTAATTATCTTTCTATAGATAGGCACTTTGATATACTTTCGACAAAAAAATTTTTTCGTGTTTTTCACGTTTTTTTTTAAGTTTTTTTCGTTTTTTACGTTACTGAAATTTGCATGAAAAAATCATATATGATTTAACACTAATTTGAATACCACATGTGATATTAGTGTTAAATCATATATGATATGTATATCATATGTGATTTATCATATATGATTTAGCACTAGTATCACATATGATATTACATATCATATGTGATTTCACACTAATATCACATGTGATCTTCAAATTAGTGTTAAATCATATATCATATTTCATGCAAATTCCAGTTTCGTAGAAAAACGAAAAAAAAGACGAAAAAACATGAAAAACGATTTTTTTTTTCTTTTTTCGAAAGTATATCAAATGCCCGTTATAGAAAGATAATTAAATACTCGTCGCGATGATGTAATTATTTTTGCTTAACGATTAACGGTTTAAAAGATATTTAAATTATAAAAAATATGTGAAATAATAAAATGCTTTTAATTTCAGTAATTGATTTATTTTTAGATGAATGATATAGATGAGTTCCTTGGTATGTAAGAAAAATTTGGTATGTAAAATAAACATCTTCATATAGTTAAAGGGGTGATCTCTCATCGTATGTTGTTTTGCACTCATTCCCTCGTCCCAAGAATCATTTGCGGCTGTTAATTTGATTAAAGTGAATCACAAACAACATAATCAGTACAATTTATATAAATGTGTAAAGAGACACATATTTGAATAAAAGATTTTTTTTTTTCTTACTCTTATTTTAATGCTTATCAACGGATAAGAATCCGGATCTATTAAAAAATACTACAGTTTGCAAAGCCTAAAAAATATTTTGGTGCTGCCATGTGTCCTCTCTCTTTTTTTGCCCCAAGGATATTTACATAATTTTACCACTATTCTTCTCAATAACCTCCCAACTACTATCATCATCTTCAAATCTAACACAATCCCCATCTGCTCATCATATCCCCTCTCTCCACCACCACCTCCGACAGCCGTCCTATAAAACGTCACCGAGAGCCAAAGATTGCGATGGCCGCGGTGAAAGTGGGTGAAGTTTCGGCAACTGCATGAAACCAGATCCGGCCAAGACGTGTTCCTTCTTTCATTCTCACAAACATATTCAAATTTGCTGCTGCTTCTTGCTTATCATATCACTCCTCTATAACTAATTCGAAAGTAATTTTGTTCAGTTTGGTTTTTTATTTATTGATATAAATCTTGTTTTAAAAGTAAATTATTATTTGGTGTATAAACAAACAGGTGGTTGGTTAATTGATTGAGAGCAAAAGAAAAGAAAAGAAATGGGTGTTTGCGACGGGATCGTATGGGATACATGGGATGTTGAAAGAAAGACATAAGCACATGTCTGGATTAGATATATATATATATATATATATATATATATATATATATATATATATTTATATATATATATATTACAAAGGTAAAGTAGTAGTGGGCTCTCAATCGTGAATCTGTGGTAGGAGGTAAGAAAGAAATGATACCTTTATTTGTTTAGATAAGATGTGTAGTGATGAGGTGGGTAAGTAAAGTACAAGACTGTTGTCATCGATTAAAGAGTTGTTCATTAATTAAAATAGTTGTTCATTAGTTGTTTTTACTAATAATATCTTAATGTTCATCAGTTTTCTTTTGATGTTACTTTATAATGTTAATCAGTTAGATCACTTGTTCATCGGTTTTTTTTTTAAACAAATAGTGTTGTCATCAGTTTTCCGAATAAAAAAAATCACGTTGCTCATCAATTAGGTCACAATCAATCTTGTTTATCAGTTAGTATTTTTTATCAGTATTCTAAAAAAAAACTAGCAATGTTCATTAGTTCATCAGTTACTTTTGATATTGTTCATCAATTATTTTTTATTACGTTCATCAGTTATTTTTTATAATGTTTAGCGTTTTGAAAAAATAATGTTTATCAATTATTTTTGATATTATTCATCAGTTGTCTAGAAGAAATCGCAATGTTCATCTGTTAGTCGTTCATCGGTTCATCGATTAGTCTTGTTTATCAGTTAGTATTGTTCATAATTAAATAACTTATTCATCGGTTCTCTTAAATTTTGTTCATCAGTTTATCGGTATTTAAAAAAAATCATAATGTTCGTTAGTTGTCGAAAAATCATAATGTTCATCAGTTTTGGTCACAAAGTTCATCAGTTTATCATTTGTTTGTTCATCAGTTAAAAAAACCAAAAATAACAAAAATAACAAAAAAATGTATTTTGGTATACCAATTAGTGCATTTGAATGTATTTTTATAAGAAAAATATCTTTTAGACATTTTATCAAACACTTTGTATCTACTAAATATGAATAAGACGACATCATCAACGTGCAATATCTCACTCATATTATATCGGATTTGAGTGATTCAAATTTCTGGGTAAAGAATGGTCAAAAGCCTACAATTTTCATGCTTTTAGTTTTGTAAAATTCGGCTTTTAAACTAGTCAAAATTAGAGCAAAAATTTGAAAATGTCAAGAAAGCCAACACCACTTAAAAGTTGAAAAGCAAAAGTTGAGACTCATATATCATAATGCATACCAAATTAAAAAGAATTAAATTTAAAAAATTATGATGAAATCGGTTTTTCATAAAAGTTTTTCGTTTAAAAGTTATTTACGTTTCAAGTTTTAGGGTGGATATAAAAAATGGGTTAAAAGGACAAAAATGCGTTAACCGAATTTAATAAGAAAAAAAGTAGGGATTAAGTAGATGACATGACACTAAATGATAAGCTTTTTAGGCTTTATTTTTTTTCAATTTGCAAGGGATCACAACCTTAATAAATCCATATCATCCATCTAGTTTGTTTTAATGGTGAAGATTAACCTAACATTAAATATATCAACTTAAGTTCATTTTTTTTAACTAAAATATTTTTTTTCGCATTCATACGTTTTCGTCTGTTTTTTACTGTTTTCAGACATTTTTATATGTTTTCGTCCGTTTTCATACATTTTCGTCCGTTTTCATACGTTTTCCTCCGTTTTCAATCGTTTTCATCCACTATCTTACGTTTTCGTTTGTTTTCGTTCGTTTTCTTTCGTTTTCGTCCATTTTTCATACGTTTTCAAGTCGTCTTTTTACGCTTTAATACATTTTCGTCCGTTTTCATACGTATTCCGTCGTTTTTTTCTCCTACATTTTCGTCCGTTTTTTACGATTTTCGTCCGTTTTCCATACTTTTTCATGTTACAAAACATTAGTTGGAAATCACTTGTGATATTGAATACGAGAATATCACTTGACGAATATCACTTGTGATATTCTAAATATCACAGAATTTCAATTATGATATTCTGAAAATATGAAAAGTCTAAAAACTTCCGAAAATATTTAAAAATGGATCAAAGCGTCAGAAAAGCGGAGGATATGTATGAAACGGACGAAAGCGTAAAAAGCACGTATGAAAAGCGGACGAAAACGTATGAAAAGTAGGCAACGTAAAACGGACGTAAACGTATGAAAACAGACGAAAACGTATTAAAATGGGCAAAAACATAAGAAAACGGACGAAAACAGATGAAAACGTATGAAAAGTAACGAAAACGTATGAAAGCGAAAAAAAACATGAATTAGAAAAAATGTGAATCTAAAAAAAATGGATTAAAGAAAACGTGAATTAAAAAAAAAGACAAAAAAAAATTGTGAATAAATTAGAAAGACAAAAAGACAAGAAAAATCACGAAAAAAAACATGAACATAGGTTGACATATTAAATCTTAGTTTAATTTTTACTATTAAATCAAACTAAATAAATGGTGAAAATTAATCATTTGATAACTACGAAAATAAAAATATGAAAAATAACTAACCTCGTTTTAATAAAGTTAGATTATTTTATATTGATAAGATAAATCAAGTATACATATAAAAAGAGATAATATAAGATGCTGGTACTTTCCCAGCTCATTATTAAGCATTGCCATATGGGTTTAATGAATTTGGTGGGTGGTATTACAGCTGTACCATTTCTTTAATGGGACAAGTTATTTTGGCCTAAGTTATTCTTTAATTAGTTGTCGATTTTTTTGCCAGCATACATATTGACTCAATAACAACAACGTTCTTAATGTAAAACAAACGTACGAGCAAACATGTCATTAAGGTTTCACTATATTTGTCATCATCTTGTCTTTTGGTAGTTTAGAAAGACCATCGTGTTGCAAGGAATTAACTTAGCAAGGAAATCGACAACCGATTGGGCTATGTTTCGGAGCCATGAGATCAATGCAAAATAAAATCATTTACAAGCAGATGATCGGTGCATGAGATCAATCATCAATGTAATTTTTCTATATATATATATACTAAAACTCAATGTCGGTGGTATTATTTTAAACATTTTTTAATTATTTTAATAATTGGTATATTATTTTATTTGTTGGGCTTGTATGAGGAATATGTTGGGTTGCCATCTTCGGTCCCGTATACAAACACCGCTTTAGAATAGTGTTATAGATAAACTTGACCGACTTATTTCTTTTATACTTTTCTACACATTGGTCTCTTCCAACAACATGGTATAATTAAATATTAAACTATTAATTGTTTAGCTTATTGATTTCTTAATTGTGATGACCTTGAAGTTGTTAATTTTATTTAATTTTTGGGGTTTTTGTAAAATTAGGTGTTGTTTGATTGTTTGGGTTTTGTATGTGATTCTTTTATTATTGTGGTTGTTACCATCAATTTATTTATCATGCTTATTTGGTATAGGTGTCGCCTCGCATAACGGAAAGGCATCACATTCTGAATTTATGTTTGCAACCATGGTGGGTGCACTTCTAAACAAAGTTACAATTGAGGTAAGCCGCATCTTGGCGGGGCAAATTCTCTTTTGTTTACTTTGGTTGCTTATTAAGCAGACTTCTTTTGGTGCATGTAGTCTAATTGATATTTGTGCCGATGTTGTTATGCAAAACAATATATGTATTCTGATTTCTGTTTGTAAATGGTGGGTAACAAAACACTCTTTTAGGGTTTGGGGCTTTTAAAACAGGAAGGACGATGTCACTATAGATGTATAATTTAGTCGCTAAGGCGATGATGATAGTTTTCTGCATTTATAGAATTGGTAAGCATGATTTATCAACTCCCATATCTTGGCGAGGCAGCCGCATGCACATTGTGGTTGCAGCCATGGTGGGTGTCTGGTAACGCTTCCATACTCGCAAATCGAGCTGTATATATATTAAAAGGCATGACAACGGTATGGTGTTTACGACTTTTATATACCGAGGTTTCTTCAATAAAGAGTTAACAAGTTGTGCCATTCTGAAAACATGAGTATGTTGTTTTCAGATTATTGGGCACTAAAATTTATTTGTGTCTTGAACCAAACATTTATGATCGACTGTGCTCAGGGGGTGTGGGGTATGTTAAGGCGGTAAGGTCAACAATGAAGATAGTATTTCCTTAGTGCGTTTATTATATTCCCGTTGATCAAGGGGTGTTTGGTGTACTGTATTTAGCCAGCGTATGACCTTATCTGAATTTGGAATTGCCGAGGCTGAAAAAGGATAGTGGAAAATCAGTCTGGATAAGTAACAATCTTTGGTCCCAATGGGAACTAAAAAGGCTATGATGAGTCAAAATGGGTTTGGTGAAAGTAGAGATGGTTCGTATATTGGCACGGCGAACTGTTAGTTCGAGCATGGTCTTGCGCGATCCTCTTTTGCCCAATCTGTTCCATATATGTAGTCTATATGTAACGCTATTAAATGGATGCTCTAAAGGCTATGATGAGCCTAAATGGGTTTTGTTACTAAAACCCGACGTTGGTGGTATTATTTTAAACGTTTTTAATTTTTTTTTAATAATTGGCATACTATTTTATTTTTTGGGCCTGTATGAGGAATACGTTTGGTTGCCATCTTGGTTCCAGTATACAAACACCGCTTTTGAATAGTTTATAGATAAACTTGACCGACTCCTTTCTTCTACACTTTTCTATAGATCGGTTTCTTCCAAACACAGGTATAATTAAATCTTAAACTATTAATTGTTTTGCTTATTGATTAGTTAGTTGTGATGACCTTGAAGTTATGACGCTTATTTGGTATAGGTGTCGCCTCGCATAATGGAATGGCATCACATTCTGAATTTATGTTTGCAACCATCCTGGGTGCGCTTCTAAACAAAGTTACAATTGAGGTAAGCCATATCTTGGCAGGGCAAATTCTTTGATTTGCAGCCATGGCGGGTTCGCCCTTTTGTTTACTTTGGTTGCTTATAAAGCAGACTTATTTTGGTGCCTGTAGTCTAATTAATATTTATGGTAATGTTGTTATGTAAAACAATATCTGTATTATGATTTCTGTTTGTAACTGGTGGGTAAAAAAACACTCTTTTAGGGTTTTGGCTTTCAAAACCCCGAAAGGACGCTGTCCACTACAGATGTATAATTGAGCCGCTAAGCGATGACGATAGTTTTCTGCATTTATAGATTGGTAAGCGTGATTTATCAACTCACGTATCTTGGCGAGGCAGCCACATGCACTTTGTGTGTTGCTGCCATGGCGGGTGTCTGGTAACGGTTCCATACTCGCACATCCGAGCCTGTATATATACTAAAAGGCATGAGAACGATATAGTATTTACGAATTTTATATACTGAGGTTTCTTCAATAAAGAGTTAACAAGTTGTGCCATTCTGCAAACATGAGTCTGTTGTTTTCAGATTATTGGGCACTAAAATTTATTTGTGTCTTGAACGAAACATTTCTGATCGACTGTGTTCAAGGGGTGTGGGGTGTATGTAAGGCGGTAAGCTCAGCAATGAAGATAGTATTTCTTTAATGCGTTTATTATTTTCCCATTCATCAAGGGGTGTTTGGTGTATATATTTAGCAACGTATGACCTTATGTGAGTTTGGAATTGCCGAGGCTGAAGAAGGATAATGGAAAATCATCGGATTCGTAACAATCTTTGGTCCCAATAGTTACTAAAAAGGATATGATGAGTCTAAATGGGTTTGGTGAAATTTGAGATGGTTCGTATATTGGCACGAGGAACTGTTAGTTCGCGACCATGGTGCGCGCATCCCTTTTGCCCAATCTGTTCCATATATGTGGTTTATATGTAAGCTATTAAATGATGCTATAAAGGCTGGATGAGCCTAAATGGGTTTGGTGAATTTGTTGCATATCTGAGCTTTAAAAGAAGCTGACATGCTTTTTTAATGGTCACCAGCCTGGTGCTTTAGTATAGATATATAATGGGTATCCATCGGTAGCCCATAGCGTCTGCTTCATTTGATTTTATTATTCCACCGCTATACAATCATCTAATTCATTGCTTTTCACGTTTCTGTCATCTACATGTGACGCTACTAAATGGAAACTAAAAAGGCTATGATGAGGTGTAGAAGGTGAGTTTTTTATTGTTGAGTGGTAAAAAATGGGTTGCTAAATAGGCACAGATAAATTGGCCCGTTATGATCAGAAACTGCTCTAATTTTTTTGGGCCCTTTTTAACGAATATATATGTCGTTTCATTTTCTTTGGTGTGAAGCTACGTGTCTTTTTGTTTTTCTCCAGAATTCTTGGTAGGTAGGCCGTTTGTTGGATCCTTGGTTCATTGTTGCATGTTCGATTTATGTGGTTGTGTTCTTGTTTTGCATGTTTGTTGTAGGTTGTTTCATCAGTGTGTGTAACTGAGAAAGTGTTTGGTGTTGTTTAGGAGCTATAGTATCTATTATTCTTTGTTATGTTTTTGCATGCACGTTAGTTAGGCTATTGTTTTGCAATGTGTGGATTTTTTGGTTAGGGATTGTTGCGTTTAGGTTGCTTTGTTGTTCAAGTGTTTTAATTGTTAGTATGAGAGGTAAAAGTGTGGCATTCAACACATACCGCATAACGTTCACTGCAATATCAGTTGCATGGGCTTTAACAGTCCAATGGCCATGACTGGAACAACAACTCAAATCATACTATTTTTTAAACCAGTATTGAGTCTGTCGCACTATTAAAGCCCGTGTGACTAGTATAGCAGAAACAGGTCATTAGAGCAGTGCAATGGAATATTAAGTTGTCGTAAAATTAGAGAGTATGTTTGGAAAGTACTTACTGCAAAATATTAAGGCGATGATGATCATCACATCTTACTTAACTACGTATTTTGGCATGGCAACCACATTACGAATGTGGTTGCAGCCATAGCGGAAGTTTTATAACGGTGGTGTATTTGCGTATCTGAGCCTATGCATTGCTACAAAAAAGAAAACAATTTGTATCTTATCCATTATTCTCTAATCTGTAATGGATTTTTTAGCCTAAGTGTTTTAGCAGTTCACATGTAATGCTATGCAGTCAATGTTAAAGAGTTCGTGATGAGTCTCCATGGATTTGGTTAAACCTGAGATTCTCTGCAAATTGGCAGGGCAACCTATTGGGTTTGCAGCTAAATATGATGTCACTTTCCTAGGTTGTTTTGCATTGTTGGTGCTTTCTTTTTAAGTGTTACCGATGTGGTCGGTCGATTACTTTAAACGTGTGACTATTTTTTTAGTATGGGCCGTTGTGAGTTTGCGTTGGGCTTATATCTAAGGAGGCCTTTTTCCGAATGTAAGGAGTACTTTTGAGGCGTTTCGTTTCCCATTTCATTCCAGAAATTTACACACGTTTCTTCACGTAGGAGGAAACTGCTTTGTAACACGTTTGTGGAAAACTAGAAGGGGGGGTTGAATAATTTTACCAATTTAAAACTTCCTTTTAAATATTTAGATCGACTTATGTCAATCTATTTGATTGTTTATGTTGGACGTTGATAGATAGATATATACACGTGTAATGAAACATAAAGAGTGAGAAGCACATCACCACGACACAAGTTATTTATAGTGGTTCGGCTACAAGGACACCTTCCTTGCCCTACTCCACTCCCCGAGTCACCTACTCGAGAGTTCGTAAGCACTACACCAACTCCTTGTGGCGGAGAAGCCTTCACAACGTCGCTTAACCTTTTTCCGGTACTAAGCTAAATACCGAGTTCTTTCACACCAAGGCGAACCACACCTAAACAACGTCGCCTACCCTTTATACGGTGCTAGGCTAACCACCGAGTTCTTTCACACCTTAGGAGAACTAATCCTATCACAACATCGCCTACCCTTTATTAGGTACTAGGCTAAGCGCCTAGTTCCATTATGGAGGAACTACTACCCTTCACGACACAACACCTAATCTCAATGAGATCTACTCCTTGTTACAACACCATCAAGGATATCACCATCCTTGTAAATAAACAAATACTTATATGTATAACGATGCACCTCATCGATTATACGATCTAGGCATTCTTCCCAAATGCGACTTGATTTGATTCTTTGGCATCCTTCACTAATGCCTTTGACACAACGCTTGGTACCCTTCACTAATGCCTTCGTCTTGACACCTTTAGCATTCTTCACTAATGCTTTGACACGGATGATGAACATCTTTCACTAATACTTTCATCTTGACACTTTCGGCATTCTTCACTAATGCCTTCAACCCAACATGTATGGAGAAAGGAAGAACTATCAACAAGAGAACCTTAGTTGTCTTGATGATGACGAAGCATGGCAATTCATGGACTTGAGCTTGCGTCTTCAGAAGTGGTGATCTCTCCTTTAAGAGGAACCTAGAAGATCACACAAAAACAAAAGACAAACTACATAGATCACTTAGATATGAGGTTAGAGGGTTAGAATACTTGGGGGAAGTATGTGTGTAAAGTATTGCATAAAAAGGAAGAAATGGCTCTCTATTTATAGAGAAAATTCTCTACTGTTCCCCGGATCCCACGGATCCCTTCCACTTGGGATCCGGCTAGCACAAAGCCAGGGATCTGTGGAACGCTCCTCTTTGCCCATGGGTATTTTTGTTATGGGTCATGGGTCATAGGTTATGGGTTGATCCATGGTTTTCTATCTAGATACAATGAACTTGGTTAAGTGGGTTATGGGTCAAAACCATTTGCTAGTATTTATCCATTTAGTATATACTTGTATTTACCCATTTTAGCATACACTTAGTTTTTACCCATTTTAGTTATACTTAGTTTAAGTATATGTTTAACCCAATATGTAAACACTAGTTGTTGTACATATGTATCTAAATCATAAAATCACTTATACTTGTTTTAGTGTTTTATGTGAAAGCGTAAGTGTGTTAGAAAACTATTAGTTCAAACCATTTACATATTTTATTTGTTTCGTTAAAATGATTTTACGTTTGTTATCGACAAAACATTAGAAGATCGTAAAATATAAATAAACGTTTTTACGGCTTATTTGTATTAACAACGTTTCCACATACGTTTCTTCATGTGTGTAATTTATTCATAACAATTACAGTTTAGTATTAATTAAAGATTCGTGATTTTTGGGTTTTTCTGTCAATAAATACGGTGTGGAAGGCAAAAAAAGGAGGAAGAGGACGAGTTTGATGAGGATTCTAAAGAATCCCACGGCACGATTATGGGTTCGTCTTTCCTTTAAATTTTCCAGTTTCGACTATTTCATTGTGTTTGATTATTGATATGCTTTGTCGGAGTTATGGGTTAGATTTGTAAAAATTATCTGTAGTGATTTTTTTTTTTCTTTTTTTTTAAAAAAAATACTATCGATGGGTTTGGCCCTTTTAAAGGACTATACATGTCGTTTCACTTTCTTTTGTGTGAAACTATCTGTGTTGCACTTCTCCTCTACAATTGTTTTTATGTAGCCTAGTTTTTAGATCTTCAGTTCATTGTTGCGTGTTCGTTTTCTGAGGCTGTGTTTTGGGTTTGCATGTGTGCTATGTTATATAGAATTATTAAAAGTGACAGAAGTGGTGCTTTAGTATAGATATATTATATTATATAAAGATAGTATTCTAAGGCCGTGATGAATTTGAATAGGTCTGGTTAAAGCCGAGATTACCCATATCTTGGTAGGGCAATTAAAAAGGGTTGCAGCCATGGCGGGTGTATTCACTTTTTCTGAATTAGTTCCCTATGTGAGCCTAAACCAAGAAACCTTATAGCAAGAACGTAATATAGCAGAACCTATGTCCGTGATCAGTTTGAACGTCTTTGATTAAAACTGAGATTGCCCATTTGGCATGGCAACCTCTTAGGGGTGCAGCCATGGATGGTATAAATGGGTGTTCAAGGCTGCTGAAAAACTGAAATAATATCTACGATTTTCTTTGTGTTTGATGAAATGTTAATGCAGCTAATAGTTTGCAAGGTTCAAATCATTGCACACTATCATCAGCTATAGGTAAGTGGAACCGCAATCCTTATCTCCATTAAATTCATACATGTTTAGTATTCTATTCTTTCCTTTTTTTTAAACAAGGTTAAAAATTCTCACAAAATAAAGTTGCTTTAATTACCAACAAGTAGCGGTGGTTTACAGCAACATGCATCTGGTTGGTCAACCACTGACAAAAATATGGCAGGGCGTGAAGAATATGTAAGCAGGCCAGGGTAATGTCATGCTTGCCAAGCAGAACAGCAACATCATGATTGAAGGTAACAAACATTATGTTGTAATAGAACATACATACCCGCATCCTGATATTTTTATATGTTTGTAAACTCGCGCTAGCTGACGTTGCTGTATGGTTCTCTTACATTTGCAGACTCACAAGAATCATTGAATCACAAGAATGAAAAATAATATATCTCGCAATCAAGCTTTCTTGATTGAATGGCATGTCAGACCTGTTATCATCTATAAACTAAGGCTATTAAAATTGGACTACAAACAGATGATACCAGGTCTGGCATGGCATCCAATCAACAAACCTGGATCACAACTAAATAAACGGTCACCATTGGTTGTATTGGTATGCGTCGCTATTGTTGCTGCTAATGTTCTTTACCAACGGAATGAAGTCCCGGCGCAACGCGTCAGGAGCATTATTCTGTCACCAATGTTAACGTTATCAGCTTAGCCTGGTATATGTGCAGGCTTTACATTTTGCAGTAGCAATAGGTAGTTCATTATAAAATTGTTAAAGTATATATTTTAAATGTTTTATGATGGCTACCTATTGCTATTGGAAATTGTCTTGCCACCATAACCACACATTTGTTGTTAGCAATTAATTTCACTACCCATTCTCTGTACAAGAGGTAAGACACAGAGGTGACCATATGCGTTAAGTGGTATAGGTAATGTTGATAATGTTACACTAATCCACATATACTTCCAACTGATGAGGTAATTCAAAACTGTATCTTTATTGAGTTCTTCATTTATTTTTTATATGGTTATTTGGATTACTGAATTGTAGTAAGTTCAACCTAATGACAGTAATACTTTCATGTTTTCTTAGACGTTGATATTGCAACAGGGAAAAAACAGCCAGAAAATAACGGCAACTATCATACAGGTACATGATATTATAGTCTAAGTAACAACATTTGACTTCAACGTTCGGCTTACTTAAAGGTAAGATCTATAATTGCAAATAATAACAGTTTTGTTCTAAAAACTAGGAAAATACCAACATCTACAGCAAATGAAGAGTAAAGAGAGTAGCAGCAAAACAGCTGAATGACTATCGTATGAAGATCAGACAACAAATACACACATGTGAAAAGGTACATGCCACAAATTTATAGAACATAAACGATCAGTTTTATTGAATTAGATATCTTACAACCAGCTTTGTCCATGTAACACCCCCAAATCTCGGTACAGCGGAAGACTTAATCAAATTTTCGAGGCGTTACTATTGGATTGGTATCGCACAAAAGTATAGCAAAAAGATAGTCATTTAACATTCAATACCAATCCCAAATTTAGTTATTCAAAACATTTAATCCAAAAGTGTAAATATTAGGCCCAAAACATGATTTAATAAAATAGGTCCCCAAAGTTTATCAGAGTCAGAAATAATCCTTGAACCCCGCCTTCTTGCCAAGCTTCCACCGATCACGTTTTCCAAACATCTCTCAAATACTTGAGAAATCATGCTAAAAGGTCAGCTGACGCTGGTGAGTTCATAGGTTTAAGTTCAACAAAATCATAGTGGACCTGTAGGAGTTGATTTGCTATGCAAGACCTAAGATAGATAAATACCGTTTGCACACACCGATCCTACCCGGATCACCAACCATATAATCATATCCCGCATCCAGGGATTACTCTGGCCCCTCGACTCTAGTCCAGCACTGTCGTGGCAACCTCTAGAACAGTTGCCAACCCCGAACTAGGTCGATGTAGAATTCTATTCTTAGCTAGGCAACGGTTCAACCTAGTCTAAGGCAACATCTACCGCACATCTTATCTAAACAGTCAAGCATATAAGCAAATCCAAATAGTTTTAACGGTCCAAAAACAGTAGCATGATTCTCACCCCAATATAGTTAAAAACGTAGATAAAAGTGGGGCTATGAAACTCACCTCAAGCAATCAACGTACAAATAAACACTAGCAGAAGATAATGGTATCACGGCACAAAAACTATCGACTCGGCACAACCTATTAATGTAGACCAAATTTAATATATATATCTCTCGAAATCAACGTTATCTACCCCAGTGTTTTCCATTTCGTTATTTCCAAAAATGTCTCGTTTCACCATTTAATCCTAGTGTTTGGTATCCTCATATGGGTGTATCGACTCAGTATGATGCTATGAATGCACTCAAATAACCAATATGTAACTCAATGCAACACAATGAGACCTCTAAGCGTTAAGCTCCATAGTCCAATAAGTTTCGGAATAAATAGTAGACCTTATCGAATTCGTCCACTCGATAAACTCATTTATTTACTCGTGTCGCTTATTATCCCATAAATCAATCGTATCCTAAGAGTCATAAGGATAATTCACCCATTAATAAGGTTACCCAACGTACCTAGCGGGCTCTTATTAGATTCGTCAACCTAATAAGTCCGCTACCCACGTGGATCAACACTATTAATGTTAGGTTATCCGTAACCCATGCACACTACGTAAGCAATAAGCACTTAAACTAGTATTAAATGCCCATAATTGGCATCCTTCGATAGCAAGTGTACTCGAAACATTAATTACTTATTTATTATAAAATATTTCTAATTTGGTCGTTAGTTTCCATTTAAAAATAGTAAATAATAAAATAATTCATGTTATCGATATTTTTGGTACAAAAGCCCTTTTATTATTTATATTTCATAGTCTATTAGCATTTTCATGTATATATATATTTCGTCAAATTCCAATATTAATCTCATATCGTTATATTGTTTTGAGTCCACAAGCACGAGTCACGACTTCTCGGCTTTTAATCAATCAATAGTCCAAACCAAGGTTGCAAAAATCGCGAATCGTTAGTCGGGCGATCGACCACCTTGTAGCTTGTAATCAGTCTAGGCGGGATTAATCGATGATTAATCGGATTGGCATTTTTGGCGAGTTTTGGGTATTTCCGTCGAGTTTTGAGTATTCCCTGAAAGATTTTCCTTAAAAACATCTTGTAATAGATATAAACAGCGACTATAAGTGATTACATTTGTTCAGTGTTGCAAAAATAGCGATTGGTGATAATCGTATTGGCATTTCTTGCAAGCTTTGGGTATTTGCGGCGAGTTTTGGTATTCCCGGAAAGATTTTATTTGAAAAACATCTTGTAATACGTATAAATAGTGACTATAAGTAATTAAAACTAATTTACAGTGAGTTTCGGGTATTTCCAATAAGATTTATAAGTTTTTGGCAAGTTTGACCATCGTTAACCGCCGTTGACCCTGGTTGACTGATTTGTTTGAACGATTTACAAAAATCGGCAAGGTCGGTGGCCTAGTAGCACCTAATCGGTGATTAATCGGCCTTGTAAACCTTTTTGCAACAATGGTCCAACTATACTAAAGTCCATGTTACGGCTTTGTCGGAGTCAACTATTGACTAAAAGTCAAAGTAACACCGACGTAGCTCAAAGTTGGCAATATATACATCAAGTCAATTAAAAGTCATAATAGCGCAATTCAATCCCAAATCAACTCAAAACAATCTCAAATCAATCTCGCCAACCAATCAACCAACCAAATATGCCCGAAAGGCCGAAACCAATGTTATGACCCTAATGGTCATGACACGGTCACGGTTAAGACCACGTGAACCAAACAAGCTCTAGAAGCTTTTTGGCTCCATGCGTCTCATCCAAACATCAACAATATCAACCAACAGGCTACCAAAATGACTCCCCTTGGTCCATGTGGGTCACGTACGCCACCCATGGGGCTCGTACGTGCCCTAGGTGGCTCGTACACCATCTCAACCCAACCAAAACACTTCCAAATCAATTCCACAACATCCAAATACAATCAATCAACCTCCAATCATTAACCAAACACAAAACCCATCATCTATTCTAACCAAAAATATGAAACTAGACCTAAAATGCAAAAACCCATCAAATTGATACACCACATGCTTACCAAACACTAGCTACATGTTTATTTAGATGTTAATTAGACTTAATTCCATGTTTCAACCAAAAGCCCCAAATTTTGACATAGGTTCGAAACCCTAATAAGCCATTCGTGGCTTTTCAAAGCTCAAACTAGGTGTATTCATGTCTCTTTTACCTTATCCAAACACGAATTGCAAAACCCACCTGAAACCCTAGAAATCTGAATCTTAATCTTTAGATTTGAAGGTGTTAATGGAGGTTTTAGTGAGAGTGTTATATATGGTTGGAAAGAGGATGAAAAGATCTTCGATATGGTGGTGGTGGTGGGCGGTCATGCGCCGTCGTGTGGCGGTGGTGGCCAGAAAAGTAGCCGGCGGTGGTGAGGTGTTTAGGGTTAGGGTTTATATGATTTCGGAGAGAGAGAGTAGAGAGAGAAAGTGTGTTTTGAGTGTGTTTTTAGTGAGAGAAACAACTAGCTCAAATGAGGGGTGTGGGAGGCCTTATATACTTGAAAAAAAGGACTCAAAAATAAATAAAAAGGGTGGAGGGGGGCGCCGGCTAGGGAGAGAAGAGGAGGGTCGGAGTTGTAATTTTTCGTAACTATCCCGTTTACCCATTTCCGAGCTCATATATTGTCCCCCGAGTGTCCCACGACGTTCATTCGACTTTCTAACATCGTTATTTATGTTTTTCCACGAGTTTTGGCTATTTATTTGTCAATTTTCGAGTTTCAGTCTAAAAGTTACGTTATTTCTCGTTTTAGGCTTTTCTAGTGCCGAATCGAATAGTGCCTACCAAATAGAGTTAAAACTCATACGATAACTCATTTAATAGTGAAATAATCCGTAAAAACCAATTGACGATATAAAATCAAGTCATGGTTTATAAAAATAGTGATAAAGGCAAAGCTCGGTTTATTTTAACGTAATGCGGTTACCTAAAATAGACTCCCTAAATTGCCGGTTGTCACAGCCTCCCCCAGCCTCGAAGAAACCCGTCCCAGGTTTCACTCCGAGTTGCTTGGTGTCATAAACAGTTTAGGATACTTCCTACGGAGAACGTCCTCACGTTCCCAAGTGAACTCCGGTCCATGCCGGGAGTTCCAACGTACTTTGATAATCGGAATTCGGCTATTCTTCAGCCGTTTAATCTCACGATCCATAATCTCAATCGGTTCCTCAACAAAATTCAATTTCTGATCGATACGAATATCTCTTAAGGGTACAACTATGTTTTCCTCCGAAAGACATTTCTTAAGATTACTAACATGAAAGACATTGTGTACACTGCTCAATTCCGATGGTAGCTCCAGGCGGTACGCTACCGGTCCGATTCTTTCCAGGATTGGAAAGGGACCAATATATCTGGGGATTGAGTTTTCCACGCTTTCCAAAACGAATCACTCCTTTCCAAGGAGAAACTTTCAACATAACACGATCTCCAACCTGAAATTCGAAAGGTTTACGTCTCTATCGGCATAACTCTTTTTGTCTATCACGAGTGGTTTGCAACTGGTTACGAATCTGAACTATCTTCTCAGTGGTTTCTAGGACAAGTTCGGGACTGGTAAGTTGACTTTCGCCAACTTCAGCCAACAAAGGAGAACGACATTTTTCGGCCATATAGTGCCTCAAATGGGGCGGCCTTAATGCTAGAATGATAACTATTGTTGTAAGAGAATTCCGCCAAAGGGAGGTGTCTCTCCCAGCCTTTGCCGAAATCAATAACATAGGCTCTAAGCATGTCCTCTAAAGTCTGAATGGTTCTCTCGCTTTGACCATCGGTCCTGGAGGGTGTAGCAGTGCTCATATCCAAGTTAGTTGCTAACGCTGATTGTAAGGATCTCCAAAAGTGGGATGTAAAATGGCTATCCCTATCGGAAATGATAGATATCAGTACTCCATGACGCGATACTACCTTCTTAAGATACAATCGAGCAAGCTTATCGAGACTATCGGTTTCACTAATGGCTAAGAAGTGAGCAGACTTAGTTAAACGATCAACTATTACCCAGATAGCGTCATTGCCGCTAGTTGTTCTCGGTAATTTAGTGATAAAGTCCATGGTTATTCGCTCCTATTTCCATTCCGGGAGTTCGGGTTGAACTAAGAGTCCTGAGGGTTTTTGATGTTCGGCCTTTACCTTAGAACAAGTCAAGCACGAACTGACATATTGAGCTATATCGGCTTTCATATTAGGCCACCAATAAAGTTTCTTAAGGTCCTGATACATTTTATCGGCTCCGGGATGAATAAAGTATTTTGATTTATGCGACTCATGCATAATCAACTCACGGATTCCACCATGAAATGGTATCCAGCTTCTGTCTCTGAAGCATAAAGTTTCGTCGGAACGCTTCAAGAAGCCGTTTTCACTTTCTACCATTCCATGAAGATTCTCATAAGGACGATTCTCTTCCGTCAATGCCTCTGCTTGGGCGGCTAAAATTTGAGACAGTAAGGGCGAAACAATGGTCATTCCTAAGGATCTAATGAATAGGGGTGGAATGTCCTCCTTATGACTAAGTGCATCTGCCACAACATTAGCCTTACCAAGATGATAACGAATCTCACAGTCATAATCACTAAGCAATTCTAACCAACGACGTTGTCTCATGTTCAGTTCCTTCTGATCTAAGATATGTTTCAAGCTCTTTATGGTCGGTAAATACTACACACTTGGTTCCATACATATAATGTCTCCAGATCCTAAGAGCAAACACTACAGCACCTAACTCAAGGTCATAGGTGGTGTAGTTTTTCTCATGCTTCTTAAGTTGTCGGGATGCATAAGCAATCACCTTCTCCCGTTGCATCAAAACAGCACCTAACCCTTTATGCGAAGCGTTGCAGTACACGACAAAGTCTTCGCTTCCTTCAGGCAAAGCTAGGATGGGAGCACTACACAACTTCTCCTTCAGAAGTTGGAATGCTTCTTCTTCCTTTTCTCCCCATTCATACTTAACATCCTTCTGTGTTAGTTTGGTCAACGACTTAGATATCTTAGAAAATCCCTCATTGAATCTCCTATAATAGCCTGCTAAACCTAGAAACTGTCAGATTTCTGATGGGTTCTTAGGAGCTGCCCATTCCTTAATGGCCTTAATCTTAGCTGGGTCAACATGAACACCTCGACTATCTATCACATGACCTAAGAATTGCACGGACGGAATCCAAAATTCACACTTAGAGAATTTGGCATACAGCTTCTCTTCTCTCAACAATCCTAAAATGAGCCTCAAATGCTCTTCATGCTCCTCACTACACTTGGAGTATATCAAGATGTCGTCTATAAATACTATCACAAACTTATCCAGGTATGGCTTACACACTCGGTTCATGAGATCCATGAAAACCTCTTGCGCGTTGGTCAAACTAAACGACATCACTTGGAATTCATAGTGTCCATAACGAGTCCTAAATGCCATCTTAGGAATATCCTCCTCTCGAACTCTAAGCTGGTGATAGCCAGATCGTAAGTCGATCATAGAAAAAGACTCCGCTCCTTGGAGTTGGTCGAATAGGTCATCTATTCTAGGTAACGGATATCGGTTCTTAACTGTCAACTTATTCAATTCCCTATAATCAATACACATCCGAAACCATCCATCCTTCTTCTTTACAAACAACACTGGTGCTCCCCACGGTGACAAACTTGGTCGAATGAATCCCTTCTCTGACAACTCTGCCAACTGTTTAGACAGTTCCTCCAATTCTCTTTGAGCAAGTCGATAAGTTATTGCCCGAGCTACGGGTGCATCACCGGGTATCAACTCTATTTGGAATTCCACTTGTCGGACAGGTGGAATTCCTGGAAGATCATCGGGAAACACATCCGGAAATTCTCTAACGACGGGTACATCATTGAGGTGCCTTTCACTCTTCTCCTCACCTTTCTTTTTAGAAATTCGAGCCATGAAAAGACAACCTCCACTATCGATGTACTTCTGAGCCTTAATACAAGAGATGATGCTCAACCGAGAAGGACTTCCACAGTCGCTCCGATCTCCTTGTATGCTCAGATGATGTGTGCACCGTTCTTCGACAACCAATCCATTCCGATAATGACATCAAAACTTCCTAAGGTAACTGGCAATAGGTCTATGCTAAACGGACGGTCTAGGAAACTTAAGGTACAACCTCGGACTACGGTTTCTATCTTCTCCCTATTTTCGTTAGCTAATTCCACATCATAACTAAACCCTAGAGGTGTTTGGGAGATTCTTAGTAATGGCATAAAATTGGTGGATACGAAACTCATATCCGCACCAGTATCAAACAGTATGGAAGCATAGCGATTATTGAGAAGGAACGTACCCGTAACTATGTTAGGGTCCTCACCAGCTTCCTTCCCAATAGCGTAAACACGCGCTGTTCCCATGTCTCTCTGCTGATTCCTAGCACCATGGTTTCCATCGTTTTCTACAAACTCACGCTTCACAGGGTTTAAGCCATTACTTACCATACCTCGGTTAGCAAATCCTCCTACATTACCGGGATTTCCTCTCATCCACGGCTCTCAGCACTCATTTTTAAGGTGTCCCTTCTTTCCACATCCAAAACAGGTGACAGTGGCCTTCCAGTCCGCTCCTTGTGCAGTTTGAGCTGCAGCAAGTGGACGAGACCTACAGTCTTTGGCCATGTGTCCTACCTTAGAGCACTTCCTACACACATTCGGGCATAGTCCATGGTGGTGTCGGTTACAACGACCACACATAGGCCTACTACCTTCATAACCTTTCCTTTCTCCATTTCCTATGGCGAACACCCTGGCTGTCTCTTGCCGTTTGTTGCCATTCCCTTTTACAACTTCATTCCTCTTCCTCTTATCACTCCTATCATTCTTACCCTTGTCTCCTACTTCTAACACATAAGAGTCCATCAAATGCTGAGCCACAGTAATTGCCTCATGCAAATTAACTGGCTTCGCAGTGATAACATCATTTCGAGTAGCTAAAGGCAATCCATCAGTATACCTCTCAATCTTAAATTCTTCAGTGCGAACCATATCAAGGCAAAGCAACGATAACTCTTAGAAACGACGATTATAAGTCGTCATGTTAGTACCCTTAACCTTATGGTTCCAGAACTCACTCTCTAATTTCTTAACTTCATTCCTAGGACAGTAAGTATTGATCAGAAGAGTCTTAAACTAGGTCCAAGTCATACTATAAGCTACATCAATTCCTACTGATCTGTGATAGTTGTTCCACCAGGTTAACGCTTCGTCCTTCAAGGTAAATGTTGCATACTTAACCTTACAATCCTCCTCACAATTACTAACGGCAAACACAGATTCAGTTTTCTCCAACCACCTAGTTAGGTAAACTACTCCCTCAGTTCCTCCGAACTCAATGGGACCACAGAATCGGAACTCTTTGTAGGTACAACCTCGAGTTCGATTCAGCATTGGGGTTCCACCAGAGGTGTTAGAGAGATTAGTCTCAGCTAGCAGTTCAGCGACATGCTGCGCCACTAACTGGTCAATATGGGCTGGGTTCACAGGTGGAGGGTTTTGTGGAACATGACCATTCTCAGCACGGTCCTTCACATTCGGGTTTTCTACAGCTGGGTTATCAGTGTTCGGGTTCTCAACAGGTGGAGTGGTCGGGGCCGGACGACGACCTCGACGGACAGGGGCAACAACAGCAGCAGGAGCTGCTCGGTTGTTCCTAAGCGGGTTTCGTCTTGTTGCCATCATTCTGAAGGCAAGAAGAATAGTTTCATAAGTTCATAATTCGCGCTCTAAAGGTAGAGTTAGGTTCCAAGGATCACTAAATAACGCTCAATTACATAATCAAGGTCAATCAAGGATAACGCTATATCAAAGCGAAACAATCAGATACCGAATCATAACTAAAGGATGCATGTTCCAATAACCTTAACTCGTAGGTTTCAAAAGTGGAAATACATGGAGGGATATGAAGAAATCAAAAACGATCCTAACGACGATACTACTAAGACAACTAGGATAGATCTACATCTCGAACCAAGTACTACTTAGTTTCAAGATGGTACACAACCATGAATCTAATACTATCTAGCCACGTCTACGAATACCACTAACTGATCTCCTAACATCGTCAACCTCTCTCCATAAAGATGCTAACTCAACACGTCGAGCGTCGCGATCACTCTTAAGCTCTGCGACCTCTCTCTCCAACTCACCAATCCTACGCCAAATCGCTCTATCTGCATCACGAGCTGTCGTGAACCCTCTCAGCAGGTCCCCAACCTGCTCCTGGAGCTCCGACATACACTCACGCAAAATCCTAGTCCTCCTGACTACAGTACCCATATCAGCTCTCAGATCCTCTATACTAGCCCTAGATACTCCAACCAATCGGTCCGTCAACTGACTAAGCCTAACGTCCTGAGATGTAATCCTCTCCCACGTCAGAGCCGTCTCACCATACTCCTCGGGCTCTGAAGCAATCTCCGATGGTATCTCAGATCCTAACGGGCTACCTATATAAGGTGAGTAAGGTGGTGAGTCAATGTCTAAAGGCTGTCCAGGGGACTCAGGCTCAGGCAAAGGAGAACCTGGTCCTAGAGAATGTGCAGGACTCTGCAATGGAGGAGTACCCCCTTCTGGGATATCCTCATCATCCTCCTCCTGAGAATCCTCATCCTCATCTACATACTGCTCCTCAATCTCATGATCCTCCTCGACCTCATGCTCCTCCTCGCCCTCATCCTCAGAAGGAGAGTCCATGAGTCGGAGTCTCTGTGCAGGTAAATCCCGAGGTGGTACACTAGGAGATCTAGGTCTCCGAAGACATGGTGATGACAAAAGAGAGTGTGCAGCTAAACGTATAGGTGATAATGGTGGTCTCACGGACATGCGGCCAGTGCTATAAGCAAGCCTAGGAGTCTGGGCTCGTGCTAAGACCTAATGTAAAGTGAGCTACCTAGATGAGCTAGGGCGATCTGATGATGATGAACTAGAGTGACGGGCAATCTCATAACGATCACCCTGCGCAACCGTCATGAGAGTCAATGCTGGCGAACTAGCAACAACAAGGTCCTCCTCTGACACATCAAAAGCTAGTGAAGGCATAGTCTGTGACAATGGCATAGGGTAGATATAAGTGTTCGAAACAACTAGTTTTAATAAGCGCATCAACTCAACCAAATCATGTATCACATAACGAAAGCTTCAAAAGTATAGGTACCGCATTACTTAAAATATACCTTTAAATAAAACACATAAGTTCCGTTCTATCAAATAATCCCATATAATATCAATCGAGTTCAAAATTCAAAAATCACAATATACCGTTTACTCAAATCAAATTCCGTAGTATCTCGATAATCACATCTCATTTACCCAAAATCAATAATCCTATCTACAAATCATAATGTTTCCATAATCAGTTCACAATATACCTTAACAGATCATCTCATAATTCAATTCGCAGTTCATATCATAATCAATTAAGAAGCTTCGGCTTGGCAAGCGGGCGTGCGTCGGTCGAGGATCAATTTTCTCAAAAAGTGGTTATAGTTTAGGGTTTATAAAATACCTAATTCTCTATAACCTTGAGCTCTGATACCAATCTGTAACACCCCCAAATCTCGGTACAGCGGAAGACTTAATCAAGTTTTCGGGGCGTTACTATTGGATTGGTATCGCACACAAGTATAGCAAAAAGATAGTCATTTAACATTCAAAACCAATCCCAAATTTAGTTATTCAAAACATTTAATCCAAAAGTGTAAATATTAGGCCCAAAACATGATTTAATAAAATAGGTCCCCAAAGTTTATCAGAGTCAGAAATGATCCTTGAACCCCACCTTCTTGCCAAGCTTCCACCGATCACGTTTTCCAAACATCTCTCAAATTCCTGAGAAATCATGCTAAAAGGTCAGCTTACGCTGGTGAGTTCATAGGTTTAAGTTGAACAAAATCATAGTGGACCTGTAGGAGTTGATTTGCTATACAAGACCTAAGATAGATAAATACCGTTTGCACACACCGATCCTACCCGGATCACCAACCATATAATCATATCCCGCATCCAGGGATTACTCGGGCCCCGCGACTCTAGTCCAGCACTGTCGTGGCAACCTTTAGAACAGTTGCCAACCCCGGACTAGGTCGATGTAGAAGTCTATTCTTAGCTAGGCAACGGTTCAACCTAGTCTAAGGCAACATCTACCGCACATCTATCTAAACAGTCAAGCATATAAGCAAATCCAAATAGTTTTAACGGTCCAAAAACAGTAGCATGATTCTCACCCCAATATATATATCAAGTCCAATTAAAAGTCATAATAGCGCAATTCAATCCCAAATCAACTTAAAACAATCTCAAATCAATCTCGCCAACCAATCAACCAACCAAATATGCCTGAAACCAATGTTATGACCCTAATGGTCATGACACGGTCACGGTTAAGACCACGTGAACCAAACAAGCTCTAGAAGCTTTTCGGCTCCACGCATCTCATCCAAACATCAACAATATCAACCAACAAGCTACCAAAACGACTCCCCTTGGTCCATGTGGGTCACGTACGTAACCCATGGGGCTCGTACGTGCCCTAGGTGGCTCGTACACCATCTCAACCCAACCAAAACACTTCCAAATCAATTCCACAACATCCAAATACAATCAATCAACCTCCAATCATTAACCAAACACAAAACCCATCATCTATTCTAACCAAAAATATGAAACTAGACCTAAAATGCAAAAACCCATCAAATGGATACACCACATGCTTACCAAACACTAGCTACATGTTTATTTAGATGTTAATTAGACTTAATTCTAAGTTTCAACCAAAAGCTTCAAATTTTGACATAGGGTCGAAACCCTAATAAGCCATTCGTGGCTTTTCAAAGCTCAAACTAGGTGTATTCATGTCTCTTTTACCTTATCCAAACACGAATTGAAAAACCCACTTGAAACCCTAGAAATCCGAATCTTAATCTTTAGATTTGAAGGTGTTAATGGAGGTTTTAGTAAGAGTGTTATATATGGTTGGAAAGAGGATGAAAAGATCTTCGATATGGTGGTGGTGGTAGGTGGTCATGCGCCGTCGTGTGGCGGTGGTGGCCAGAAAAGTGGCTGGCGGTGGTGAGGTGTTTAGGGTTAGGGTTTATATGATTTGGGGAGAGAGAGAGAGAGTAGAGAGTGAAAGTGTGTTTTGTGTGTGTTTTTAGTGAAAGAAACAACTAGCTCAAATGAGGGGGTGTGGAGGCCTTATATACTTGGACAAAAGGACTAAAAAAAAAGGGTGGAGGGGGCGGGCTAGGGGAGAGAAGAGGAGGGTCGGAGTTGTAATTTTTCGTAACTATCCCGTTTAACCATTTCCGAGCTCATATATTATCTCCCAAGTGTCCCACGACGTTCATTCGACTTTCTAACATCGTTATTTATATTTTCCATGAGTTTTGACTATTTATTTATCAATTTTCGAGTTACGGTCTAAAAGTTACGTTATTTCTCGTTTTAGGCTTTTCTAGTGCTGAATCGAATAATGCATCCCAAATAGAGTTAAAACTCATACGATAACTCATTTAATAGTGAAATAATCCGTAAAAACCAATAGACGATATAAAATCATGTCATGGTTTATAAAAATAGTGATAAAGGCAAAGCTCGATTTAGTTTAACGTAATGCAGTTACCTAAAATAGACTCCCTAAATTGCCAGTTGTCACAATCCACTATCCTTTAAGTTTTTTTTCCTTATTTATTTGCCTCTGATTTGTTGCTAACTGTACATGACCTGCGACTAACATCTATCTTTTGTAGATAATGATAGCCTACGGCCGACATACATTACACCTGGAATTGCCAAGTACGTAATTGTTGGGTCAACAAATGTTGTAGCAAGTAACCATCTGAATAATAGATCGAGCCGCCAAATGATTGAAAGTTAGTTAATATTCTCATTTATGTGGTTTAAAATTGCTATCTATATTATATAAGAATTCTTTTGCATCACGTTATCTCTTCACTTTTTATACAGTTTGGTTTGATTTGAGTTTCAGTGGCAGAAGAAGAAGCTACTATCTGTATATCGTATCCATGGCCACTCAGTAATACCAGGGTGTAAAAGTACCATCTACGAGTGCAAAAGACTTCACTGGCATTTTTTTTGTAATAGGCTTACCTTTATTCTTTGAATGAAATCTACTTCTAATCTATTCCATACCGTTCAAATAAGTAAGCAAGAACTTATAATAAACATTCATACTTTATTGTGTTGTATGTGTCTTCTTTTTGGAGCTTTCAGTCTCTTTTCGAGCATCATCTTCGGTTGCGGCTGAAGAGCTTGATTAATGCAAAACTAAACCACAAAATTGTATCTATAAACCCAGCCACAACGCGGCGGGCACCAGTCCCTCGTTTGAACTTACGACTTAGTCATATATATATATATATATATATATATATATATATATATATATATATATATATATATATATATATATATATATATATATATATATATGTAACATATTGGATTTCACAAACACATCAAACCATGGTCACAAGAGGCGTACACAATGATGTTTTAGAGAGAGAAATAGTTAGAGGTTTGGGAACTTAGTGAGAGAAAGTGAAAATCTTATTATGAGCTCCAACTCTCTACCTTGGGAGGTAGAGAGTATTTATAGTCTTACACAAATCGCCACCTACGGGCTGTGGATCAGGCATATAGTGGGTAAAGACCCGTCTGTCCTCCACGGTGTTACATAACTAAATACTACTTAACAGTAAATAACTACGACTACAAGCTTTCTAACGATTACATATACTTGAGGTGACCGACACTTTAACAACAGGATTTACTAAATCCTAACAATCTCCCCCTAAGGGAGGTCACCTCAAATTAAAATAAATACAAACAAATATTACATTAGATTGTTCTTGGATTCTTGATTAAGTTCTTTGCTCAGTAGCTCGTAGTCTTTGATTCTTCATCTTCCGCATGTTTGATTAATTTTAGTGGAGGTCTTTAACTGATCCACGTGATAATGAGTTTTGAGCCAGCTTTGAGATCATCAGCTATCATAAATCTCTGACTCATCCTTTGGGGTGTTGGTATTATGTGATGTTGTGACATTTTGGACCGACATGCTCACATTCTGGATCATGATTTCTTCTTATCAGAGTAGCGGAAGCTTTCGTTGATTCATGATATTGGCAGCAGCGTAGCAGAAGCATGGAATGAGAATATCAGAGTCATTGATGCACTAATCATGATTTCTTTTGAAATGAATGTGATGTTTGAGAATGCGGCTATGGATTAACCTCTCCATTCTGATCAGCTGCAAACGTCGAGAGTACCTGCATACAACAATTAGCAATAAAGCGCACGAAAGTGTCTTTGATCACTTTCGTTGAATTGAGGTACACGACCTACGGTTCCCTGTTGATCAGTACAAGTACTGCCTGTGATCAGGTATAATTCCGAAGAATCTCCTTGACAGGGTTTCGCAGCTGCTCTAGCCGTTCTCAAACAGGAATGTCTCAAAGAAGACAACACGGAGTGAGTGAACCAGCGAATATGAGATTCACTGATTGATGAAAAGAGATTTGAAAAACAATCGTGTACTGCTCAATAAAGTGTTTTTGCAATACAACGAAGGTTTTAAGAAAAATCAATTATCAATCATAAACACCTTTTAATTTTTGAAACATTAATACACAGTCGATGTGCTAGAGAAAATATTTTTAAGCACAACGACCGGTTTTTCAAAGGTATCCGTCAATCCATAACCTGAACCAGGATTGAATCATAATTATGACTCGCCCCATTGTTTCTGTTCAGTTGTCACATGGTTGATCTATTGGATAGATCTCATATGCCACCCACCAGGAGCTTGTTTGATGTTGGCTCCAGAAGGCTTTCCATCTTCATTGTGAATGTGTTTGCATATCACTCAGATGTTCTGGCAATACCACAAGGATAATGCGTAGGACTCGTAAGATATTATCTCTCTTTCCACATTGTGTGAAACAGAGAGTCTTCATAGACAGTGTCCTAATGAGATTTATTTGATGATCTTGTGGCTCTAGACTCAATAGTGCACATTTGGTTTCCTATATCAGAGACTAGGGAGAGGGTCTCCTTCTTCAATATCAACAATCTCTAGGAGAAAGTCGATAGATAATGTCGGTTCCCTGTGAGAATGAAACAAGCCCTTTTAAGAGGAACTTGAGTAGCTTGGGAATTCTAGTGCAGTGCATCTCTGGGTCCATGACGTCTTGTCTTCAATACCAATGTTACCTTAGTAACCACCAGTAGCATATGTATTGAACCCGGTTTCTGCCCTAAGGTTGAATTAATGGAGGGCTATTTGTTTTCACCCTTTTCTCATTCAATTCTTTTTCATTCTTCAACCCCTTCAGTGCTTACCGAGACTTCATAACTAGAACCGGTTGGGTTTATTCCAGTACTAGCTCTGTCTCAGTCCGCACTCTTCCCATATCTCACTTTTCTCCTTTTTTCATCATACCTAAGGACTCTACACTATCTAGTGGATTGTCCCTGGGTAGATCCCTCCGGCACTGGCGGATCATGGGAACAAATGCCTAACCTTATCATCCTTATATCTCCATACATAAAGTAAATTTGGTCGGTCTATTTGGTATTGTTCATCTGCCATTGGAACCAATTGAAAACCATTTTGAAAATCAATTCAGATACTTGTGATATATTATCAAAGCATTTTGTACCTGAATTGTTTTTGATATTTTTAGAAACAGAGCTCCCCCTCAACATGTGCATCATGTATTTGAAATCATTTTGGCACACGGAGGCAAGAGGAAGAATTAACTTCTTTGATTACCATTTTCTAAAAGATATCAACATCACTTCCCTGATCAAATCAAGTAGAAAAAGCATATTGGGGAAGGATGAGGTTTTCATAAATTTGCTCCCCCTCAATATGTGTCTCGAGGTTTGAAAGATTTTTGCACATATTGGAAGGATCCTGCACTTAGAGACAAATCAATCACGTTTCAATTCTTTGTGGTTTAAAAAAGGATGCTCCCCCTCAACATGTGCATGGAAAATTTGAAATCGTTTGGCACATGTGGGGAGGATAGCTTGCAAAACACTTATGAAGACCATTTATCGAATTATCAGTTTAAATCCAATTTAAATCACAAATTCTCCCCCGATCACAATTTTCAAATCATTTGAGATTTGTGATCTCTGTAGATTTAAATTGATTTTGAAAGCTTTTGAGGGGAGATGTGACTTGATTATGAGAAACATTTAACCGATAAGGATCAAGTTTGAGACTTTAGACTCCAAAGATTAAACATGCTTGCGTATCCTTTGAAAACATAATAATAACAAAGGTCTTGTACCAATTATATACAATATTGTAAAACGTTGTTCTTTTTGATTATTCAAGAGTAGACCTTTCTCGATTACATGCCAATTGTTTGAAAAATACTCTTTTTGATTTGAAATCATTCTCCCCCTCAATCAATGACATACGTTGTTGATTGAAGGATAGAGATTTTGACAAATGAAAAGCCCGGATGATTTTCAAAAGTAGAGTCCGAAGTATTTTCAAAGCAATTTTGTTTTCATTAGATGACAAATATTTTTCAGAAGAATCATTTGAAGGAAAAATACTTGAAAGGAAACATTTGTCTTTTTGACGATAAACATTTGTTTTTAGAATCAGATCATGAGGTTTGAAGATTTAAGATAAAGCATGGCTCTGTTATTTCTTTGAAAAGCGGGTTACTGCCTGAAATGACAATAAACCATTGTTTCATTTTCTATCAAAAACATTTTTTTTAAACATTCAAACAACATCTAAAGACCCGTGTCATTCTTTGAATGACAGCACAAAGACCGTAGATATTATCGAATCGAGAAAAATATGACAAAAAGACAATATTTTTTGAGATTTTTCAAGATTTTCAAAATTTTTATGGATTTTTGAAAGTTTTATATTTTTCTATTTTCTTTTTGTAGGTTTTGTAATTTTGTATTTTTCTTTTCGAATAAATATTTACAAGAGATGGATGAAGAAAGACCTTTACTCCTCGTCTTCCTCTTGAAGACGTTTGAGTGTTTCCGGTTGTAGACTCTTTAGACCAAGTCGTGGGAGGATAAACTCAAACCGTTCTCTAGGAAGAGCTTTGGTGAAGATGTCTGCTAACTGGTATTCAGTCCACACAAAACAGAGTTCCACCACACCGTTTTCTACTTGCTCCCTGATAAAATGATGTCGAATGTCGATGTGCTTTGCTCTTGAGTGTTGAACGTTGTTGCATGAGAGAGCAATGGCACTTTTATTATCACAGTATAGAGGGATTTTGTTGAATTCAAAGCCATAGTCAGATAATTGGGATCTCATCCATAGGATTTGAGCACAACAAGATGACATGGCTATGTATTTAGCCTCTGTAGAGAAAATAGAAGTACTCATTTGTTTCTTTGAAGACCAGCTCACAAGCTTATCACCCAAAAACTGAGCACCTCCAGATGTGCTTCGACGTGTATCTTGACACCCTACATGATCAGCATCTGCATAGGCTGTTAGTGACATACCAGTGTCCTTCGGATACCAAAGACCCATGTTAATGGTTCCTTGGAGATACCGAAAGACCCTTTTAACCGCTTCAAGGTGCTTTTTAGTAGGCTTGGCCTGATATCTAGCACACATGCATACAGCGAATAAAATATCTGGTCTACTGGCTGTGAGATACATCAGGGATCCGATCATACTACGATATTTCGTTTGGTCTACCATGATCCCTGAGTGGTCCTCATCCAGTTTAGTACGCTCTATCATGGGAGTGTCAACAGGGTCACAAGAATCAAATCCAAATTTCTTTAAAATCTCATTTGCATATTTAGATTGATTTATAAAGATGCCTCCGGGACTTTGTGAAATTTGTAATCCCAAGAAAAATGACATTTGTCCCATCATTGACATTTGAAATTTGGAACCCATTTCATTTGAAAGACGGTCACATTCACTGGGGTCAGTCGAGGAAAAAATAATATCATCAACATAGATTTGAACATGAATTAAATGTTTGCCTGAATTTCTGGTGAACAATGTCGGATCAACTGCTCCTTTGCTGAATCCAGTAGATAGAAGAAACTTTGATAGCGTATCATACCATGCCCTTGGAGCTTGCTTCAAACCGTAAAGAGCCTTCTTCAAATGATAGACGTGAGTAGGATGCTCTGGATTAACAAAGCCTTCAGGTTGGATGACGTATACGACTTCTTTAAGATCTCCGTTAAGAAAAGCCGTCTTTAGATCCATCTGATAGACTACCATGTTCTTACTTGCAGCATTAGCCAAGAAGATTGTGATTGCCTCGATACGAGCAACTGGAGCAAATGATTCTTTAAAGTCAATACCCTCCTCTTGACGGTATCCTTTTGCAACCAATCGAGCCTTGTTCTTTAATACATCACCATGCTCATCAAGTTTTACTTTGAAGATCCACTTTAGAGCAGTGATCATAGCACAGTCAGGAGCAGGTACTAGTTCCCATACATCTAGTCGATCAAACTCATGAATTTCTTCTTGCATGGCAATGAACCAGCTGTCTTCATTCATAGCAATTTTAACATTTTTTGGTTCGATCTTTGAGAGTACAGAGTTGAAGAAGCACCATAAGGCATCGGTTGCAAGTTGTCGACGAGTGGATACTGAATGAGAAGGGTTTCCAATGATGTTGTCCAATGGGTGATCATGTGTCAATTTTCTAAGGTGCTCATGTGGTTGTTGTTGAGGAACAGAAGTAGCAGAGTCGATATCTCCTGATGAAGATGGTTTTGATGATGATTCAGGAGCAAATATGTTTTCAAATGGGGCATCTTCAGGAGTAGCAAAGGGATTATCTCCATCATTGGTACCAGAAACAATTCCATGAAGTACACTCGATGATTTATGATTTGTTGATGAGACAGAATGATCAGCAGCAGGCGCTTCTTGACTTAATGACATTGAAACTGAAGGGTTAACTTCATTGACTGGGATAGGAGCAGCCTCTGAAGGAGGTACATAAGGAGTTGCTGGTGAGGGATTTGAAACAAGAGTAGAACTGATAGGACTACTTGATGAAGGTTGAAATGCGGGTCCAGAACTGGATTGTCCTGGAGCCATTTGACCGGTCAGCTCATCAAACGTAACGTGAATTGTTTCCATGATATTTCGGGTTCTCTTGTTGTAGATTCGGTATCCTTTTCTGTTTGGTGCATATCCTACAAATACTCCAATGTCTGCTTTAGCTTTTAGTTTACCTAAATCTTGACCATCATTAGTTGGGTAACATAGAGCACCAAACACACGAAGGTATGAAAGATCAGGTTTTCGATTGTGGACAAGTTCATATGGAGTTTTTCCATGAGATGTGTGAATTAGGGATCGATTTTGAGTGTAGCATGCAGTGGCAACAGCTTCAGCCCATAGAAACATTGGAACCTTTGAGTAAATCAGCATTGTTCTTGCGGCTTCCACAAGAGTTCGATTTTGTCTTTCAACTACACCGTTCTGTTGAGGAGTTCGTGGAACACTTCTTTGAGGACTGATTCCAACACTTTCATAAAATTCATTGAGTTCTTTATTAACAAACTCAGTTCCATTGTCAGTTCGGATGATTCTAACCGTTTTGTTAAGTCGGACCTGCAGTTGTTTAATAAGTTTAATGATGACATCTGGAGTTTCATCATTTGTTCTCAAAAACTTAACCCAAGTGAATCGGGAGTAGTCATCAACCACAACTAACACATATCTCTTCCCATTAATAGTTTGCACTCTCATGGGTTCACATAAATCCATGTGAATAGTATGTAGAACTTCCATAACTGAATTTGTAGGTTTGGGTTTATGGGCATACTTCTTGCTTTTTCCCAATTGACATGCAGAACAAAGATGATCCTTTTCATACTTAAGTCTAGGTAGTCCTCTTACTAAGTCCTTTCTGGAAAGATTGTTTATGGTACCAAAGTTCAAGTGATTGAGACGACGGTGCCATAGCCATGACTTAGTTTTAGAAGCCTTTGACAGCAGGCAGATGGGTGAAGATTTCATCATGTCTTCGATAGAGATGGTGTATAGGTTTGAACCACGAGTTCCTCTGAGAAGTTCCACACCATCAAGTTCTCTAACAAAGCAAGTATGTTTTCCGAAGGCCACTTCTAAGTCAGAGTCACAAAATTGTCAAACAGAAAATAGATTATGTCCAAGACCTTCAACATAATATACCCTGGAAATCACACTATCTCCAACCACGTAATCTCCATAACCCATAATAGCACCAAAATGATCGTTTCCGAATCTCACAGTTACGATGAATTTACTCACGAAGTTCATGAGCCGTGACCGGTCTCCAGTCATATGCTTGGAACAGCCTGAGTCCAGGTACCACAGAACGATTTGAACGATCTGCAGTTGAACACATACAAGAATGGATAACTGGATAATTGGGATCCCCATGCAAGAATGGGTTCCATTTAGTTAGTAACATTGATTGGAACACCTACATCAGAAGTAGAAACAATGGAATCATCAGGGATAGATGCAGTGCTAGTGTCCGTATTAGACCTATTCAAAGTATGTTCACTTCTTAAGGGAATAGTTCTACCAGTAGGCATCCATTTCCTAATGGGCATTGATCTAGATAATTTAGTGCACATCTCAGTAAGATTGAATTTGCGGCCAGTTGGTATCCACTGATAAACTATGTTACTAAATTTCCTTCTTGTGGGTTTCCAATGTTTTCTAACCTTCTTCCGCCATTGCTTTCTAGCCTTCTTAGCTTGAATTTTTTCATTAACTATCTTAACAGGACATTTAACAGCATTAATCAAATCATTCACACCACATTCAAGATTAGTAACAGAAACCACGCAATCATCATTACATGTTTTGCCAAAAGTAGCAGAATTCGCATTAATTACAGTACGCTTAGAGCTAACACTAGAATCAACACGATTCGTTTTATTCAAATTCTCCCTAAGGTGATCTTCTACTCTCTTCCACTGAACATTCCTAGCACGCAAGGTCCTATCATTCTTTGTGTTGCCTTGAGGCTTTGACCCGCTTGCTTTGGTGTCACTTCTTACTCCTGTAGAGGGAATTGGAACATTAGTTGGTTTCGCTACTTTTTGCATTCCTGAACTAGAAGTGCAGGGATCTGAACTACTTGAAGGCACATTGAAATTCACTTTCTTAATGCTGGGCATCGAATGGTTTGTATACTTAGCACTAGGCATGGAACAAGGCATCACGGCTTTATCTTTCACACTTAAGGATTTAGGACATGTTGCTATTAAACATTCTAACATCTCTTGAGATCGTTTGGCCTGAATTCAAGCAAACCTAATTTCACTATCAAGTGGCTTATTTATGAAGTCCTCTTCTACAATCTCACGAAGACATTCAAGACTATCCTTAAGACGAGCAAGATAATTATGAAATACAAGTTCGTTATTCCTAAGATGAGGAGGAATATATTTAACAGTCACAGTATATTTGCAGTCTGCAAATGACTTTGATGCAACATTCTCATTAAAGACAAGTGGCATTTTCCCTTTTTTCTGACTCTTCAGATTCTCAATTTTCTTTCATAAAGACGTTATTTTTTCGTTGTTCTTGTCACGAGTGACTTTCATTGAATCATATAACTCTTTAAAGTGTTGTTTAACCTTTTCATTTTCTTCTAGAAAACTCTCATTTTCCTTTTGTAAAACATTAACCAAGTTTTGAAGATGAAAAGTCTGAGAACTCTGAGAATCTAAAAGAGGAGGCATTTGGGAGTCTGTCACATTGTTCTTTTCACCCTTTAATTATGAAATTTGGGTTCTCAATTTTCTGATCGTGTTACAATGAGCTCGAATCTGTTCATCACGTTTGCTAATTTCAAAAACTGCATCAAATTCAGGAGCATCCAAGGATGTCTTGATATTTGAGGTTTTAACATTTTCTTTTAGATGTTGATATTTTAAATGCAAAGCAAGGTGCTCAAATTCCAATTTAGAAAACTGTTTCACCAGGTTATCATGATCATCCTGTTCAACTTTATCATGCAGTTTAGAGTTAGTTTTTTCAAGCTCAATGACACGATCATGGGAGACTTTCAGAGCAACAGATAATTCATGAAATTGAGAAGCATTAATGGAACAATTCGTAGCAGTGTAAAACACATCTTGAGTAATACATTCAGAAATAAGATTCTCATTCAAGGTATGCAAGTTCTTCCTCTCAATCTCATTATATTTTAATTCTCGCTCATAGTCACTAACCTCAACTATCATTGCATCAAATTCCTTTTCCATTTCTTTAATATCTGAATCCATCCCCTTTTTAAGACTCTCAAATTGACCTTTTAATTGTTTAAAGAAAGGCATGACCTCAGTTAAATAGCATTCTTTAGTTTGCTCAAAACCCCTTTCCCCTTCAGTTATCCTAGTGGGTGTGATCCTTTTCTTACAAGTTTTCTCAAAATCAACAAATAATTGAAAAATTACATATTGACTGATTAAGGTCTTGCTTTTAGTGGGAATAGATCTAGGAACTAAATGCATTGGGGTATTGGGGGGATAAACTGTGGCAGGAAGCATTCTCCTACATGGGGGATTCTTTTCAACAAACTCATCAGCTTTTTTCATGTCCATATCCTTTTTCCAAAACACTTGTTTAGGGGTCAGCTGTGTTTGAGGTCTAAACTTGTTAAAGGCAATCCAGTTATCCTTAGCATAGTTGGGTGTTTTATAGCTGATTTTCTTTTCTATGCATAAAGGGCTCTTAAGCTTTTCATCCAATTTCTTTCTAGTTACTTCTTCTAACTGTTTATCTTCCTCAGTATTCTCAGCGCAACTAGGTTTCTGTCTAGGCTTAAGGATTTCATTGCCAACATAGATTACCTTCTGTGCTTCTCTAGCTTTCAGACACTCCTTAGGGTTTGGTTCATCAACTAACGCAACACTATGTTTGTCACTTAGAACTCTATGCTTAGTGATCATGTGAGCAGTCTGAATGGTGTTTCCCTGTACGTACAATTTGTTTTCAAGTTTGTTTTTCAAAGTTTTTAGGTTGGAAAATTCATTTAAGAGTTTTGATTCCTTGGCATTAAATTCCTGTTTAAGCACTTTCACATTTTCTTGAAGTTCTTGTTTTTGCTTAGCCGTTTTGTTAAGCTTTTCTTTTAAGGAATCTAACTCTTGTTTAAGTATTTCTTCCCTAAAATTACTTTTTCTAATAATTGTACGCATTTGGTCATCCATCTCCTGCTCACGGGTAGTTAACTCAAACTTAGCACGTTGTTCATAAATGGCAACTTGTTATTTTTAAGTATTAAGTTCAGAGATGGCAAAATCGTTAAGAACACTAGCAGTGTATTCATAAAAAATATAGTCATCATTGACTGCATTATATACATCACTTGGTTCAATCGCATTCTCACATTGGGTCACATATTGATCATATGGGACAATATTATCATTGCCTATATTAGCAATATCCGAGTCACTAGTTTCCTGCGATTGAACTTTATCATGTATCTTTTGCTGATCAACATTATCATATAGTTTTAATACCTCTGAGATGATTGTTTCTTTGGATGGACCAGCTTGCTATGGTGAGGGGACCTTTGGAGAGACCATTGGAGAAATTCTAGCCATGAAAATTGTCTGTGCAGTAGGTTCATCATCGACGTCAGAGTCGTATGCATCACAGTCGGTGACTTGAAAGGCATTCTGATGATTATGACCTGTCTCCTGAATTGGCTGCTCATCCACATCTGCATCATATGTCTTGGCATTGCCCTCAGCAAGAAACAACAGCTCCTCTTCATCCAACACAGCTCCATTATCCTGAGCTTGCACAAGTAACATCTTGTCTCTGAAGTACTCTGCATTTTGTGGGCGTTTTGGAGATGTGCAGTTTCTAGCTATATGTCCATCACCACCACAGTTGTAGCACTTGATCGGCTTTGCTTGTCCTTGATTTCCATTCCTTCCCCTATTCTGATTTACCACATATCCTCTACCAACTCCACCCCTTCCCTATTCATACTGCCTTTCTTGAACTGGTTGCACCATAACCTTCCCATCTCTGACAGTTGCTTGATTGTGTGGATTGGATGCTGTTCTGAGGTTATTGTTGGTGTGTGGGAGAGAGTTCATGTTTTGACTAACCATGAGAGACAGTTGATTGATGAAGTTTTCCATGAGTGTGTTTGAGTCGGGAGGCTTATATGCTGGATCAGGGATGAGTTTGTAATTACCATTACCCATGGGTATGACTTGAGAAGCTTTGGTGGTAATTCCAACATTGGTGTAAAAAGCTGTAGAGTCATTTGACGAACTAGTTTCTCCCTGCTTAGATTTGAACTGTTCAAGAATCCTTCGTTCAAACATAGCATGTCTCTCATTCTGAAGAAGGAAGGCATGCAGTTGCTCATAGATGGTGTTCTTCAATCCCTTAGTTAGCTTCGCAGAGGTGACAAACTTGTGCCATTCGGGATTCATGTTGTTCAAAAACTTTGAGTTCAGTTGAATATTTGGCATAGTCATTTTGATATTCCTCATGTCATTCACAAGCTTGTGGAATCTCACGTAATACTCATAGATACTCTCTTCTGGTTTCATCTTGAAGTGCTCAAATTCATCATACATCTGTGATTCTCTGTCTTCCTTAGTTAATTCAAAACCTGAGAGAAGCATCTTGACATTATCCCAAACAGCCTTGGCTTCAGTGTTGTGATTGATAAGCTTGTAGATATCTTTTGGAAGACCCTGAAGTATAATGTTTGAAGCCCTGATATCAGCATCGAATCTCTTTTTCTCCTTATCACTGAACTCATCATACATCTTTGGTCTGTCCATTCCAAAGATCATTGTTCCATCTGCTGCAATATCAATTATGTCTCTTGTAGTCTCAATCTGATATGGTCCTTCATCAATGGATTTGAGAATGTTCACCCCATTTTCCTTTCCAAGATAGTACAATCTGATTCGTTAAGCCCAAGAGTCGTAGTCAGTTCTGTCAAGCATGGGTGGACGAGTATCTGAACCAGCTGCTTGAACGTCCTCAGCAACAGTGGAGATGATTGTAGATATGTTTACAGATTTCACGGTATTTTATAACTCTATGATTAAACCGGGAAATAGATTCTTTCACGGGATTTTACTAAATCAAGAGAAAACCGTATTAGAAACTAAAGTTTAACCAAGTCGCTAAGAATCCTTGAACCAAGTCGCTAAGAATCCTTGAACCAAGTCGCTAAGCACCAAGTCGCTAAGTAGCAACTCGCTAAACCTCAAGTCGCTGTGAATCAAGTCGCTAAGCACAAGTCGTTAAGACCTAAGTCGCTGAACACAAGTCGCTAAGGTACCAAATCGCTAAGCAGACAAGTCGCTAAAGAGCAACTCGTTAAGTATCCAAGTCGCTAATGTCAAGTCGCTGAGAACAATAAGTACAAGTCGCTAGAATAAATGAAAGCAAGTCGCTAACCCCACCAAGTCGCTAGCCGTAGTGGAGAATCCACTAACTTGTACTGTCTGTCGGCTTGTCTCAATAGACAAGTCGCTAAGCTCAAGTCGCTACGACTAACACTACAACTCGCTAGAAATTACTGAAGCAAGTCGCTACGAAGAAATTCACAACGAGACTCAAGTCGCTACTTTGAAAAACTTCAAAAACATACTTTTCAATCCAAAACAAGCCCAACCACAGTGATTCAAGCTTTCCAAATCAAAACCCAAGCACTTACAATGATTCTAAACACTAAAGTACACTCAAAATTCAAACTTTAACACAAGAAATGATCCAAATGATGCAAAAACCACTAAACTATTTCAAACTCAAAAACCATCTAAAACCACTAGAAATCCAAGGATATGTAAGAGAGATGATCAAACCATTGCTCTTGATACCATTTGTAACATATTAGATTTCACAAACACATCAAACCATGGTCACAAGAGGCGTACACAATGATGTTTTAGAGAGAGAAATAGTTAGAGGTTTGGGAATTTAGTGAGAGAAAGTGAAAATCTTATTATGATCTCCAACTCTCTACCTTGGGAGGTAGAGAGTATTTATAGTCTTACACAAATCGCCACCTAAGGGCTGTGGATTAGGCATACAGTGGGTAAATACTACTTAACAATAAATAACTATGACTACGAGCTTTCTAACGATTACATATACTTGAGGTGACCGACACTTTAACAACAGGATTTACTAAATCCTAACAATATATTATTAGATGGGGAACAAATTCAATATCAGGTAGAAGTTGTGGCCTCTACGACGTAGGGGTATTTTTCTCTCTATGCCGTAGAGCTCTCCAATAAGATTTTATTTGAGACTTAAAGTCTCTACGCCATAGAGGGAAACATCTCCCTACAACGTAGAGACATCGATACCAGAATCTTCTTTTTATGTTTAATTCATTTTTCACTAAAATTAGGTTACTTTCTCTACAAGTTTAACTTCTCTATAAATATAGAGCTCATTATCTTTGTAATTAAGTTTTTTGTTTATTATTAAACTTTGTGTTTTCGAGTTTTTATCTTGTGTTTGTGTTATATTCCCTTGAGGTGCGCGTCGTTTATCAACCCTTTTGGGTTAGGGTTTTACAAAATTCGCTTCCTCATCTTGCATCAGTTTGACATCTAGAGCTTGTTAGTATCATAGATGGTGAATGGTGTAAAATATTCAAAAACACATATTGTTGGTGGGGTATGGTCTGAAGAGCACATGAATTATAATTTTATTAAATTTGTATCCAAACTCGACAGGAAATCCACTATCTATCAAAACTAAGTGCCATGTTCGTAGGTGGAGGTAACAACCACGAAAATCACGAGGGTAGCAACCACGAAGGTCGAAAAATTCGTCCAACCATAGGTGATTATGGAGGCAATTGTGCAAACATCCAACCCCATTTAACAATAGGAGGGATGATAAATGGCAAACAATAATGAAGATGAAAGATCGATTACCTACAACCAAATTTTTTCTTTCAAAAAATCTAATCAATAATTGAGTATGTTCTTTAGTTACTTATGTTTGTAGTATAAATAATTTGGTTTTAAGAAATTGGTAGATTTTCTAAAATTACCAATAAAGATTTGTCCAATTGAAGGTTATCAAGTTTGTTGGGTTTCAGTGACCATCAGAGAGTTATATAAAACAAGAGTACTTTGTGTTGTGGATGAAACTCATGAGTGTCATATTTTGTTTGGGAAACCTTGGCGCATGTATGATCTTCAAAAAAAATCTTTATCTTTTCTCACAGGAAGGAAAAAGAATTGCTATGATTTCACCCGAAGGAAAACCAAAATTACCGAAGGACGAGGTTAAGGAAGAAGAAAAGATGTTGAAGGTTGAAGTTATTAAAATGCATGTTGAGAAAATCCAAGACCTTCAATTTTGTGATAAACATGTTAACGAAATCTCAACTTTGATGTCGGAAACGACAAAGGAAGTTGGTGTTTTGAAGACCTGTGATGAAAAATTTATGGGTTTTAATGATGATGAAGATGTGAAGGGTTTTGATTGTGAGCTAAAAATGGATTTCGAATGCGTCCGTGATTTAAAGGTTTGTGATTTAGATTATGGGTTATTTTTAAGGGATAATGACAAAAAAATGCATCGAACTTAACCACTCTGGGATTGTGTGTAGCCAACTATTTTTTTTCTATTTTACACAAACCTTTTGAAATTGTGTTATTGTATGTATCCAGTCAAGCTAAGTGTTATATCGTTAGTCCTTTATATTAACGGCCGTTACTAAATAACTTAAAATTCCTGATATGTGCTAAAACACTTACCATTTCTTTACCAAAATAGACCAAAAAATAACCAGAAAAGAGCCGTTTATTGCTAATATCTGTTGGTTTCTTGAGTTTATGCATGTGTAGGTACGGATTTGATAAAACACGCAAAAAGAAGCCAAATCAGCAAAAACCCGAGCACGAGAGAGAAAGATTGCTAAAGCTGAGCCAGAAGGTCAGAAGTGAGCATTTGTGAAGATTTTCATGCTGAGAAGATGATTAAGGAAAGATTTGTTCAACTTTAAAGAAATGGCAAAATCAGTCCCTCAAGTTTCAGCAATTGGCAAAAATTACCCCTGAGATTTAGATTTGGCAAGTTTAGTCCTTGGTGTATTTGGAAATTACAAGAATGGTCCTTGGAAGAACTTTTCAGAAATTACACATTGGGTCCCTTGAATTTCAGAATGTACATAAATGGTCCTTGTGTTTACATTCGGGTACAAAAGAAGTCCAAGTCCAATCCAATTTATTATACCACTTGGCCCAAATAACTCACTAGCCCAAAACCATTAAACCAGGTCAAACCCCTGTCAACCTTACACCCCCATTATACTTCCGGTAAAATTGGGTCAAACAATAATTAATAATTCTTACCATTTAATCGCGGGGTAAATTAGGGTTCTTAGAACCTGGGTTATTTTAGATTTGGGGGAAAAGGGATGCGCGGGTAAATGGTAAGAATTATTAATTATTGTTTGACCCATTTTTACCGGAGGTATAATGGGGGTGTAAGGTTGACCGGGGTTTGACCTGGTTTAATGGTTTTGGGCTAGTGAGTTATTTGGGCCAAGTGGTATAATAAATTGGATTGGACTTGGACTTCTTTTGTACCCGAATGTAAACACAACGACCATTTATGTACATTCTGAAATTCAAGGGACCCAATGTGTAATTTCTGAAAAGTTCTTCCAAGGACCATTCTTGTAATTTCCAAATACACAAAGGACTAAACTTGCCAAATTTGAATCTCAGGGGTAATTTCTGCCAATTACTGAAACTTGAGGGACTGATTCTGCCATTTATTTATAGTTGAACAAATCTTTCATAAATCATCCTCTCAGCATGAAAATCTTCACAAATGCTCACTTCTGACCTTCCGGCTCGGCTTTAGCACTCTTTCTCTCTCGTGCTCGGGTTTTTGTATGATTTGGCTTTCTTTTTAGTGTTTTATCAAATCCGTACCGGCACATGCATAAACTCAAGAAACCAACAGATATTAGCAATAAAAAGCTCTTTTTTGGTTATTTTTGGGTCTATTTTGGTAAAGAAATGGCATGTGTTTTAGCACATATCAATTCCGTTTTCTTACGTTTATATACGTTTTCATCCTTTCTTATACGTTTTCTTACGTTTTATCCGTTTTTATACGTTATCTTACATTTCTTTACGTTTTCGTTCGTTTTTTATGTTTTCGTCCGTTTTCATATGTTTTCGTCCGCTTTCTTACGTTTTCATCCGTTTTTATACGTTTTCGTCCGTTTTCTTACGTTTGCATCCGGTTTCGTCCATTTTCTTAAAATTTTTATGTTTTTGTCAGTTTTTTTTTACGTTTCTTTCCGTTTTCTTCCATTTTCATCTTTATACGTTTTCGTCGGCTTTCTTATGTTTTCATCCGTTTTTATACGTTTTCGTCCGTTTTCTTACATTTTTTATACGTTTTTGTCTTCTTTTTATACGTTTTCGCCCATTTTCTTACGTTTTCATACGTTTCATTCGTTCTTATACGTTTTCTTCCGTTTTCATACGTTTTTATACGTTTTCGTCCGTTTTCTTACGTTTTTATCCACTTTTATACGTTTTTGTCTATTTTCATACAATTGTATCCGTTTCTATACGTTTTCGTCCGTTTTTAAATATTTTTGCTCGTTTTTATAAGTTTTCATTCATTTTCTTATGTTTTTATACGTTTTCGTCTATTTTTATACGTTTGTATCCATTTTAATACGTTTTTATCCATTTTTACACGTTTTGCTCATTTTTATATGTTTTCGTTCGTTTTTATCGTTTACGAACGTATAAAAATGAACGAATACGTATAAAAATGAACGTAAACATATAAAAACGAATGAATACGTAAAAAAACAAGCAAAAAGGTGTAAAAATAGCAGAAAACGTTTAAAAACGGATACAAAAGCGTAAATAGACGAAACTTATAAAAAGCAGGATCAAGCGGCAAGCGTAAGAGAGCGTAAAAGCGACTGGCGTGCTCGTAAAAATGTAAGCGTGCAACGTCTCGCATAAAAAACCAGCGTAAAACAAGTTTAAGCGGGGCGACGATATAAAGCGATATGAATACGCAATTGAATAACGAATAAACGGATGAAACGTAAAACGGAATTTTTAATATTTAGTAGGTAGTGTGCTAAAACACATACCTTTTCTTTATCAAAACTGACCCAAAATAACCAAGAAAGAGCCGTTTATTGCTAATATTTGTGGTTTCTTGAGTTTGTGCTTGTGCAGAATGCGGATATGTAAAACACACAAAAGGAACCAAATCGGACGTAAATCGAGCCGAGAGATTAAGAGCTAAATTTGGCGGAAGGTCAAAATTATGCATTTATGAAGATTTCTAATCTCTGAGGATGATTTGTGAAGATTTGATCAAAGTTTGAAGAAATGTCAGAAATGGCCCTTGAAGAATCAAAAATTGCAAATTGGCCCTTGGTTTATTTGAAGATTGTCAAGTATGGTCCTTGGAAGATGATTTCAGAATTACATGTTTGGTCCCTCAAAATTCAGAATTGACATATTTGGTCCCTATAATGCCTTGGTTTACTAAGTTAAATCCTAAGTCCAATTAGTCAAAACCCATGATCCAATAAACCTTATCCGGCCCAAATCAAAGCTACCAAGTCCAATCCTTCACCCGGCTAAACTATCCAACCGTAAACCCGCCCATTTACCCGGTCAATGCACCTTCAACCCGGTCAACCCATCTTTGAAATATAATAAATAAACCAAGCAGCGCCACTTTCCTTAACCCCATCTTCCCCATTCCCAAACACACCAATTACCCTTTTAAACACTAAACCTCGTACTAGCATCTTCTCAAGCTTCTAGATATAGTGACTTGTCAGGATAAGGTATACGTGGACAAATGGAGCTATCATTGGACGCGACACCTCAATGGATGAAATGGAGCTCTTTGATTGGCTTTGGTGATTCATGGGATTTGTGTGGCTGCAAATGGCTTCTAGGCCCTTCTTATCAAGAATCCAAGACTGATTTCAAGGCTATTTAAAGACCTTTAGCTCACAATGTATAAAGAGGAGGGTAGTAGTAATTTTCATTTTAATTAAGTCTATGTTTCTTGTATTTTTCAAGTTTTAGTAGTTTAATAATGGTTTCTTAAAATTTTCATGTAATCTCAGTTTGTTGTAATCTCACCTCAAGTCTGATATAAATTTCATCTTTTCTCATTTGAGGTTAATAGCATTGTTCCATTGATTAAGCTTACATCATTGTTAGTATAAGCTCATATAAGCTCTGTATAGCTTATGTGAGCTTGTTTTATTCATCTTATCTAGGTCTTATTAGTTTTATAAAGTTAATAAAAGTCAAACAAAAGTCAAGCTTATTTGCTTGTACCTTTACTTATTCCTTTGTTAAAATAGCTTTTCTCTTATAAAATAGGAAATATCTACATCTCTGTCTTTTTAAAATCCAAGCTCAAAGTACTGTTAGACCAAATCGCCAAACACCTCGATAAAAGGGTGTTTGGCATAAGTTCTCCATACCTTTGGTCATTTCTTTGAGTTCCTATAAGTTCTCACCAGGTTTCATTTGTGCTAGATGGTAGTTTGAATATCTTTTCTAGTCTCTAGTAGTACAAGTCTAATTTCTAAAGTTTGAGTCTATAGGTTTAGTCAAAACAGTAATATGGCAGTGAGTAGTCTAAAATCTTTTTTCATTGTTGTTTTGGAGGTCATTTGATCCTATTTAGTTTGTCCTTTAGATGCGAATTGGTTATCAAGTGTCAAAACATTTTGGTCAAACCTTTTTGTCAAAAACTTAACTGTTAAACAGTTTTTAGTCTTTTCTTTAGCAATTTTTCTTTGTCTAAATCTTCAAAAACCAAAAAATTAGTTTTGTGTAGAGTTTAGCATTATAGTTAGCTTATCTCGGTTTTCACATATTTCCGATAGCTTTTACAAGCTCTTTTTAAGCTTTCAAATGCATCCCATGCATATCAGCATAACTTGAGTTTATGATCCCAAACAGGCCTTATACCGATCTTGTAAACATTTGAGCTTCAAAGTGTTGAAGTTTGTTTCTTTTCACTCTCGACATAGTCTAAATCTGATCTAGCTTACTTTTGGATAAAAACTTGGTTGCTAGCAAAATAAGCTCCAAGTCACCCCCTTGCTACTATAGCTTTGTTGGTTTCAGATTTCAAATTAGTTTCAGGCTTATTAGACTATAGGATTAGCTTAAAATATATAGATAACTTAGTATAGTTGGCTTATTAGGACTCCACTGATAGCTTATTTGAATGTTCCATGTAGCTTATTAGCTTATTACCTTTATAATAGCTTAATCCTCTCTTATTCCTTAGCTCATTGCATGTTCCCATAGTTAAAAGCTGTTACTTTAAGGTTTACTTTAGATGCTTTTTATTTAAATTAAGTCTAGTAATATTTAGCTTATTTAAAAGTGCTTATTTGCTTCAAGTTTACACTTGCAGCCCTATTTCTCACACATAATCATCATATTTCTTATTTTTCATAGATTTAGATTATCATTTTAGAATTTTCCTGAATTTTTTATTAATTTTGGTCCTTTGTTTAGTATTTTTCTTATTTAAAATAGTTTTTAATCACTTTTAATTAGCTTTTATTGCAAATAATTAAGAAAAAGCAAGAATAATTTTTAATTTTCCCAGTTTAAGATAAATATAAAAAGCATAAAAAAGATTTTTCCTTATTTTTCCTTTTTTATTTGATATTTTTCACAATTTAAATTAGATTAAAATAGTTTTAAATTAGTATAAAATAGAAAAATAATCAGAAAAATAAAAAAATAGTTTTGAAAAGTCTCTTATGATATTTTAGATTTTATAAAAATAGTTTCACATTTTTCTCCTTGATTTTCATAATTTTTAGTATTTTAATTTAGTTTTAATAATTAAAAATTAGTTTTTAATTTAAATAAAATCGGAAAAATCAAAAAAATAGTTTTAATTCTAAAATAGTTTTCAAATATCATTTCTAGAGTAAAAGTAATTTTAGGCATTTTTAGGTTATAATTTAGACGTAGTTGTATTTTAATTACGTTTTATTAATTACGTTTTAGTAATTCGCACTTAGGATTTCCCGTAAAATAGATTCCCAATTACTTTCCCTATTCCGTAGTTTAATAAAATCAAAATCAAATAAATCAAAACATGAGCATTAAATTCCAAACCAAAACGACGTTGGCAATTCCGCCTCGTTGGGAAGCGATTAGTTGTCTAATCGTATACACAATCACACACGGGATTTGATTTATTATTCTTTAAAGAGATTTGAATCTATCTTCGTGATTATTTTTGATATCGATATTGAGGTTTTATCCATACACACACCCTTAAGCCTTCATTATCAGAGAATCGGGTCTGAACCGTTTTAAGTTTCTTACGGTTAGTCATTCACAAGTGGCTAGCTTGTGTGAGATAACAACGGGTTTGGCATTGTGAATCAAATTTTGGCGCCGCTGCTTTGGGAGGTTGTGTCCGACAATATCGTTTGAGGTTTGACGATTAGTGACTCGAGATCCTTCATTCGTGAAGTTACTATTTTCTATAAAGTAAAAATATATATATAAAATATATATTTTCCTTTTTCTTTTGTGTATATATATATCATATTAAAAATACAAAAAGATTTTCTCTTGTGTTTTTGCTAATAAATAGGAGACACCAATTATATAACATTCTCAACGGAGGTGTTATCATTAATAAGTTCCCGAACTAAGATCAAAAACTTGCCTTTGTGTCGCTTGTGGATTTATTTATTTCTATCGGATAAACAAAGTGTGTGGTGGGTATAAGGACGGCACGACATTAAATTGCGGTTGTAAAGCGCGGTTTTAATAAGCGGCCCGACCTAAAAAACTTCTCGCTTCGCTTTATGCGTTTGTCTTATAGAGGTGATTTATTCACTTGGGATTATTGGTTAAGTTCACTGTGTTTTCGAATACCGTTCGTTTTAATTGCCTTGGTTTTGGAAAGTGCATGCGCACTTCGTTCCAATAACTCTGAGACGATACGTGAAGCTACAATTCCGCGAAAGCGAAATAGGCGTGCTCCCTTAGTCGAACGAGATTCGAACTAATCAAACCCACCATCATCGAAATGGCGGAGGACAACCGATCTATGCTAAAGCAACTAAGCACACCGAGGGTTATGGAGAAGCCATCGTCGTCCGGCAATCGTTCTTGATAACTTTGAGCTTAAACGCAGTTGATAAATTTGGTTTCGTCAAGCCAATTTTACGGATTGAGAGGCGATCCTCATCTCATATCCGACGATTCAACAAGCTCACGTCTACGATCAAGTACCGTAACGTTCCGGAAGAGGCTATCAAGCTTCTACTCTTCCCATTTTCACTTGAGGGGCCGCCCGGATTTGGCTCGAAAAACTACCCCGTCGATCGATAACCACATGGGAGAATTTAGTATCAAAATTAGTGACGAATTCTTCCCACCATCTAAAAGCCTAAAAATGAAATAACAAAATTCACACAAAGATTTGATGAATCATTTAGTGAGGCATGGGACCGATTCAAAGATTTGCTTAGGCAATGACCCCATCATGGTTTTTTACGAGTTGCACCAACTTGATACGTTTTATAACGGTTTGAATGAGGCTGATCAAGACTCTCTCAATGCGCCGCATGGTGGTAATTTGTTGACCCGATAAACGAGAGATGCCTTGTTGATTATTGAGAACAAATCTAAAGTTAGGTACATCCGTAGCAAATCGGTTCTTTGCTCAGTGAATGATACACCATCGTCTTCGTCTCACGGAAATACGTCTAGCACCGATGCTAAGATTGATAAGATTACGGATATGATCCAGGCTTTGGTTAAGATTAATTCTTCTCCACCAGCTCAAGTCAAGCGGTGGAAGCGACTTGTACTACTTGTGTGGCCGCATGCCTACTACAATTGTACATACAGATGGACATCCTTTCGATGCTAATGCCGTAACCAGAGGTAACCAATACCGTTCTCAAGTTGAACCGAATCCTCGTGTTAGTAATCAAATTGTACCTCCGGGATTTTCTCAATCTAACAAGGACTCGTTTAATCGAATCAAGTTCGTGGACCAAATGTTCAAAACCAATTCAAAGCTCCACCAAATCAATACCCGAATCAAGGGGTCAATTACAATCAAGGATATCAAGCTTCAAGCTATCAAGCTCCGCCTTTGCCCTCTAATGAATTCTCGAATTACGTTCAGAACAATAATGCTACCATCCAAACCATGAGAAACCAGATTTCAAGTTTGAGAAACGAGTTTCAATCTTCATTAACTAGACAAAGCAATGAGTTTAGGAGCGAAATGGACGAGAACAACAAATTGGATGCTTCGAGAATAAACTTGAAAGTATGTTGAATCTTTGTTTTATGCCAAGTGAGTCAACCCTGGGTTCGGTTCTCTCCAAACACCATTCCAAACCCGAAGGGAGAAATGAAATCCGTTCGAGATGATGGGCCCTCGATGACTACTTCCTCTCCGGTGAGGAATGTAGCACGAGAGACCAGGTGACAAAGGACGGTAATTCCTCTTGATAAAATTCACGTCCAACCTCTGGTTGCCCAAGTTCCTTCTATCTCTGTCATAATGCCGAGTTCTAACCTTACACCGTGCAAATCTGTTCAATCACGGTTCGACAAAATGAAAGTTGTTTCCAGAACGAAGTTCAAACTTACGGTGATATGATTAAAGTGAAATGATTTATGAAGAAATTGGAACAAATTTCAAAGATTTCACTTGAGCCTACACCGTTTAATTCTTCCTCGAACCAAGCTCCCGAGAAGCTTGGTGATCCCGGAAATTTCTCCTTCCTTGCTCCTTAAATGATATTAAGGAATGTAATGCCCTAACCGATTCCGGTGCAAGCATAAGTCTCATGCCTCTTGCGATATATCATGAGCTTGGATTGAAGACTCTTATACCGACTTGTATGACTATCAAATTAGCTAATCGAACAATTGCTCACACGGTTGGTGTAGTCAGCGATGTTGGTACAGTGGATAAATTCCATTTTCCCGTGGATTTCTCCGTAGTTGATATAGAGGTCGATGCCCGAGTCCCTCTCACTTTAGGAAGACCATTCTTGAGAACGCGAGAAGTCATTGTGGATCATTACCAAGGAGCGTTGACGATCGAGAAAGGAAATAAAAAATAGTGTTCTATGCGAAAAAAAGCGTCAAAACCTCCACCCGATGATCATTCGATTCATAGCATCGATGTGATTGATTTCTTTGAAGAAAGTGGCAATCCCACTTTACCATAATCGATTATGACCGACTCTTTGATCTCTCACTCGGAAAGTGACCCTACTTGGGAAGAGATCGAGGCCTTTCTTAATGATGATTCGGTTCCCGTTGAGATTGATGATGCTACTTTGACGGGAGGACATTCTTTTCTTGAAAATTGTTATATAGAGCCATCTTCTATCGGACGATCCGGTTGATGTTGATAAGTTGAAAAAGTTGAGCCTAAAGCGTCTCGAATGATCTTTCAAGGTTTACGATCAAGATTAATACGACAATACAAGCTGAAGAAAAACAAGAAATGGAGTCTACAGCGGTAGTGGTGGAAACTGCTAGCTCTAAGAGCACACCACTTGTCCCACCTCCGATTTCTAAGAAAATCAACTTTCCTTGAGTGGCAATCCACTCCTTTACTGAAATCATGGAACCTTCTTTTGGACATCTTTCAATCGAATCTTTTAAGACATTCCACGAATCCCTTGTTTGAATTGATTACGAATATATTCAAAATTTTGAAAATCAACTCTTTGTGAAGAGTGAGTTCACCGATGAACTTACTCCTACCGACTCGATTTCTCTCGAGGATAAAGAAGAATACGATGATCCGTTTTTTTCCAAAGAAAGATAAGGAAGTGAAGTTGTCGACAGATGAACTTATTGATCGAGGTCAATATTATTTAGAGAGTGAATCCTCTCCTCGTGAGGATTTTCACATAGATGATACTTTGATCTCCTTCTCTCGAAGACAAGATTTTCAAACCCGGGATACGCGTTGATGAGTTTTATGCTAAAAATGTCATTCGAGATAAGGATCCTCTCTTGGATGCCTTCGTTGATGAGCCTTTGAGTAACACCTTTCTGTACCATGGACTCCGTTCTTCTTTGGAGTATTCTCTTATTGATCCTTCATCCTTCGTCCGCCCATAAAACCGCCGGATGATGGATCGATCTTTCATATGCTTTTGGGAGGAGTCATTCCTTATGTGCTTGAGCCCGACATTTTCTTTCCTCCCCGAACCACGGTCTCATTCTTTGGGAATGAGGACACCGTTTTGACCACGTATCTCTACCATTTTCTTCCCCAAGGACAAATGAATTAGGGGACGAGTCAGGCTAGCGACTCGTTGAAGAAAAACATTAGCGCTTCGTGGGAGGCACCCCATGCTTATCCTTCTATCTTCTTTCTATTTTCTAATAAGTGGCCGAAGGGTGCGCCTCTTGATTTCTCGTTTTGGTTGTTTGTGATGTTGTGTAGGATGTTTCCGATATGAAGACTCGTGCTTTCGAAGTTTGTCGTTTTCTCCACTCGAGTTTCATGATCGATTCTGATGGAAATCCGATATCCTAATCTTATCGACTAACGTTTATCTTTGAGCATACTTAATATACGGCTTTTAGATTTTAAGTTACCCTTGTTTTAAACATTGAGGACAATGTTTCGTTCTAGTACGGGGTAGGGTAATCTTGATTTGATTTGACCGCACTTGTTTATTTTGTCGTGTGTACTCTCGTAACCCCGTTTTCCTTAGAAAATGAAATTGTGCAAAAATGAGAAAAATTTAAAATTTTTGTAAGCTTTTGTTAAGTCTTTTGATTGAAAAGTTTGCTAGTCTCTTAGATAAGAAGCTATAAAATGCAAATTCTAGCTCACAAGGCCAAGAATTTGCAAGTTTCCACTAGTGACTTTAAATATGCATAACTTAATTTCATTAGGCGAAGCATTTGCTAAGTTAATATATGTTTTGACACCTTGTTGACTTTCCATTGGTGAGAGTAGGAATAGAATTCTGACTTGCCGGGCGTGTTGAGCCCTAGCTTGTTCCCTTAACCATAGGTAATCTAAAATTATCGGCTAAGCATCTGCGGATCTCATTATTTGGGATTTTAAATTTGCAGAGATCGAGAAATGATAGAGTTACTTATGAGTTTAGATGCTAAGCGTGGAGTAGTTGGTTCTCTTTAGAGCCCATCGAAGGTACTTATGGCTTTTTGTTCCCACAAAATTGTTTCACCCTATATCTGTCTAAATAATTAGAGATGTTGAGTTTTGGCGATAGTTAGTTCTTTATCTTCTTAAAAGAATCTTTGTTTTAAAAATTGGGTACACATCAAGGATCCGTAATAAATAAAGTAAGGTAATAAGTGATATGTGAAAAGTAATAAGTAAGTTGTGAGGCTGGGTGTCGAGATCGGACCCTTGGATCTTTAGCCGGGATTGAGTGAGGTCTTAGCCTAGCCAGTGGGGATCCTCATTTCATGAAGCCTATAGTCTTGGAATTACCCTGTGAAGCTCCGTGGTTCATAGCTCATACATGTAAAAGTCTAAGTTCTATTTCAAATATTATATAAAAAATGTTGAAAAATGAAAAATAAAAGTATAGTGAATAAAATTCCTTGATGTGGACCTCATTTTACGACAATGGTTCTTGAGGGAAGGCGGATAACTAATTATCGACTTGACTTTGTATCTTTATCGGAATAAAAGTTATCTAAACGAGAATTTGAAGAAATTCATTTCTCACAAAAATAAAAAAATCTAGAGGAAAATAGGAAAATGGGAACAAAAGGTAATTACACAAGTAACTTCCATGGGTAGTGTTAGCATCTAGAGTCATACTTAACAATGATTTCGGTTTCGGCTTAGTTTGGGACTTGTGTCAGGGGCGATGTATTCTATCCGTATGGTCACTTCCGCTTTGTGTTGTGTTTCTTACTCCGTGATCCTAAAATGTCGTTTGAAAAATGTTGGAGTTATTGATCGACATGAAAGTTCAACAAACCGTCTTTCATAATCGGAATGTTAACTCGTAATATCTCTACATGTGAATTAAAAGGTAGCGGGCGTTTTAGAATTAAGGCTTTTCTTAGAATCTTTACTACTTCTTCTCTTATAATTGGTTTTATTAATTTGTTTTAAGTTTCTTACGGTTAGTCATTCACAAGTGGCTAGCTTGTGTGAGATAAATTGACGGTTTGGACATATCAATGGTTTAGTAGAAAGAGATTGAAATCCTTGGTTTTATAAGCGTGAGTTGATTGTATTAGCATTGAGGACACCGCGATGGTGCCGTCTGGGGTATTTTGGTATGTGCTAAAACACATACCTTTTCTTTATCAAAATCGACCCAAAATAACCAAGAAAGAGCCGTTTATTGCTAATATTTGTGGTTTTCTTGAGTTTGTGCTTGTGCAGTACGGATATGTAAAAACACGCAAAAAGGAACCAAATCAGGGCGTAAATCAGAACGCGAGAGATTAAGAGCTTAAGCGGAAGAGGTCAAATTATGCATTTATGAAGATTTTATTCTCTGAGGATGATTTGTGAAGATTTGATCAAAGTTTGAAGAAATGTCAGAAATGGCCCTTGAAGAATCAAAAATTGCAAATTGGCCCTTGGTTTATTTGAAGATTGTCAAGTATGGTCCTTGGAAGATGATTTCAGAATTACATGTTTGGTCCTCAAAATTCGGATGACATATTTGGTCCTATAATGCCTTGGTTTACTAAGTTAAATCCTAAGTCCAATTGTCAAAACTATGTCAATAAACCTTATCAAACCCCAAATCAAAGCTACCAAGTCCAATCCTTCACCCGGCTAAACTATCCAACCGTAAACCCGCCCATTTACCCGGTCAATGCACCTTCAACCCGGTCAACCCATCTTTGAAATATAATAAATAAACCAAACGCGCCCTTTCCTTAACCCCTGTCTTCCCCATTCCCAAACACCACCAATTACCCACACCCAAACACTAAACCTCGTACTAGCATCTTCTCAAGCTTCTAGATATAGCTGACTTGTCAAATAAGCTGCCACGTGGACAAATGGAGAGCTATCATTGGACGCGACACCTCAATGGATGAAATGGAGCTCTTTGATTGGCTTTGGTGATTCATGGGATTTGTGTGGCTGCAAATGGCTTCTAGGCCCTTCTTATCAAGAATCCAAGACTGATTTCAAGGCTATTTAAAGACCTTTAGCTCACAATGTATAAAGAGGAGGGTAGTAGTAATTTTCATTTTAATTAAGTCTATGTTTCTTGTATTTTCAAGTTTTCAGTAGTTTAATAATGGTTTCTTAAAATTTTTCATGTAATCTCAGTTTTAGTTTGTAATCTCACCTCAAGTCTCAATATAAATTTCATCTGTTCTCATTTAAGGTTAATAGCATTGTTCCATTGATTAAGCTTACATCATTGTTAGTATAAGCTCATATAAGCTCTGTATAGCTTATGTGAGCTTGTTTTATTCATCTTATCTCAGTCTTATTCAGTTTTTATAAAAGTTAATAAAAGTCAAACAAAAGTCAAACTACTTATTTGCTTATTACCTTTACTTATTCACTGTTAAAATAGCTTTTTCTCTTATAAAATAGAAGTATCTACATCTCTGTCTTTTTAAAATCCAAGCTCAAAGTACCTGTTAGACCAAATCTGCCAAACACCTCTGATAAAAGGGTGTTTGGCACTGTGGGTTCTCCACCACCTTTGGTCATTTGCTGAGTTCCTATAAGTTCTCACCAGGTTTCATTTGTGCTAGATAAGTAGTTTTGAATATCTCTTTCTAGTCTCTAGTAGTACAAGTCTAATTTCTAAAGTTTGAGTCTATAGGTTTAGTCAAAACAGTAATATGGCAGTGAGTAGTCTAAACTCTTTTTTTATTGTTGTTTTGGAGGTCATTTGATCCTATTTAGTTTGTCCTTTAGATCTGAATTGGTGTCTAAGTGTCAAAACATTTTGGTCAAAAACCTTTGCTGTCAAAAACTTAACTGTTAAAACAGTTTTTCAGTCATTTTCTCTAGCAATTTTTGCTGTCTAAATCAATTCAAAAACCCAAAAAAATTAGTTTTGTGTAGAGTTTAGCAGTTATAGTTAGCTTATCATCAGTTTTCACATATTTCCAATAGCTTTTACAAGCTCTTTTTAAGCTTTCAAATCTGTCCCAGCTGCATATCAGCATAACAGTTTTAACAGTCCCCAAACAGGCCCCTTATACCAGATCTTGTAAACTCTTCATTTGAGCTTCAAAAGTGTTGAAGTTTGTTTCTTTTCACTCTCTGACACATAGTCTAAATCTGATCTAGCTTACTTTTGGATAAAAAACTTGGTTGCTAGCTTAAAAATAAGCTCAAAGTCACCCCCCTTGCTACTATAACTGTTGGTTTTTCAGATTTCAAAATTAGTTTCCAGAGCTTATTAGACTATAGGATTAGCTTAAAATACTCCTAGATAACTTAGTATAGTTAGCTTATTAGGACTCCCCTTCCCAATAGCTTATTTGAATGTTCCATGTAGCTTATTAGCTTATTACCTTTATAATAGCTTAATCCTCTCTTATTCCTTAGCTCATTGCATGTTCCCATAGTTAAAAGCTGTTACTTTAAGGTTTCTGTTAGATGCTTTTAGCTAGAATTAAGTCTAGTAATATTTAGCTTATTTAAAAGTGCTTATTTGCTTCAAGTTTACACTGCAGCCCCTATTTCTCACACATAATCATCATATTTCTTATTTTTCATAGATTTAGATTATCATTTTAGAATTTTCCTGAATTTTTTATTAATTTTGGTCACTGTTTAGTATTTTTCTTATTTAAAAATAGTTTTTAATCACTTTTAATTAGCTTTTATTACAAATAATTAAGAAAAAGCTCAAAAGAATAATTTTTCAATTTTCCCAGTTTAAGATAAATATAAAAAGCATAAAAAAGATTTTTCCTTATTTTTCCTTTTTTATTTGATATTTTTCACAATTTAAATTAGATTAAAATAGTTTTAAATTAGTAGAAAATAGGAAATTAATCAGAAAAATAAAAAAATAGTTTTGAAAAGTCTCTTATGATATTTTAGATTTTATAAAAATAGTTTCACATTTTTCTCCTTGATTTTCATAATTTTTAGTATTTTAATTTAGTTTTAATAATTAAAAATTAGTTTTTAATTTAAATAAAATCCAGAAAAATCCAAAAAAAATAGTTTTAATTCTAAAATAGTTTTCAAATATCATTTCTAGAGTAAAAATAATTTTAGGCATTTTTAGGTTATAATTTAGACGTAGTTGTATTTTAATTACGTTTTATTAATTACGTTTTAGTTAATTCGCACTTAGGATTTCCCGTAAAATAGATTCCCTTAATTACTTTCCCTATTCCCGTAGTTTAATAAAATCAAAATCAAATAAATCAAAACATCGAGCATTAAATTCCAAACCAAAAACGACGTTGGCAATTCACGCCTCGTTGGGAAACGATTCGGGTTGTCTAATCCGTATACACAATCACACACGGGATTTGATTTATTATTCTTTTTCCTAAGAGAATTTGAATCTATCTTCGTGATTATTTTTGATATCGATATTGAGGTTTTAATCCATACACACACCCTTAAGCCTTCATTATCAGAGAATCAGTGTCTGAACCGTTTTAAGTTTCTTACGGTTAGTCATTCACAAGTGGCTAGCTTGTGTGAGATAACTTGACGGGGTTTGGCATTGTGAATTAGACCGCTAATATAAAGGACTAACGATGTAAAGCTTAGCTTGACTGGATACATACAATAACACAAATTCAATAGGTTTGTGTTACAATGAAATAAAAATAGTTGGCTAACACAATCCCATAAGTGGTCAAGTTCGATGCAGTTTTTTGTCATTATCCCTATTTTAAAAGATGATTATCAAGAATCTAATTGAGTTTTCCAATGGCGAACAAAGAAGTTATTTTTGTTGCAATTGAAAACTTGGTGGTCATTAATAAGGAGTACAAAACCCGATGTTTAGGGTCATGGATTGATCGTTGCGAGTGTGACAGACGTGTTAAAAAAAGATGAATGTTCTCAAACTGATGTGTAACTCAAGTCTACTAAAGATAAGGATCTCCTTGAGAAAGTGTTTGAGGCTTAAAGTCTCTACACCGTTGAAGCTGTGGCCTCTACGACGTAGGAGTATTTTCCTCTCCACACCGTAGAGCTCTTGAATAAGATTTTATTCGAGTCTTAAAGTCTCTACACTGTAGAAGGAAATATCTCCCTACGCCGTAGAGACATGGTTCCCAAAATCTTCTTTTATGTTTAATCCGTTTTTTACTGTAGTTAGGTTACTTTCTTTACACGTTTCACTTCCCTATATATATATATATACTACTAATTAAAACATTTGGGACATGCTATTAATAGAAGGCTTAAAAATTCAGATTCAACAAATTACTTATAATAGAAATAAGTGTTTTACAAAGCTTGTATCATACACGTAATTAAAATTGAAGAAAGAAAATTAAATATCTTAAATATATACTTGTAACCAAGGTTGTCAAGATCGGGATCCTACCCAGGATCGTTTTCGTCTTTGCAAGATCGTGATCGTAAGATCGGATCGGGATCTTAAGATCCTACTCTAATGTTATTTCTTAATAGTTTATGTAATTTTATACAAATCTACAAATTCTAATACATTATAACCATAAAATACCATGAATGTTTCATATAAATGTTGTCCTAAACTATGATTATAAAATGTTTAAAGAAATTAACATGTTGTCTTTTGAATTCTACGAACAAACAATCCATAAATTTGTAGTTTTTTAGTTTGTAATCTGAGAAAAGTAAGATCGGATCGGATTAGATCGTAAGATCGTATGGTCAAGATCGGGATCCTATAAGATCTTAACCTTGCAAAGATCCTATGTAGGATCCGGATCGTTTTTGCTTTGCAGTATCGTAAAATCGTAAGATCCTAAGATCAGGATCGGGATCCTGACAACTATGCTTGTAACACTCTGATATTAATACACCTAATTTAAAAAACTTTAACAGCCCATTTAAAAAAAACTTTTAACAGCCCATTTCAAAAAACTGTAACAACCCATTTTAACCTCACCCACGCACCCCACCCCAAACGTAGAAACCCACACACAACACCTGCTCTTTCATCTCTCTCTCTCTCTCTCCAGAAACCCACAGACTAACTGCAGACACCAGCCCAGCCAGCGTCGCCCGCAACCACCATCGATTTTGTTGTATATGTGGTTTTGGTTGTTCTATGGTGTTTTGGCAGCCATGGGTTGAAAAAGGAGAGGATGTCTTTTAAGTTTTGATAATGTATGTGTTTTGTTAGATCTATAGGATTTTCTCTATTTCTAAGATTTGAAGGATTGTGGCTGATGGTGTTTTGTGGTTTAACCAAATCTGTTTGGATCTGTGTAATACGAGTGTGTTTGCATCTATTTCCGATGATCTATTGAATAATATAAACTATTTAGGTCAATCATTGGTTCATTTTGTTTTTTATTTTTTGAATATGGTTTTGGTGCCCACCGGTTCATGTGGCAGTTACTGGTAAACAGGGGTGGAGGCAGCTTATGAGTAGTGAGGGGGCATGACCCCAACCCAACAAAGCTATTTTAGACACACAATATCATAAAGAAAAAAGGTCAAATTTTTAGAGAAAAAATTGAGCGCCCTCCCCACTAATTTCCGAGTGCCCTCAATATTTGCTGAGTTTTTTTTCTTCTGGTTTGTAAATCGGAATTCATGGTGAAAACGGGATCTTAATTAATCGGGAAGTGGGAAAGGGGAAGTCAAGAGTTGCATGGGATTATGTGAATATGGGGTAGTGGGTAAAAGTGAACTACTCTATTACTCCGTAATTGATTAGTTATTTAAACAATATATATAATAATGATACTAGCTAGAATTTTATACTCAGTTTGCAGAAATACTTTTAAATTAATATCAGGTAGTGGTAATCAAAATTCATGTATATCTAAATAACATTATATTAAGTAGCATTATATTAAGTATCAACTCATTGTGGAGTAATACTTTTGAAATTTATGTCATGTCAATGCATAACATAAATGAAAATGAGTACAAGATTTTGTATTTTTCAACTTTTTAATCTAAGGTTTTGCTATAATAATCACACTACTTTTGATATAAATATTTACATTATTGCCAGCGCACTAATATAATATGTGCCACATTGATGTATGTTTTAAATTTCATTTAGGGGGCGTTTGGTTGGAGAATTTGAAATTCCGGAATTTTAATTTCTAGAAAATTTAAATTCTTGGGAATTTAAAATTCCGGAATTTAAAATACCTCCACACGTTTGGTTGACAGAAATTTATAAATATTTTTTATTTTTAATATAAATTTCATAAATATTCTATTTAAAAGTTTATAAAAAAATTTATAAAAAAATTTTATAAAAACTTTATAAAAAATTTATAAAAATTTATAAAAAATTTATAAAAAAAATTATAAAATATTTCTAAAAAATTTATAAAAAAAAGCTTATAAATTTTTTTTATAAAAAGTTTATAAAAAATTTATAAAAAAAAAGTTTATAAATAAAATTTATAAAAAAAGTTTATAAAAAAAGTTTATAAAAAAAAAGTTTATAAAAATTTATAAAAAATTTATAAAAAATATAAAAAAAGTTTATAAAAAAATTATAAAAAAAGTTTATTAAAAATTTATAAAAAAAAAAGTTTATAAAAAATTAATAAAAAAAGTTTATAAAAAAAATTCAAAAATATTCTATTAAAAAGTTTATAAAAAAACAATAAGAAAAAAAGTTTATAAAAAAAAATTTCAAGTAAATTAAAATTCTTCACTTTTTGGAGGCATTTTAATTCTCTCCATTTTGGCAATTTATGGAATTGTAAATTACTTCATTTGAGTTACCAAACATGGTATTTGAAGGAAATTAAATTGCAAATGCCTCCAATATACTCCAATATCCCCCAACCAAACGGCCCCTTAGTGTTCGACATATAAATACCACCTAAATTGCCTTCTTAGATATAATGATTGATACTATGAATGGGCTTTGTTTATAGAAATGATGTGTAGCCTTAATTGCATTGGGATAAATTTTGGCATGCTTTTAATCAAACGTGACCCGACTCGACCGATTTTAAGTTACGCTAAAAGAATTTTTTTCTACATGTATTGCTCAATGCCCCTCGTGATTAGATTTTCTAGCTCCGCCACTGCTGGTAAACCGACTATGGTTATAGTCTTCGAGACCGTCTTGAATTAGTTCTAACTTGTTTGCCCTTTTGCTAGATCTAAATGATTTCACAAAAAGGGTGGGATTTGTTATTCGCTCGAGTATGTTTGGATATGTTGTGACTGATATTTGTTGTTATTTTACCGTGGATTTCATCAAATATATAAAGGTTGCGTATTATATTTTGAGGCGATGATGATAGATCTTAAAAAATGTTTGATATAATTTGAGCTTGGCATAACATAATTTGAGGATGGCGAAGTTAATATTTTTCTCTAAATCGAAACCCAACCTTTGTTAAGACTGACATTTGAAGGGAAAAACTTTTTTCTTAACATGATCTGAGCCTCTTTTAATGTATTGATTTTTTTTCTTCGTAATGTTTACACTGCCATGTGACTGCGAAATTAAATATTTCTAATTTTGATATTATGTTTGGATTTGAACGAGGGAAGATCTGATTATAAAATAAATACACATTTGGGTAGTCACGTAATTTTCGCTTGATAGTTTAAGCAACACACTTATTTGTTGATGTGTTATTCGGAGGCTGATGAGGTGGTACTGAGGTGGCAGACGAATAACGTGTTATTTGTCAGTCCGCACTCTAATAATGAAATTGTCTTAGTTTTTCTATAAAACTAATAGCTTGTAGAATACTCATAAAAAAATAACCATTGGAAATAAAGTGTCTTAAATCATGAGAAATGTATGAACAGCTTTGCTATGTTATTCAATGTTGTATAAAACAGTTACCTCACCATAAAACTAGAAATTATAAGAACATATACAATTATTAGTGAATATTTTTCTAATAGAAAAAGAAAAACCATGATACTTAATAGGGTGAAAAAAATGTATGACCAATAAATGACTAAAACCAAAATTTCTTATGACCATCTTAATACCCAAATATAAAAGACATATTACAGAGTTTGATTCTCATAATATGTTTTCCAAAAAGCCTCTTATAAGACTTATGAAATTTTCCTTTTACAATGCTTATTGCTAAATACCCAACCATGTTTTAAAGACAAGAGTGTACCAAAAATCCTTGTAAGAAAATATTAGTTGTCAACGTGAAACATGTGACATAAAATTCGAGACATACATAAATTTATTGTCAGAAAAACGTAATATTATATATATATATTAAAAGAACATGGCTCGCAGGAAAATTTTATTTCAGGGTATCCGCCGCTGCAACGCGCGGGTACCCTATAGTGTGTGTATATATATATATATATATATATATATATATATATATATATATATATATATATATATATATATATATATTTATTTATTTATTTATTTATTTCTATAGGGCTCATTATCATTGTAATTAAGCTTTTGATAGTTAATAAACTTTGTGTTTTAGAGTTTTATCTCGTGTTTGAGTTTTATTCCCTTGAGGTGCGCATCGTTTATCAACCCTTGGATTTGGGTTTTACAGAATTCGCTTTCGCTTCCTACGTCATTATTCCAACAAAGATGAGCGGGACATAAGAACATTTGAAACTTGGAAAGCATCAACATAATATTTACATGGAAAGTAATTGTACACCAAAAATATCTACAAGAACATTGTGTGCACTTTCATTGTTGTAGAGATTGCGACTACAAATTGGCCAAACCGCAAAAATGACTTTTTTCATACATAAACTAAGTGGTGACAAATTTATTGTTTTTAATTACGATATGTTAGATATATTAACTCGTATTTTCGATTAGCATTTGAAAAGACTGTAATATGTAAGTCAACATTAGGCTGGTCACAGTGGGTCGCCAAGGCCATCACACTCTATCCCCACTGTTTGGGTCCCCCTGAAGGATAAATGCATTAGCAATATATATAAAGTTATATATTTAATTATATATAAGTGATTAACATTTGGTAATCAATGCCTAAAAGGCCACATCGGTGCATCACAAGTGGAAGGAATATTTATTATAGAAGTAATAAATATTACGGGTTGAGAGAATTAGATAAAATGGGTTAATTTTTAATAAGTTATAAAGATTATAAATTGAAGTGTATACAAATAAGGAGATTAAAGGTGAAAGTGAAAGTTAGGAGGTTTCTTTGGAGGGCAAAGAAAAGTTTCCTATATAAACAAAGGCACTTTCATAAGTTTCACACAATTCACAAAACCAACACACAACCCTAAATCCCTTTCTCCCTCTCCACTCTCACGTGCGTCTACTAGCAAAAACCTCAAGAGGGTTGAAACCCTCTAGCCGACTTTAGTTAACTTCGACTAAGGGTGTTCCCAAAACCTTAGTTGACCGATCAGTCATGGTGAGTGATCCGGGATCACCTCGTACAACGAGTTACAACTGTATAGCGGTTTCCAAACTTGACGAGTACCGGTGGATACCTGTAGCTTCCTTGTACGAGTATTCAAGTGATTATGCCAGGAAAATCAAAGGTACGGACGTTCTAACTATCTCTGTAGCTAAATAAGACTGTAACATATACATGGATTCGTGGCTAGGGTTGGTAATTAAATTGTTTCCGCATATTAATCTGTTTAGTTTATTTTGATTTCATGTAACCTAAAAATTAGTAAGAAAACCCTACAGTAATATCAAACCCACTTGTATACTGTACAGTCTGTAATAGATTGGTTATCATAAACACACAAACTCTATGTATATGGATCGAATATGGGATGTAGAGAGAATGAGAACTTCTAGAGAGAGAAAGTAAATGTGTATTATGAAGCTCCAACCCTCTATCTTGGAGGGTAGAGGGTATTTATAGTTTTTACAAAATACGCCACCTACGGGCTGTGGATCAGGCATACAGTGGGTAAAGACCCATCCGTCCTCCACGGTGTTACTTAACTAACTACTTATAGTTTGTGGTCTTTCTTCCAAAAAGAATATCCACTTAGTAGTAGTCTCTTGGGCACGCCGTCAATTGGGAAAAAAAGGCTGTATAAACGAAAAGTTTGAGAGTAAGCACGAGGAAATTCAAATAAAAAAGGATAAAATTTTAGTTGCGGGGGATACATAAATTTTTTGTTACTGATCGCCGTAGGACCCCAACATGCATTTTTTGTGCATTGGGCTCTATCACACGTTCACTAAAGAAAAGAGAGGGTTTCCATTTTTTTTTCAAATCAAAGGGGGAGGCAAAAAATCCCAATTGTTTCCATTTTTGGCGTGAAGCCTTGGAGCTTACGTTAGAAGAGCAAAAGGCCGGGGGAACATATAAGGCTACGAACTTTCTAATGCTAACAAATACCCAAGGTGACCGAGTCTTTAACTTACGGATTTACTAAATCCTAAAAATCTCCCCTTAAGGGAGGTCACCTCTTTTAATACATTATGAATTCTAGCATTCTATTACATGTCTTTGTTCTTGTAGTTCGTAGTCTATGATTCTTCAAAGTCCGCATACTTTGAACTTTAGTGGTTATTCTTCAAATGAATGTTCCGTGACTCAGTGATCTTTGAGCTTTCTTTGAGATCATCAGCCACAGTAAATCTCTGGATCATCCTTTGTTGTATCGCCTCCATGTGATACTTGTGACTTCTGGGCCGACATGCTCAAACTTTGTTGGATCATGATATTTTGCATCAGATTTGTGAAAGAATTGCTTTAGGTCTTTAGATTATCATGATTTCTTAAAACGTGAGTGTGAGGTGTGAGCATGTAACACCCCCAAATCTCGGTACAGCGGAAGACTTAATCAAGTTTTCGGGGCGTTACATTGGATTGGTATGTTACACAAGTATAGCAAACAAGATAGACATATTATCATTCAAAAACCAATCCCAAATTTAATTATCCAAAACAATAATCCCAAAAAGTAAATATTGGCCCAACATGATTAATAAAATAGGTCCCCATAAATTATCAGATTTTGATTATGATCCTTGAACCATGTGTCCTTGCCAAGCTTCCGTAGAAAACGTACTCCAAACATCACTTAAATACCTGAGAAAGACATGCTAAAAGGTCAGCTAACGCTGGTAAGTTCATAAGTTTAAATTCAAGTTTAAAATAGTGGACCTGTAGGAGTTTATTTGCTATGCGAGACCTAAGATAGATACACATCATCACATACCAATATCACAATCACAATATCATCAATATTATATCCGACATCATAGTAGGTAGGTAAGGCCCTAAGCGACACTAGCCAGCGCAGTCGTAGCAAAGTCTAGAACCACCATTTGCTAACCCTGGACTAGGCCGAGGTAGAAGTCTATACTTAGCTAGGCAATGTGTTATAGCAATTAGGATTGCTACCCTAGGCTAAGGCAACAACTACCACATATCTATATAAACAATCAAGCACATAAGCAAATCAAAAGAGTTTTAAAGGTCCAAAAATAGTAGCATGATTCTCAACCCAAATTAGTTAAAAACATAGATAAAAGTGGGGCTATGAAATTCACCTCAAGCAAGCAACACACAAACAACACTAGCAAGAAGATAACAGCTAATCACGGCTCAGCAAATATCGACTCGGCACAACGTATTAATATAAACCAATTTTAATATATATTTCCCAAAGTCAACGTTATCTACCCCAATGTATTCCTTTTCTTTATCTCCAAAAATGTCTTATTTCACTGTTTAGTCCTAGCGTTTGGTATCGTCGTGTGTGTGTATCGACTCAATATGATATCATGAATGCAGTCAAATAACCACAATGCGACTCCATGCAACTCAATGAGACATCTAAGCAATAATCTCCATAGTGTAATAAGTTTCAGAATAAATAGTAGACCTTATCGAATTCGTCAACTCGATAAACTCAAGTATTTATTCATGTCGCTTATTATTCCATAAACCAGTCGCATCCTAAGGAGTCATAAGGATAATCCACCCGTTAATAATGTTATCCTACGTACCTAGCGGGCTCTTATTAGATTCGTCAATCTAATAAATTCGCTACACGTGGATCGACGCTATTAATGTTAGGTCATCCGTAACTCATGCACTCAACATAAATAGAATTGAATACTTGAAAATAGTATTAAATGCCCATAAATGGCACATTTCGATAAACGTGCACTCGAAACATTAAATACTTATTTATTAGAAAACCTTCCCATTTTAATTCGTTAATTCCCATTTAAAATAGTAAATAACAAGACAAGTCTTGTTATCGATAATTTTGGTATAAAAGCCTTTTATTATTTATGTTTTACCATTTATTATTCATGTTTATATATATATTTATTACGTCAAATTCAATATAAGTCTCATATCGTTATTTGTTTCGAGTCCACAAGCACGAGTCATGACTTCTCGGCTTTTAATCAATCTATAGTCCAAAATATACTAAAGTCCATGTTACGGCGTTGTCGGGGTCAACTATGACTAAAAAGTCAAAGTAACACCGACGTTGCTCAAAGTTGACAATTTATATTATAAGTCTAAATAAATAATCACAATAGCGCAACTCAATCTCAAATTAACCCATAACAATCTCGCCATCCAATCAAACTACCAAATATACCCGTAACCAATGTTATGACCCTATTGGTCATGACATGGGCACGGTAAAGACCACGTGAACCAAACAAGATCTAGAAGCTTTTCGGCTCCACGCGTCTCATCCAAACACCGACAACAACCAACAATATACCATAACAACCCGAACCGGACCCTTGGTCCATGAGGGTCTCGTACGCCACACCACCATGACCCATCGTGGGTCTTGTGGTTCGTACGCCCCAACAATCACAACCAAACACTCCCAAATGGCTTCTACTACAACCAAACACAATCAATCAACCTCCAATCAACATCCAAACATCAAACCCATCAACTAATATAAACCCATCATATGAAACGATGCCTAAAATGCAAAAACCCAACAATATGATACAACACACGATACCAAATCACTAGCTACATGTTTTATTAGATGTAAATTAGTTTTAGACCCATGTCTCACCCAAAACCCCTAAAACATTCGAGCCATGTACGATCCTAAGGAGACCCATACGTGGCTTTTCATTGCTCATACGAGCTAGACCCATGTTCCATTTACCTTTTCTCAACCCGATCTACAAGATTTAATGAAAACCCTAGAATCACGAATCGTTTTTGTAAGATTTGGAGGTGTTAATGAAGGCTTCTATAGGAGATATATATATATGGATGGAAAGGAGAAAGAGAGATCTACAAAATGGTTGTGGAGGTGTAATCCCACTCGCCGGATTTTGGTAGGAGGTGGCGGCGGCTTATGGTGGTTTTAGGGTTAGGGTTTTATTGTTTTGGGAGACAGAAAGTGTAGAGAGAGAAAGTGTGTTTTGTATGTGTTTTTAGTGAGAGAGTGAAAGAGAGAAATGAGAAGAGTTGGGGTATTTATATTTAGACTCAAGGACTAAAATAAAAATTAGTTTGGGAGGGGGGTCGCCGACCATGGTGAATTAGGGGGGTTAAATTTGTAATTCTTCGTAAACTATCCCGTTTACCCATTCCCGAGCTCATATATTATCCTACAAGTGTCCCACGACGTTCCTTCGACTTTCTGTTATGTTTATTTATGTTTTTCCACGAGTTTTGTCTATTTATTTGTCAAGTTACGAGTTACGGTTTAAAAGTTACGTTATTTCTTGTTTTAGGCTTTTATTGTGCCGAATCGAATAGTGCCAAACAAAAAGAGTTAAAAATTACACAACAACTCATACGATCATAAAATAAATCATAAAAGCTAATAAACGATATCAAATCAAGTAATGGTCGATAAAAATAGTTATAAAGGCAAAAAATCGGTTTAGTTTAACATAATGCGGTTACCTAAAATAGACTCCCTAATTGCCAGTTGTCACAGCCTCCCAGCCTCATAAGAAACCCGTCCCGGGGTTTCACGCGAGTTGCTTGGTGTCATGAAAAGTTTAGGGTACTTCCTACAGAATACATCCTCACGTTTCCAAGTAAACTCCGGTCCATGTCGGGAGTTCCAACGAACTTTGATAATTGGAATACGGCTATGCTTCAGCCGTTTAACCTCATGATCCTTGATCTCTATCGGTTCCTCAACGAAATTCAACTTCTCATCAATACACATATCTCTTAAAGGCACAACTACGTTTTCCTCCGAAAGACACTTCTTAAGATTACTAACATGAAAGACATTGTGTACACTGCTCAATTCCGAAGGTTGCTCAAGACGGTAAGATACTGGTCCGATTCTCTCCAGGATTGGAAAGGGACCAATATATTAAGAATTGAGTTTTCCACGCTTTCTAAAACGTATCACTCCTTTCCAAGGAGAAACCTTTAACATAACACGATCTCCAACCTGAAACTCTAAAGGTTTACGTCTCCTATCGGCATAACTCTTTTGTCTATCTCGAGCGGTTTGCAAAAGATTACGAATCTAAAATATCTTCTCAGTGGTTTCTAGGACTAGTTCGGGACCGGTAAGCTGACTCTCGCCAACTTCAGCCCAACAAACAAGAGAACGACATTTTCGGCCATACAATGCCTCAAATGGAGCGGCCTTAATGCTAGAAGGATAACTATTGTTGTAGGAGAATTTGGCCAAAGGGAGATGTCTCTCCCAGCCTTTGCTCAAATTGATGACACAGGCTCTAAGCATATCCACTAAGGTCTGAATGGTTTCTTCGCTTTGACCGACGGTTTAAGGATGATAAGAAGTGCTCATATCCAGGTTTGTTCCAACTGCTTACTGTAAGGATCTCCAGAAGTAGGATGTAAAATGGCTATCTCGATCGGAAATGATATATACCGATACTCCATGACGCGATACTATCTCCTTGATGTACAGCCGAGTGAGCTTGTCGAGACTATCAACCTCGCTAATGGCTAAGAAGTGAGCAGACTTAGTCAAACGATCTACGATCACCCAGATAGCGTCATTGCCGCTAGTCGTCTTGGTAATTTGGTGATAAAGTCCATGGTGATTCGCTCCCATTTCCATTCGGGAGTTGGGTTGAACTAAGAGTCCCGAGGGTTTCGTGTTTGGCTTTACCTTAGAACAAGTCAAGCACCAACTGACATACTGAGCTATGTCGGCTTTCATGTTAGGCCACCAGTAGAGTTTCTTTAAGTCCTGATACATCTTATTGGATCCGGGATGAATAGAGTATTTTGATTTATGTGACTCGTGCATAATCAACTCACGGATTCCACCGTGAAATGGTATCCAACTTCTGTCTCTGAAGCATAAAGTTCCGTCGGAATGCTTCAAGAAGCCGTTTTCTATTTCTACCATTCCATGCAGATTCTTGTAAGGACGGTTCTCTTCCGTCAATCCTGCAGCTTGGGCGACTAAGATTTGAGATGGCAGAGGCGGACTAATAGTCATTCCTAGGGATCGAACGAGTAAAGGTGGAATGTTCTCATTACGGCTGAGGGCATCTGGCACTACATTGGCTTTACAGTCATAATCACTGAGCAACTCTAACCACCGACGCTGTCTCATATTCAACTCCTTCTGATCTAAGATATGCTTCAAGCTCTTATGGTCGGTAAACACTACACACTTGGTTCCATACAGATAATGTCTCCAAATTCTAAGGACAAACACTATAGCACCTAACTCCAGATCATGGGTGGTGTAGTTTTTCTCATGCTTCTTAAGTTGTCGGGAGGCATAAGCTATCATCTTCTCCCGTTGCATCAAAACAGAACCTAAGCCTTTATGCGAAGCGTCGCAGTACACGACAAAGTATTCGCTTCCTTCAGGCAAAGCTAGGATGGGCGCACTACACAACTTCTCCTTCAGAAGTTGGAATGCTTCTTCTTCCTTTTCTCCCCATTTATACTTAACGTCCTTCAGCGGTTTGGCAGTCACGACTTAGCTATCTTGGAGAAGCCCTCAATGAACCTCCTGTAATAGCCTGCTAAACCTAGAAACTGACGGACTTCTGATGGGTTCCTAGGAGCTGCCCATTCCTAAATGACCTCAATCTTGGCTGGGTCAACATGAACTCCTTGACTATCTATCACGTAACCTAAGAATTGCACGGTCGGAATCCAAAATTCACACTTAGAAATTTTGGCATACAACTTCTCTTCTCTCAACAACTCTAAAATGATCCTCAAATTCTCTTCGTGCTCCTCTCTACTCTTGGAGTATATCAAGATGTCGTCTATGAATACTATCACAAATTATCTAGGTATGGCTTACACACTCGGTTCATGAGATCCATGAAAACCGCTGGCGCGTTGGTCAAACCAAATGACATCACTTGGAATTCATAGTGCCCATAACGAGTCCTAAACGCCGTCTTAGGGATATCCTCCTCTGGAACTCTAAGTCGGTGATAACCGCATAGTAAGTCGATCTTGGAAAAGACACTAGCTCCTTGGAGTTGGTCAAATAGGTCATCTATTCTAGGTAGCGGGTATCGATTCTTCACCGTCAACTTATTCAACTCCCTATAGTCAATGCACATCCGAAACGATTCATCCTTCTTCTTCACAAACAACACCGGTGCTCCCCACGGTGACGAACTTGGTCGAATAAATCCCTTTTCTGACAACTCTGCCAACTGCTTAGACAGTTCCTCCAATTCTCTTAGAGCAAGTCGATAGGGTACCCGGGCTATGGGTGCAGCACTAGGTATCAACTCAATTTGGAATTCCACTTGTTGGACAGGTAGAATCCCTGGCAGATCATCGGGAAACACATCCGGAAACTCTCTAATGACGGGTACATCCTTAAGGTGTCTTTCACTGTTCTTCTCGCTTTTCATTTCAGAAATTCGAGCCAAGAAAAGACAACCTCTTCTATCGATGTACTTCTGGGCCTTAATACAAGAGATGATGCTCAACCGGGAGGGACCTCCACAGTCGCTCTGATCTCCTTGTATGCTCAAAACTCTTCTGCCACATGGTACACGCACTATCTTCTCATCGTAGATGAAGTGTGCACCGTTCTCTGACAACCAATCCATTCCGATGATGACGTCAAAACTTTCTAAGGTAACTGGCAATAGGTCTATTCTAAATGGGTGGTCTAGGAAACTCAAGGTACAACCTCGGACTATAGTGTCAATCATTTCCCTATTTCCGTTAGCTAACTCCACATCATAGCTTAACCCTAAAGGTGTTGGGAAATTCCTAGTAATGTCATAAAGGTGGTGGATACGAAACTCATATCGGCACCAGTATCAAACAGTATGGAAGCATAGCGATTATTGAAAAAAACATACCCGTAACTACGTTAGGGTCCTCACCAGCTTCCTTCCCAATAGCATACACACACACTGTTCCCATGTCTGTCTGCTGATTCCTAGCACCCTGATTTCCCTGGTTCCCTACAACCTCTCGCTTCACAGGGTTTAGGCCATTACTTCCTACACCTCGGTTAACAAATCCTCCTCCATTGCTAGGGTTTCCCTTCATCCACGGATCTCGGCACTCATTCTTATAGTGACCCTTCTTTCCACATCCAAAACAGGTGACAGTGGCCTTCCAGTCTGCTCCTTGTGCAGTTTGAGCCGCAGCAAGAGGACGGGACCTACAGTCATTGGTCATGTGTCCTACCTTAGAATTGAGCACGGGCATGGTGGTGTCGGTTGCAACGACCACACAAGAGCTTGCTACCTTCATAACCCTTCTTCTCTCCATTTCCTATGGCGAACACCATGGCTGTCTCTTGCCGTTTGTTGCCATTCCCCTAACAACCTTATTCCTCTTCCTCTTATCACTCTTATCACTCTTACCCTTGTCTCCCCCTTCTAACACATAAGAGTCCATCAAACGATGAGCCACAGTAATTGCCTCATGCAAGTTAGCTGGCTTCGCAGCGATGACATCATTCCTAGTAGCTAGGGGAAATCCATCGGTATACCTTTCAATCTTAATGGCTTCAGTGTGAACCATTTCTGGGAAAAGCAGCGACAACTCTTGGAAACGACGATTATAGGTCATCATGTCGGTACCCTTAACCTTATGGTTCCAGAACTCAATCTCTAACTTCTTAACTTCATTCCTAGGACAATAAGTCTTGATCAGGAGAGCCTTAAACTGGGTCCAAGTCATGCTATAAGCTATCTCACTTCCTACGGATCTGCGATAGTTGTTCCACCAGGTCAACGCTTCATCCTTCAAGGTAAATGCTGTATACTTAACCTTACAATCCTCTTCACAGTTGCTAACGGTAAACATAGACTCAGTTTTCTCCATCCACCTTGTTAGGTAAACCACTCCCTCAGTTTCTCCGAACTCGATGGGACCACAGAATCGGAACTCTTTGTAGGTACAACCTCGAGATCGATTAAGTGGTGGGGTTCCACCAGAAGTGTTAGAGAGATTAGACTCAACTAGCAGTTCAGCTACACGCTGTGTCACAAGATGGTCGATGTGGGCTGGATTCAAAGGCAGAGGGTTTTGTGGAACAGGACCATTCTCAGCACGGTCGTTCACATTCGGGTTCCCAATAGCGGGGTTACCAGTATTCTGGTTCTCAACAGGTGGAGTGGTCGGGGTCGGACGACGACCTTGATGTACAGGGTTAACTACAACAGCAGGGGCTGCTTGGTTGGTCCTAGGCGGGTTTCGTCGTGGTGCCATTGATCTGAAGGTAAGAATAAGAGTTTCATAAGTTCACAATTCACGCTCTAAAGACTGGGTTTGGTTCCAAGGATCACCGAATAATGCACGAAGGATAACAAGGATAACGCTATATCATAACAAAACAACTAGAGATTGAATCATAACTAAGGGATGCACATTCTAATAACCATAACTCATAGGTTCCGAAGTGGAATACATGAAAGGATACAGAGAAGTCAAAAACGATCCTAACAACGATACTAACAAGATAACTAGGATAGGTCTACATCTCGAACTAGAGCCTACTCAGTTTCAAGATGGTACAATGCCATGAATCTAACACAATCTAGCCACGACTACAAGCACTCCTAAATGATCTCCAAACATCGTCCATCACTCTCCATAGTGATAGGATCTCCAGACGCTGAGAGTCGCGATCTTTCGTAAGATTTACGACCTCCTCCTCCAACTCGTCGACCTTGCGCGGAAGCGCTTGGTCTGCCTCCTGGGCTATCGAACACTTTGCTTGCCGGTTCCCTACCTGCTCGTAGAGTTCCGACATGCCCTCTCTCAAGGCCATCGACTTCTTATCCATCTTAGTCATATCCATTCTAAAATCTTCTACACCAGTCCGCGTCACTCCATCTAGTTAATCAGACAACTGACTAAGGCTAATATTCTGGGATATAATCCTCTCCCAAATCAGACCCGTACCTCCATACTCCTCAAGCTCTGAAGCAATCTTTGATGGTACCTCTGAACCTAGTGGGCTACCTATCTCAGGTGAATGTGGAGGTGAACCAAAATCAAATGGCTGCCCAGAAGAATCAGGCTCTGGCAAAGGTAAGGGAGAGCCTGGTCCTGGAGAATGCACAGAATGCGCAAGGCTCTGCAATAGTGGAGTACCCCCTTATGGGATATCCTCGTCATCCTCCTCCTGAGGATCCTCATCCTCATCTACATACTCCTCCTCGATCTCATGCTCCTCCTCGCCCTCATCTTCAGAGGGAGAGTCCATGAGTTCACGTCTCTGTGTGGGTGAATCCTAAGGTGTTACAGTAGGAGATCTAGGTCTTCTAAGACATGGTGATGCTGGAGGTGATGACAGAAGAGAGTGGGCTGCTAGGTGTATAGGTGACGATGGTGGTCGCACGGACATGCGGGCAGTACTACGAGTAAGACTAGGCGTCTGGGCTCGTGCTAAGACCTGATGCAATTTGAGTTGCCTAGATGAGCTAGAGCGATAAGATGATGATGATGAACTAAAGTGACAGGCAATCACATAGGGATCACACTGCGCAACAGTCATGAGAGTCAATGCTGGGGAAGTAGTAGCAAAGAAGGACATCCTCAGACACATCATAAGCTAGTGAAGGCATGGTCTGTGACAATGGCATAGGGTAGGTATAAGTGTTTGAAAACAACTAGTTCTAGTAAGCGCATCAACTAAACCAAAACATTTATCATATAATGAAAGCTTTAAAATAGAGGTACCGTATTACTCAAATATGCCTTTAAATAAAACACATAAGTTCTGTTCTATCACATAATCCACGCATCATATAATCCCAAATCAAATCAATCATATAATCAAGCTCATAATCCCAAAATCACAATATATCAATAATCCAATCAAGTTCATAATACCTCGAAAATCAATACACATTTCCACAAAATCAATAATCATATCTCAAAATCTAGCATCTCAAATAATCAAATCACAATTCATAATATCTCATAAATAAAATTGCAGTTCATACCATAATCAAATAAAGAACCTTCAGCTTGGCAGGCTGGAATGCGTCGGTCGAGTATCAATTTTTCTAAAAAGTGGTTATAGTTTAGGTTTTATTAAATACCTAGTTCTCGATAACCTTGGCTCTGACACCAATCTGTAACACCCCCAAATCTCGGTACAGGGGAACTTAATCAAATTTTTGGGGCGTTACATTGGATTGGTATCTCACACAAGTATAGCAAACAAGATAGTCATATTATCATTCAAAAACCAATCCTAAATTTAATTATCCAAAACGATAATCCCAAAAAGTAAATATAGGCCCAACATGATTAATAAAATAGGTCCCCATAAATTATCAGAGTTTGATTATGATCCTTGAACCATGCCTCCTTGCCAAGCTTCCACAAAACACGTACTCCAAACATCACTTAAATACCTGAGAAAGACATGCTAAAAGGTCAGCTAACGCTGGTGAGTTCATAGGTTTAAATTCAAGTTTAAAATAGTGGACCTGTAGGAGTTTATTTGCTATGCGAGACCTAAGATAGATATACATCATCACATCAATCACATACCAATATCACAATCACAATATCTTCAATATCATATCCGACGTCATAGTAGGTAGGTAGGGCCCTAAGCGACACTAGCCAGCGCAGTCATAGCAAAGTCTAGAACGATTTGCTAACCATGGACTAGGCCGAGGTAGAAGTCTATACTTAGCTAGGCAATGTGTTATAGCAATTAGGATTGCTACCCTAGGCTAAGGCAACAGTTACCACATATCTATCTAAACTGTCAAGCACATAAGCGAATCAAAATAGTTTTAAAGGTCCAAAAATAGTAGCATTATTCTCACCCCAAATTAGTTAAAAACATAGATAAAAGTGGGGCTATGAAACTCACCTCAAGCAAGCAACACATAAACAACACTAGCAAGAAGATAACAGCTAATCACGGCTCAGCAACTATCGACTCGGCACAACCTATTAATATAAACCAATTTGAATGTATATTTCCCAAAGTCAACGTTATCTACCCCAATGTATTCCTTTTCTTTATCTCCAAAAATGTCTTGTTTCACCATTTAGTCCTAGTGTTTGGTATCGTCGTATGTGTGTATCGACTCAATATGATATCATGAATGCCCTCAAATAACCACAATGTGTATCGACTCAATATGATATCATGAATGCACTCAAATAACCACAATGCGACTCTATGCAACTCAATGAGACGTGTAAGCGATAAGCTCCATAGTCCAATAAGTTTTGGAATAAATAGTAGACCTTACCGAATTCGTCAACTCGATAAACTCATGTATTTATTCATGTCGCTTATTATTCCATAAACCAGTCGCATCCTAACGAGTCATAAGGATAATCCACCCATTAATAATGTTATCCTACGTACCTAGCGGGCTCTTATTAGATTCGTCAACCTAATAGATCCGCTACCCACGTGGATCAACGCTATTAATGTTAGGTCATCGGTAACCCATGCACTCAACATAAATATAATTTGTTGATACAAAAGTTGGGCGTTCCTTATTTGGACTCCGGTTCTCGTACCAATTAGACCTTGATGCTTGAGACCTGCGCACTAAGTAAACAGAAAACACCGTTAGGCTTATCGTGGGATTGTCTCCCACGATTATCCTCTGGTGTGAGAGTAAGTAATCGGTTTTTAGGGTTTAGTAGAGAGTTAGGTTTTAAGATCGTACGTTTAATGAGGGCCGAGATGCCCTTTATATACACACGAAATCCTTGTTGGTTTTGTGTTCCCCAACCTTCGACGTATCCCGCCTAAGTCGGTCAATTAATGCATATCTCATAAATAAGAGATATCCGATATCTAGAACCATAAATAACTTCGGGTTTGGGCCTTCGTGAGCCCAAACCGTTACCAGGTTAGCCCGTTCTCACTGGGCTTGATTGCTAGTAGCGTTCATTGGTCGGGTTCATGACCCGAATGCGGACTATACGTCATCATGTACCCCTAATATAGTATGCGCAGGGTGAAACCCGCGGGTGCTAGACTAATAACTGTAGCCCATATATTCTTCAAGGCGTAGCGGAGAAGTCTCAAAGGTGTCCCACCTAAAAACAAATACGGTGTAGCCAATCAACTTAGGTCAAATACATCCCTTGGGAAGTGTGGGAAAGTGAATGGAAAGTGTCCCACGTCAGCAACTCCTATCCACACGTTTGGAGAAAGTGGGGTCCACGTGTCAAGCATCGCATGGATGTGGAACTCTATATAAACTACCGCCTCCCTTTTACTGTGTTTATCACAGTAAAAGCATTTCCACCATTGTTGAAAACTCGAAATATCAACCAAGAAACCCTTAAACTTTCAAAGGTAACAGCGCGTGCACATTCGAAACCGTATCATGGTTCTTGGATTAGCTGACTTTGCATCCGATATGACCGAGGATGAACTGCGTGAGTTCACATCGGAATATTATATCCCGCTTGCTCTGCATCCGGTAGTTTCGGCTACGCAGGCGTCAATAGCGGATTTTCCCGAAGGGAAAGTAGGGGTATACACACGTTTTTTTGAATTTGCGAATCAACGTGTGCCCATCTATTAAATTACTATCGCCTACACATATCCCAACTGCACTGTATAGGTGCAGCAAAAATAACAAACTTCGAGGTTAATTGCCGTTTATTGGAGATTAACCCCACTATCTATCTCTTCCGCAAGATTTTACCATACGACGTGGTCAAACGGGTGGGTTTCGTTTGCTAAGCGCGCAGGGCGGTTGCAATGTTATACTGCGAAGCTAGACGCGCTTAGGAACTGGAGAGAAAAATTCTTCTGGGTTGATGAGGTGTGGTTCCCATGGCGCTTCGTCTTCTATACCCAAAGTTCGCTACCGAAGGATGAGCGCCCCCTCCCTGGAACATACAGCGCAGATGATGCGGAAACGATAAACGCTAATCGTTTTCCCATCAGTTCCTATCCCGAGGAATTTTTGGTGCACATGGGCATCAGTCACAACTATTTTGATAGTCCTGACGAGGTGCCAACCTTCTTAGAAGCAGATGACCAGGGTGGGTGCTCGTCCTTCCTACTCCTTTGCTTTATTAATGTGAGCCTTTCTTTTAACCTTTGTACTTTATATAACTCTTGTTTTTATGTTTGTTTCTTGCTGCGCAGAGATGGATTTGTTCAGCGTTGTGAATTTGGTAAAACCTTGCCAGGTCACCGTGGGGGTGCGCCCTTTGAGAGAGGGAGAATTCCCCATTTTGGAAGCCACTGCGGGGCGCACCATGGAGATGGAGCTGGAGGAACCGGGGGTGATTCCACCGTTGTGCTGGAGGCAACCCCTCTGCGCAGCGCGCCCAGTCCCAGGGTTCACTCTCCTGTAGTGGGACTTACACCCGCAGACGTAGTGGAGAGCGTGGAGGTCCTCCATGTGGAGCCAGAGGAAGCAGACCAAGGGGTCAAGCGTAAGAGGGCGCTTGGTGATGATGGCGCAGGCTCATCAAGGAGGAAACGCCATGTCATTCATGACATGGAGTCATCATCGAATGATGCATCACCCCTCAGCGTAACTGAGACTACTCCTCCCAAGTAAGTATTGTCGCCGAAGCACTTAGTATATCCTTGTTTGTATTATGAAATAATCATAAAAGTTCTTTGTTTGCGTACAGTGTTGAAACTGCTAGGAGTACTGCTGGGCATTCTGGGGAGTCGCCACCCCAGGCGAGTCCCATTCGCACTGACCCTCTTGTGTCAGAGAACCAAGGCGCTGATCCATTGGCATCCGTGGATGTGCCGATGGACCGTCTTGTTGAGGAGCTTGGTTTGGCTGCTGCGCACCAGGCTACATTGGTTGCGCAGCTAAAGTCAAGGTATGTGTGACAACTGGCAATTTAGGGAGTCTATTTTAGGTAACCTCATTACGTTAAATTAAACTGAGATTTGCCTTTAACACTATTTTATAAACCGTGACTTGATTTTATATCGTCGATTGGTTTTTACGGTTTATTTCATTAATAAATGAGTTATCGTATGCGTTTTAACTCTATTTGGTAGGCACTATTCGATTCGGCACTAGAAAAGCCTAAAACAAGAGTTATTGTAACTTTTAGACCGTAACTAGAAAATTGACAAATAAATAGTCAAAACTTGTGGAAAAACGTGAGTAACGATGTTGGGAAATTAAATAAATGTAGTGGGACACTCGGGGGACAATTTATGAGCTCAAGAATGGGTAAACGAGATAGATACAAAAAGTTCCAACCCGAACCCCCTCTTTTTCCTTATGGCCGGCGCCCCCTCCTCCCCATTTAATTATTTTGAGGTCCTTATGTCCAAGTATAAAAAGGCCTCACCACCCCTAATTTGCCTAGTTTATTTCTCTCACTAGAAAACAGACACATCACCTCCCTCTCTCTTGTTTCTCTCTCTAGAAACCCTAAACCACCACCTTCATAAAATCCAGCCACCACCGCCGGATTCCGGCGTGTGTCATCACACCTCCACCACCAAAAGATAGATCTCTTTCTCCTCTTTCCAACCATATATCATACACTCAATTTGGACTTCATTAACACCTCCAAATTCAAGAATTAAGATTCGTACTTTTAGGGTTTCTAAATATTTCAAAGGGCTTTTGCAATTGGTGATTAGAGAAGGTATTTAGAACATGTTTTGAGCTTGTTTAAGCAATATAAACCCACGAATTGGGAATTAGGGTTTTGACCTAATTTCTAATTTTGGGGCTTTTGGGTGGAACATGAAATTAAAGCTAATTAGTGTTTAATGGAATAAGTAATTAGTGTTTGGTACATGTGTGGTGCATTAATTTTATGGGTTTTGCATTTTAGGGTTTATGTTCATATTGTTGGTCTAGATTGTTGATGGGTTTTGTGTTTAGATAGTGTATGGAGCTTGAATGATTGGATTTGAGTGTTGAGGAGTTAATTTGGTTGTGTTTGGTTGAGACCCATGGGGCGTACGCACCAAACAACCCACGATAGGGTCTTGGTTGGTGTCGTACGTGGCCTATGTTGGTCATGGGTTTGAGTCGGATTGATTTGGTAGCTTATTGATTGGTTTAGTTGAGGTTTGGATGAGACGCGTGGAGCCGAAAAGCTTTTAGAGGCTTGTTTGGTTCACGTGGTCTTGACCGCGACCGTGTCATGACCATTAGGGTCATAACATTGGTTTCGAGTATAATTGGTTGATTGATTGGTTGACGAGATTGTTTTGAGTTAGTTTGGGATTGAATTGCGACGTTATGACTTTTAATTGTGGACTTGATATATATATTGTTGACTTTGAGCTACGTTGGCGTCACTTTGACTTTTTAGTCAATAGTTGACTTCGACAAAGCCGTAACATGGACTTTAGTATAATTTGGAAAATTGATTGATTAAAAGCCGAGAAGTTATGACTCGTGCTTGTGGACTCGAAACGAATAACGTTATGAGATTTATAATGGGATTTGACGAAATATATATTATATATGAAAATGATAATAAAACTATGAAATGTAAATAATAATGGGCTTTTGTACCAAAAATATCAATAACAAGGTTTATCTTGTTATTTACTAGTTTTAAATGAAGCTAACGACTAAATTGGAGAGGTTTTGTAATAAATAAATAATTAACATTTCGAGTACACGTTTGTCAATAAATGTTAATTGTGGACATTTAATGTTGGATAAGTAATTATTTAATTGCGTTATGTGTGCATGGGTTACGGATAACCTAGCATTAATATTGTTGATCCACGTGGGTAGCGGACTTATTAGGTTGACGAATCTAATAAGAGCTGCTAGGTACGTTGGGTAACTTTATTAATGGGTGAATTATCCTTATGACTCTTTAGGACACGATTGATTTATGGAATAATAAGCGACACGAATGAATAATTGAGTTTATCGAGTTGACGAATTCGATAAGGTCTACTGTTTATTCTGAAACTTATTGGACTATGGAGCTTATCGCTTAGACGTCTCATTGTGCGCATTGCGTCACATATTGTGTGAATTGGATCACTTATTGTGTTGAATTGAGTCGCATATTGTGTTGCATGGAGTTGCATATTGGGTTGCGAAGCGAAATATATTGGTTGTTGAGTGCATTCATGGCATAATATTGAGTCGATACACCCACACATGAGGATACCAAACACTAGGATTAATGGTGAAACGAGACGTTTTTGGAAATAAAGAAACAGAATATATTGGGATAGATAACGTTGATTTTGAGGAATGTGAATATTAAGTTGGTTTACATTAATAGGTTGTGCCGAGTCGATAGTTGCTGTGCTGTGATTTCTGTTATCTTCTGCTAGTGATATTTGTGCGTTGATTGTGCGTTGATTGCTTGAGGTGGGTTTCATAGCCCCACTTTTATATATACGTTTTAACTACGTTTTGAACTATTTTGGGGTGAGAATCATTCTACTTTGCTTTTGGACCGTTAAAACTATTTGGATTTGCTTATATGCCGACTGAGTAGATAGATGTGCGATAGTTGTTGCCTTAGTCTAGGTTCTACCGTGCCTAACTAAGAATAGACTTCTATCTCGACCTAGCCCGGGATTGGAAACTGTTCTAGAGGTTGCCACGACAGTGCTGGACTAGAGTCATAGGGCCCGAGTAAGTGATTATATGATTGGAGATCCGGGTAGGATTAGTGTGTGAAACGGTATTTGCCTATCTAGGTCATGCATAGCAAATCAACTCTTACATGTCCACTATGATTTTGTTGAACTTAAACCTATGAACTCACCAAATGTAGTTTCCTGACCTTTTAGCATGATTTCTCAGGTATTTGAGAGATGTTTGGATTACTTGATGTGTGGAAGATTGGCATGGAGGCGTGGTTCAAGGATCATTTTCTGACTCTGATAAACAATAGGGACCTATTTTGTTAAACTATGTTTTGGGCCTAAATTTATATCTTCGGATTAAATGTTTGAATATTTGACTTGGGATTGGTTTTAAATGGTTAAATGGTTATCTTTTATTTTACTTGTGTGCGATACCAATCCAAAAAGTAACGCCCCGAAAGCTTGATTAAGTCTTCCGCTGTACCGAGATTTGGGGGTGTTATAGTATGCTGGGGAGAGCGCGCAAAAGGATAAGCACATTGTGCTCCTGGAGGCGCGTTTGGCCTGTGCTCTGGCTGAAGTAGAGGCGACGAGCTCTTATTCCCAAAAACTCGCTGGAGAAAAGATGTCATTGCTGATCCAAGTGAGCTAGGAGCGTGCCGCATTGGAGGATTACAAGGCTTCATGCATCTGGGCTCTTAAGTATTTGGAGGAGGGGAAGAATGAGCATTTCTCTCGGTTGAGAGAGTTTCGTGCGGCCGTGGAGGGAATGTTGGAGAAGCAGGAGATGAAGCTTCGAAAGCTCAGCATTGAGTATGATGAAGAGCTGTATCCTCAGCTTGTTTCTACAATTGCTGAGCGCCGGTGGCTCATCAGCCATGGTTTGCGCCTTGCTGCCCTCAACACCTTGGAGTCTCGAGAGGTAATAGACACCATCGGGGGTGTTGTTGAGTGCGCGTTGGCGCGTGGCAAGGCGGAGGCCATAGAGGAGCTTCATGAGGATGGCCTTTTGAAAGTGCCTGCAGCACAAGTGCCTGGGTATAACGAGCATGCGTATGATGATCTGGTCGCTGCGATGGAGAAGATGAAGCTGTTGAAGCTTCCTCTGATTGCCCAGTTGGAGCGCGACCAGGACTATCCCATAGGTTTGATTATGGAGGGATTGACGTTGGCCCGCCACCGTGCTGACGATGCAGAGGCGCAGCCTGACTATTTTTTGAAGCCTAATGAGTCACAGCTGCAAGTGCCTATCTTTGCTCGCCCCCGCGACATCCTGAATCCCTTTTCTTTTGAGAAGGATATACATTTGAAAGAGTCATTAGAAGCCCATGCCATGAGGCTTGCAAAGAAGAAAGGCGTGAAAGGAAAGGCTATTTTGTGTGGTCTTGGCGCAGCGCATCTCCCAAGATCCGATGGGGTACCTGTTAGTGTGGCAACGGTATCGTGCCAGGATTCTGATTTACTGAAGAATCTGAAAGAAGCTGGGGTCGCTGCAAACCTTGTTGAGAGCTCACATCTTAGGCGTAGTAATAGTATATAGGCTGTAGCTTCTTTGTAAATATCCTTTTGTAAGAACTGGTGGTTCATAATAAAATTTTCCTTTTGTTGAAGGTGTGTTGATCTGAATGTGGTTGCGACTTATAATTTTTGTACTTAGTTATCCATCTTTGCATGAAAAACGTTCTTGTTTTCTAAGAATCAAACGATTGTATAAGCGCGAATAATATATGAAGTCCATAATCATGTATGAAAGTCATGATCTAACATACTTGAAACATAATTTCTAAGTACTTGTATCATAATCGTGTATGGTGTGATATGCAGCGTACTGTAAATATCATATCAAGGAGTCAAGAGTCTTGATTCCTAGTTTGTTAAACGCGCACAATATACATTGTTGCGCATTCATCGTGGAATGCGCATCAAACTTATTCCAACGTCTTGAAAATAAGGTGTTTAACAAAGGATGCATGATCCGATGTTGATGGGTTTGCAACCCTCTTACTCAACGAGTTATTTAGTAGGTTTACTCATCCTTTTACCATCGTGGGTTTAATAAGTGCATGCACGCCATGTAGGCAAAAGATAATATAACCACAATGTTGAGACATAAATGATATGGTAATAAAAAATTGAAATGTGTCGTGGAGTTAGCTAGAAACTGCGACGTTTTATTAATACTTGCAAGTTTTTATAAAAAACAAGACATTTGCCTAAGTAAAACAGAATGTAAATACACGGATATTTATTGAGCACTTTACTAAAGTGCGGGGGTGTCCGTGCACTGGGCCGTAGCCATTCCTAGAGATAACACCGTTTGAGATTGCAAATGTTCCATGTGCGTGGTAGCTCACGACCATCCATGTCACGCAGCTTGTACGCGCCCTTTCCTAGTGCTTCAATGACCTCATAAGGTCCTTCCCACTTTGGTCCAAGTTTTCCTGTATCTTCTGCATGGCTCGCATCATTGGCGCGATATACAAAATCGCCAGGTCTGAATGAGATGCTTCGAACTATAGCATCGTAGTATCCCTTCATTTTTGACTTAGCTCTCGCCTCACATATAGTTGCGCGCTCGCGCCTTTCTTTCAACAGGTCCAAGTCAATACGCCGTTCATCGTCATTAGTTGTAACATTAACTTCGGTGGTACGAATAGTTGGCATCCCAATTTCGGCTGGTATGACGACTTCTGTCCCATTGACAAGAGAAAAGGGAGTGTCTCCCGTGCTAATTTTGATTGTCGTGCGGTGCGCCCACAAGACATGCGATAACTCTTCCACCCACCTCCCTTTGTGTTTGTCTAAGCGTGCTTTAATTCCTTCACCCAGCCTTCGATTTGCACGCTCGACTAAACCATTGGTTTGTGGGTGTTTAACCGACGCGAAGTGCTATGCAATATTTAGTTTTTCACACCATTCCTTGAAAGGGTTGTCACAGAATTGTTTTCCATTGTCCGTGATGATTACCCCAGGTAATCCGAAATGGCATACGATATTCTCCCAAACAAATCATTTTACCTGATTTCCTGTGATTGTCGCGACCGCCTTTGCTTCAATCCACTTAGTGAAATAGTCTATAGCCACTATAAGGAATTTCAATCCCCCTGCTGCAACAGGGAACGGGCCGACAATGTCGATACCCCATTTATAGAATGGCCATGGCGACGTAATAGGTGTGAGCTCCTGTTGTGGTTGGCGTGGAATGGGTCTGTGAACTTGGCAGTCGCCACACTTTCTTATTATGTCCCGCACATCACGGTGCATCATAGGCCAGTAGTATCTTGACCGTAAAGCGTACGCCATAATGTACCGTGGTCCTGAGTGCATACTACATGAACCAGCGTGGATCTCTCGGAGTACGTAATCTGCTTGAAGGGGTCCGACACATCGAAGCCATGGTTGTAGAAATGAACGCCGATATAGTATACCGTCCCGAAGTTCAAACCTCTGTGATGTGCGCCGTACTCGTCGGGTATCCTTCTGCTCCTGGGGCAATATGCCCTTACTTATAAACTCGACTATTGGATTCATCCATGTAGGACCTTGCTCCTCTATCACCGTGGATATTTCCATTTCTGAGATGGACTTGCTCTTCAGCGTTTCCACCAATACTTGTTTTGATAGGTGCGCAAAGCTTGTGGATGCAATCTTGCTCAGTGCATCCGCCTTTCTGTTTTCCCCTCTAGGAACTTGTTTGATGGTAAACCTGTCAAAACCCTGGATTAGTGACTTGGTCTTGTCGAGATATTGAATCATGTTTTCCTCTTTAGCCACATACTCGCCCAACACATGGTTGGCTACTAGCCGGGAATCCACATTTTCTTCTAGGTTGCGTATGCCCATTCGAGTTGCAATGCGTAATCCAAAGAATCGTGGCTTCATACTCGCCTCGTTGTTTGTGGTCGTGAATTCAAAAGCAGCGGTGTAAGTGAATTCCATTCCTTCTGGACTCGTGAGGATAAGGCCTGCGCCTGACCCATCCACGCATGAAGATCCATCCGTGAATAGGATCCATGGTTCTTGTAGTTCCACCTTGCTTTCTGAAGGTGCATCATCAGTGTCCGGTTTTTTTGATGATGAAGTCAGTATCCGCCTTAAGCTGCAGTGCGTAGTCTATAGGAGATGTTGTGCTCACCTAGAAACACGCTCCACTTCTGTAGTCGTCCTGATGCGTCGGGTTTGGAGATGATTTGCTTGATAGGTTGGTCTGTGATTACCGCTATTGGGTGCACCTGGAAGTACCTGCGCAGCCGTTTGGCGGCGAATACTAATGCCAGGACCAACTTCTCCATTGCGCTGTAGTTAATCTCCGTTTTCTTGAGTGCTTTGCTTACAAAATATACCGGTGTTTGTACTGAATTCCTATCCATCAGTAGCACCGCGCTGACTACTCCATGAGTCGCAAATAAGTACATAATTAATTCTTCCCTCGGCGGGCGCGACCAGCGTGGGGAGCGCTGCTATGTGTTGTTTAAGCTATATGAAAACTTCTTCTGCCTCCGTAGTCTAGTGAAAGTCTCCCTTTTTTGTACACTTCTTGAGCGTTTTAAAGAGAGGGAGTGACTTATCTGCTGATTTGGACAAGAATCTATTCAGACCGGCCAATTTTCCATTTAGGGACTGGACTTCTTTCAACGTTCATGGTGAAGGAAGTTGGATGACAGCCTTCGTTTTTTCTAGACATGGTTTAATGCCATCAGGCTCTATCAAATATCCGAGGAACATGCCTTCTGTAGCGCCAAAAGTGCATTTCTTAGGATTTAGCTTCATGTTGATCTTTTGTAGTGTCTTAAATGTTTCCTCAATGTCGCGCACCAATTCGTCCTCCGTATGGATTTTTATGACAAGGTCGTCAACATAAACCTCTAGGTTGCGGCCCACCTGTTTTTCAAATGCGTTATCTACCAATCGCTGGTAGGTGGCGCCTGCGTTCTTCAAGCCAAAGGGCATCTTAGTATAACAATAGACTCCTTGGCTTGTATGGAAGGCCGTTTTTTCCTCATCTTCTTTAGCCATCTGGATTTGGTGGTATCCTTTGTATGCATCTAAGAAGCATTTAAGTAGGTATCCACACAAAGATTCTACCTTCCAGTCTATCTCTGATAGTGGGTAGTAGTCTTGTGGACATGCTTTGTTGAGATCCGTGAAGTCCACGCACATCCGCCAACTACCATCGCTCTTCTTGACCATCACTGGATTGGAAAGCTAGTCATGGTAATAGACTTCGCGCATGATACCTGCATCCACAAGTTTGTGTACTTCCTCCAGAATTGCTTTTGCACGCTCTGAAGCCTGGCCATGCTTCTTCTGTCGTACTGGGAAGTATCCTTTTCGGATTCTCAACTTGTGTTGTGTAATCGAGCATGGTACACCAGTCATGTGCTTTGGTTCCCATGCAAAGATATCCAGATTCTTTTGCGAGAGTGCGCACACGGCCGCCTTGCCTTTATCAGACAACGATCCCCCGATCGATACTTCTTGCTCTGGGTAATCAGGATGAATTGCAACCCTCAGGTTTGATACTTTAGTTGCGCGCTGTTCCGGGATGAGTGCCGTCTCACATGTAATCGTGTTACATTCTTCAGGTGGTACGGTGGTATTGTAGAGAGTAACAATGCCCCCCTCCACCTGGAACTTGAGCATTCCATGTGCTGTAGACGGTACCGCACGTATGGCTGATATACCCGGCCTTCCAATAATGCCATTGTATGGCGAAGGGGATCTGATCACCATAAAGTTCATCCAGGCCGTCATGGAATGTTCCTTATTACCAACATTGACGAGTAGGCGTATATGCCCCATGGGCCATATCTTTTCTCCCGTAAAACCAGTCAATGACGTCATGGCCGGGCTTAACTGACTTCGTATCTCAGGTCGCAGTCGCTTGAAACAATGTTCATACATTATATCTGCGGATGCTCCTCCATCGACATACACGCGGTGGATATCGTGACCCCCTGCATTAATTTCGATGGTAAGGGGTTTGTTAGATATTCGATTTCATAAAAACATAACACATCAATAATATGGGTCGAATTGTATAGAGTTTAGAGAGAGAAAGTGGGAGCCTTTTCTAGAGAGAGAAAGTGAAAGAAAACATAGAAGGTTAGATTAAGATGAATGAAAGGTCCAACCCTCTACCTTGGGAGGTAGAGGGTATTTATAGTTACAAACTAAATGTCCTCCTTCGGACTGTGGATCAGGCATACAGTGGGTAAAGACCCGTCCTTCCTCCACGGTGTTATTCTAAACTAAATAACTAACTAATAAAACAAGAATAACGATATTTCTACGAGCTAACTTATGCTAGATTATATTTGGGGTGACCGCTACTTCACTATGGAATTTTCTAATTCCTAACAATCTCCCCCTAAGGGAGGTCACCCCATGTTTTACATTTTGAATCCTAGCATTCTATTTTGTCTTCAGTCTTGAGCTCGTAGACTTGAATTCTTCAACTTCTGCATCTTTGTGCTTTAGCAGTGACTCTTCATAGTCCGAGTGGTTTGTACTTTCAGTGGAGGTCTTTGAACTGATCCACATCTTTGATGATCTTCGAGCTTTCTTTGAGATCATCAGCCACAATAAATCTCTGGATCACCCTTTATTGTGTTGTCATCATGTGTTTTTGTGACTTTCGGACCGACATGCTCACACTTTTGAATCATGACATCTTTTCATCAGAGTAGCGGAAGGCTTACTGGTTCATGATATTTGCAGCAGCGAAGCAGAAGCATAGTATGAAATATCAGAGCCAGGTTATGTAGATATGCACCAGTCATGATTTCTTCAAATTAAGTGTGGATGCTGTGAGCATGCGGCTTTGGATTGACTCCTCAATTATGATCAGCTGCAACCGTCCAAATGTATCTACAAACAACAGTTAGCAATAAAACACATGAAAGTGTCTTTGATCACCTTCGTTGAATTGAGGTACACGGCCCACGGTTCCCGTTGATCAGTACAAGTACTGCCTGTGATCAGGTAGGATTCCTAAGAATCACCTTGACAGGGTTTTGCATGTTCTAGCGTTCTCAAACCGAACGTCTCAAAGAAGACAACACGGAGGGAGTGAACCAGCGAATTGAGATTCACTGATTGATGAAAAATGATTTAAAAGCAATCGCGTATTGCTTAGAAGAAAGAGTTTTGCAATACGACGAAAGTTTTATGAGAAAGATCAATTTTCAATCAAAATACTTTTTGTATATAAGAGAGTACACATTTGACGTGCTAGAGAAAAGAAGGTTTGCACATCGAACGGTTTTTCCAAAAGTATTTTTTTTTCAATCAGAGATACTTTTGTGTTTGAAAAAATAAGTACACATTCGACGTGCTAGAGAAAAGAAGGTTTGCACATCGAATGGTTTTTCCAAAAGCATTCGTCAATTCCATTCCTGGACCAAGGTTGATTCAAGATTGAATCTCCCCATCGTTTCTATCCAGTTGTCACAAGCTTGATCTTTTGCAAGATCTCACATGTCACCCACCAAGAGCTTGTTTGATGTTGGCTCTAGAAGAATTTCCATCTTCATCGTGAATATTTTTACATATTACTCAGATGTTCTGGCAATACCACAAGGATAAAGCGTAGGACTCTTAATATATACTTACTTTCCACATTGTGTGAAACAGCAAGTCTTCATTAATTTTGTGTCCCAATGAGATATTATGGATGATCTCTTGGCTCTAGACTCAATAGTGCATATTTGGTTCCTATGCCGGAGACTAGGGAGAGGGTCTCCTTCTTCAATATCAACAATCTCTAAGAGAAAGTCGATAGATTATGTCGGTTCCCCGTGAGAATGAAACAAGCCCTTTTAAGAGGAACTTGAGTAGCTTGGGAAGTTTAGTGCAGTGCGTCACTGGGTCCATGACGTCTTGTCTTCAATACCGACATTACCTTGGTAACAACCAAGAGTATATGTACTGAACCCGGTTACTGCCCTAAGGTTGAATTATTGGAGGGCTATTTCTTTTCACCCTTTTCTCATTCATTTCTTTTTCATTCTTCAACCCCTTCAGTGGTTACCGAGACTTCATAAATAGAACCTTGTTGGGTTTATTCCGATTACTAGCTCATCTCAGTCAAGACTCTTCCCATATCTCATTTTTCTCCTTTTTTCAATATACCTAAGGACTCTACACTATCTAGTGGATTGTCCCTGGGTAGATCCCTCCGGTTCTGGCGGATGGTGGGAACGAATACCTAACCTAACCATCCTTATAACTCCATACATAAAGTAAAATGGTCGGTCTTTTGGTACAGTTCATTCTTCCTTGAAACCAATTGAAAAATCATTTGGAAAAACAATCAAGGTACTTGTGATACGAGATCAAAGAATTTTGTACCTTAATAGTTTTGATCATTAAGAAAACCTCCCCCTCAACATGTGCGTATGATTTAGAAATTGTTTAGCACAAGGAGGCAAGAGGACTTTGAAATATTTTCTTTGATCACAATTTTCATACGAAAAATCCATTTGATTTTCTTGGTAAAATTCTCCCCCTCAATATGTGCATAGGATTTTTGAAATCATTTTAACACATAGAGGCAAGAGTTCTTTTGAAGCACATCCACAATCACAAAAGCCATTAAGAAACCATTTGAAAACTCAATCAAGGTACTTTATAAATCACTTTAAAAAACTTTCGTACCTCGATAGTTTATTTGCTCCCCTCAATATGTGCTTCGAGATTCGAAAGCGTTTAGCACATATGAGAGAGCAGCTGCACAATTAAATCAAAACGATCAGCTTTTATCAAATTTCATTATTAAATCACAAATTCTCTCCTGATCAAAAATATCAAACCCTTTGAGATTTTGGATCCCAAGTGATTTAATATGGTTTAGAAAACATGGGAGAATATGTGGCCTGGTTTAAATACTCATCATGTTTTTGGATAAATCCTCCTCCTCAACATGTGCATTGTGTATGTAATCGTTTGGCACATGGAGGAAGGAGTGCCTTTAAAGGACTAAAACCAATTCCATTTAAACAGATAAGAGATTTAACACACGATCTCTACCCCGATCAAAATTTCAAACTTTTTGAGATTTGTGATCCCAATTGATTTAAATCATTTAAAAGATTTTGGGGAAAGACGTGGCTTGATTTAATTTTGAAAAATGACAGATAAGGAACAGATTTAGACATTAAAGATTGTTAGTGTCAGGTATGATTGTTTTTAAGAGATCTTTTGAGTAAAACAAAATAATTTCACAATCAAACAAGAACAGAAAAAATTTCATTTTGAAAGACCTTGATTCAAAAGAAAAATCATACCATGACATACATTAAATCTTTAGATCACCACATAATTTCGTACAAACGGACTCTTTTGAAGATATATTGTTTGAAAATATTTTAATTTAAATCACTCTCCCCCTCAATCGATGACCGAAGTCGATAATTGAGTGACTTAGATTTTGAAAAAATGAAGTCCGGTGATTTTCAAAATTTTGATTCCGATTTATTTTCAAAAACAATATTTTTCCATTTTCAAAAACAATATTTTTCAAAATTTTAGAAAAATGGTATCATCACGATTATCCTGCACAAAGATACATTAGGTGGTTGAGAAGCTTATGTTGTTGCTGTAGGGCTTGGAAGAGAAACCGTCTGCTGATGCAGTGAGACTTCTTCTTACGTTGCATTTGAATGCCAACTGAGGTCAAATTAAGCTCCGTTTCTTCAATCACTTAGAAGAAAACCATCTGCAGATGTAGTGTGACCTCTTACGTTGCATTTATGCCAACTCTCCATAGAAGTCCAATTAAGCTCCGTTTCTTCATTTGTCAACCCAAGATATAGTTACCCTTTCCTTTTGGCATCCAATCATCTTCAATTGTGGGATCCGGATTGGGAACATTCTTATATCCAATATACCTGCATACGTTAGTGAACACACATATAGATATATGGTGGTCGACATCACCCAAACAACAATCGACTAATAACAGTCAATCCAACATATCAATCAGTTCATATAAGGCATGGGAAATGATGCGTTTCATCAAACTATAATCATCTAATCTTAACAATCATATCCTAAATTCCTAGTCCTTCGACATAGGCAAATATCAATTTTAATTAAGCACGTAGGATAATTAAGAAAGCCCGTTAGATGATATAGATTTGAAAACATTATCACCCTCAATCAATGACTCATTTTTCTGAAAAGTTTAAAAGCGCTGAAGTCATTGATTGAGTTTGCAAATTTTATAAAACTCTGAATCTGATTGTTTTTAAAGCAACTCATTTACCACCATTTTTGAAAACACCAAATATTTTTCTGAAGAATTTTAGACGGAAAAACATTTGTGTAGGAACAGCAGTCCTTCGACATACTTTCCTTGTTTAGTTTTTAGGATAAGTGCACGAAATATTTTGAAAATAGGTTTAAGCGTAGCACTTTCCTTTCTTTTGAAGAGCGGGTTGCTGTCTGAAATAATAGCAAACCTTAGTTAAAGCACGGGTTACAGTCTGAAATAACTGTAAGCCATTTTTTGAGACATGTTTAGAAAGGAATATTTACACCTTCTGCTCGAACTTCATCTAAAGTCCCGTGCCATTATTGAATGACATTTCTAAGACCGTAGATGTTATCGATACCAGAAGACATGTCTTGAGAAAAACAATATTTGTTTTGGTATTTTTCAATTTTCTGATTTTTATGGGCTTTTGTTGATTTTATATTTTTCTATTTTCATTTTGTTGGTTTTATATTTTTGTATTTGGTTTTTGATAAATATTTACAGATATAGAGAAATAGTTTAAGAGGATGATGATACAAGTACCGAAATAAGGAAATCGTTCAGCACTTCGTAGAAGATAGAAGTCATCATCTCTTAAACTTTTACCACCAAAGCATTCGAGGCTCTTGAATCGTCGAAAGAACTTGAGCCTTCAACAAGTGAATCTTTGGTAGCTTCCCCTCAAACCGACAAACTCAGTATAAAGACCATTTTCCAAGAAGTAGAAATGAATGAAAACAATCTCATTGAATGAAGCTCTGCACCGAAGAACACGAGAACACCAAAGTAACAAGTTGAAACATAGATCGTATCAGTGGTTATCAAATCCGGAATAACTGATGAAATTCGATCACATGAACCTGTTGTGCGTCTCCGAGGTACACATTACTCTTCAAGATTGACCAGTTGTCTATTCAGGGGAACAATACATCAACATCTTGATTTTTCCAAATGCATTCCAATTATCTTACATATAACCAATCAGCCCATGATGTACACATGTACCCAACAAGAGTAGAGACGATGAAATTCAAGTAACATGTTGAGTCACTGATCATCTCTGCAGATGTCAACTCCGAATAACCGATAAGCCCGTCAGTGAACATGTTGTGAGTTCCAGATGTACCCATATCTCTCCCCCATGATGGTTGTGATCTTATCCGAATCAACATAATAATGTGTACAAGAAGGAATAATCGGAAGCACTTTACCATTATTCATATCGATGATGTCGATAAGCAATATCATCTCACGAACCAAATATTCTTCTCATATTTCCTTCTACTGAGGGTTGAGTTAACACATACCAAAAGTATCCAGAGACCACTTCCTCCCAAATGGTTGGAATAATACATCAAAGGCTATGAGTAAACACTGAATTTCTCTATGGTTATGACATTTGTCTTTCCGGGAATACTTGAGCAGTAAAAGAAGTATTAGGTTCATCACATGTACTGTTGTGTGTTTAGATGTATGTCTCCTTCCCCTTGATACCTCGTAATCAGCAACACATTATACATACCAAATATTCTTGAAATAGAGAAGAACAAAAAATTAGCTCAAATGAATTTTGTGAGAATCAACTTCTAAAGAAACTCTCTCTGACTATCTTTATCAACCCATTCGTAGACAATTTGAAGTGACCACGATGAAGAAACCCGATGTACCAAACTTGAAATCAAGTAGAATTCCCGAATTTGCATCTTAAGCTTGCACTAATGTTGGAAGAACGGTGTCGCGAATTTATGCTCCAAGCAAATCTCCAAGTACTCAATACTCAACCAAAGTATGAGACATTAACACCTCTTTCGATTATCCACAACGACATAAGCGTGTGTCACCGAGTAAAACAACGTAACTCCTTGAAGTGATAGTTAACCAGGTCTTCAACCATCCACCCCGACTGCCGGTAACTAGATAAACCAAGTCTTCAACTCAAATTCTAAATCCCAAGCAAGTTATCAAATAAGAACACGCCTTTGTGAAAGTCAACTTCAATCTCAAATAAGTGATAAACGATTAACTCCAAAGTAATCAACTTATGTCAAATACCCAACACGTGAATAAACATACAATCGGATGTACATTCACCCACTGATTAAACCGGAACAAATGATGCCTCATCATCAATGCATTCTTCCTAAAAGTATACATGTAGTGACCGATCCGAAGATTCACCAATAATGTCTTCGACCGGATGAGGTAGTCATTTTCCTTAATGTTCATGTGGTTGATTTATAGCATGCACAATGAGGGGAACAATAATCCATGAAGATTTGGCGAAGGAATACCAAAGAGCGGATCATTATTCATGAATAATAATCCGTGAAGATTTGGCAAAGGAATACCAAAGAGCGGATCATTATTCATGAGTGCAACTACAATATTATGATAGTCATTATCAACACCTTGAGGAATAACTGGAGATTGGGCTTCTTGAGTAGTCTGAGAAGTACTTCTTGGATGATCAACATTCGCTAGTGGTTGGAAATACTCATTAAACATATCTTTGAAGAACAATTACCAAACAATGAATCCCAGTTATCCTTAGTAAGTGAAGCATTAGGCGTTGGAGGAGTGTCATCAAAAATCAAGCAATGAATCATTGCTAAAGAATATGAACAAGTCTAATTGGGGATTAAATTTTGGCTTTTCAATTTCCCCCAATTAGTGCTCTCCCCTAAACTGACGAAGATTTTCAAGTGTTCTTCTCAGCCCGGATTAAGAAGAAGTCTTTAGATCATCAAATGCAATTCGTCTTTAGTCTTCTAATCATGTAGCTGAAAATGTAGATTAGACTATAGACTCGACCTTCTTCAAGATTGTCCGAATGGGGAAATAGCAGTTAACATCGTGGTTCACACCAAAGGCATTCCTGTTAAGTTGTAAATAGCAAATCCCCTTAATTAAAATCCCTCCCAATCAAACAAGAACAGAAAGATGTTCATCAAAGAAATCACCCCAGCAACTAGAAGCACTTTGTCATTTAATCATATCCGCCCGTGTGAAGATGTCAACCAACGGCTCTTAGAAGAAACTACATGTGAAGATGATCCGATAAGAAGAATCTCGGTTCATACATGAGTTAGGAGCCGTTTGACCATATATTATCAAATATCAATCAATCATGCAAAAAATTCACACTTCTTCTCCCCCTCAAGAATTGCATATGGAGATGCCATTCTTGATTTAACAAGTGATTATCATCCAAATGTATTCTATTTACACTTCTCCCCCGCAAAATTAGCACATGATGTCGCCATCTTAATTATATTGAGCAAGTGGAATAAGAGTAATTATCAGTAGTCCGAATCACTTGATGATAAGCGCATGGAAAAAGCATGAAGCATGTTGATGAAGAATATCGATGAGAATGGTCATAAACATGAAGATTTCTCTTCTTATGAAGATAAAGCGCACTGAAGCGTACATCTTTCTTTTCTTTGAGGAACGGGGCCTGAAGTGTTATCTGCAGATGCCATAATGATGATGTACGAGGCCCGAATGATGTGAACAGACGCCATAAGAAGATTTCTCTTCTTTCCAAGATATAAGCACCAAACGCATTACACTTTTCTTTCTTTAGAGTACGAGGCTTGAACTGTTGTGTTCAAACGTCATAGCCGATTGAATATCAATGTTGAGTAACTTGAACCCGTGAGTTATGAGATATCAATCCTTTTGTTATCCATACTTTAAGCCACTCCATGTATTGAAGGATCGAAGTATCTGCAATTGAGTAAGGACTACCTGCACTAATATTACAAACTTGATTGCATATATTATGGTTAGTGACATTAGTATCCAAATCCAAACCCTTTGGGGTTTCACGGTCAACATTGAGAATGCCATTGGTAAACATCTTTCCTGTAGTTATCCACCTAAGTCCAAAGATCCTTAAAAATTCTACCGGATGGTATCCACTTATGGCAAGGTCTAGGATTGTAAGGCTTCTTATGCATAGTGAGAGACTTATCCTTTTTCCTAGTTTCCAAAGATTTAGCAGTTGGTAACCATCTAGGTGAGGCTTTTGGTTTCATTTGCTTCATATGCACTGTGGATGAGTTAGTGTAAATCCTAGACTTAACAGGTTGTACCATTGCATGAGCATTTACTTTCTATAGGGATTTTGTGAAACATTTATCATGATTAGCATTAAAGATACATTTCAAACACTTTGAGCAAACAGCTTGTTTGGATTCAGAAATAGATCTAGATTTCTTAGAGTGATCTGCTATGGGAATAGCTTTAATCAAAACGCAACTACTCTTAGATGTACGCCAATCCCAAGTCTTTAGATTAGTGTTCCTAGGTAATAGTTTAGAACTACTAGCAGTGCCTTGAAATCTAGAAGAATTCATCATCCTAGGTCTTGCACCTAAAATTCCGTCTTTACGATTCTGTGCCTTCTTTCTAGCCATTTCAAGATAGAGTTCTTATACAAGTCATTCATATCAATTTTCCTAGGCAAGTGAGGTGAAGTGACCGGTTTTGTCAAAACTTGTTTCGCATCAACTTGGGAGGCAAACCGCGTTTTTGAAAATTTTGGTCATTCAGATCTAAACGCATTCGGTTGTCTAATAACTAGTTTCCCCAAGTTTGATGGTTTTGAAAACTTAGTGTTCACATTATTCCCTGTTGTTTTTCTCGAGCTTATTTTTAAAGCAACAATGGCGAAACTCTTTTCCTGAAGTTGAGCTTTGAGTTCATCAATCTTTGCTATCAAAGGGTTTGTTTGTTCCATTGACTTAGTTCTAGCTTCTTTGACAGAGTCACTTAGTTCTATCTGATGCTTTCTCAAAGACTCATTTTCCTTTAGTAACTTAGCCACATAAATTGACAGTTCATTATTTCTTGTTATAGTAGCATCAATGTCTTGTGTATTCATGACTAAATTACTTTTCACATTCAAGACATAAATATGTTTCTTCAGATTGTAAATGGTTGAGTCTTTGTCTTGAAGCCGAAGCTTTCAAAGTTTTAATTTCAAAAGTTCACGAATTCGTGAAGTTCCGGATTTTTACATGGTTTGTTAAGTTGAAAACTTTCTTCTTTACTCAGTATCGCAATTTCAAGTGAAATGCAATGTTTTTCAAGATTTGAGAATTTGTTTGAAAGTTCATCAAAAGCCTTTATATCAACCGTATCTTTTGTTTTGAAACACTTAATCTCGACTCAAGCCTTAGTTATAGAACATTTATCAAAGACATGTTCAAAGATCATGATCGTTTGTTTAAGAACTTTAGTAGATGCACTATGTTGAACGCTTAAGGGTACCTCATTGCATGACACTTGTTCAATTATCGGTCTGATATCTGCATCCATATCATGTTGTAACAAGAGTCACCGGACCGGTCTGCGTCAAGCTTATCTATCTCTCTCGAGCCTCAGATTCGTCACGATCCAACATCGGTGCATTACCCACTCAACACTACAATCTTTTGATTGTGCCCGCCATTCATTTCCATTTCTCGATTTCAAAGATCTACTTCTTGTGTGTTAAGAGTAACAAGAGTGGTTACATCATTCTTTGTTGTTTATGATATTCGCATTCAAGAACACCGACCTTTCTTCGATACATTACCCGAAGTTATCACAAATATCTCTCAACTCACCTACTCTCATCTACTTTCTCATCAACTTTTTCATTTTTCTGAGTAACTTCCTCAATATACTTCTCCACATTATCCATGAGATGGATAAGTGTCTTCGTGAACACGCTAATTTCCATTCCAATGTGTCTCTTGAAGGACATTTCACCATGTCTTGATCATAATCCGATGTGAATTCCCTTCTAATGAATGATCAAATAGTTTGTAGATCACTTGAAGTGCAGCGCTGGAATTATCCTTATGAACCTTCTATTTGCCAAGTTGTAGCTGCAATTGCTCTAGGTTTAACAGCCAGAGTTCTGTTAATGTGGATAAGTCCTGACGGAAAAGGGCAATACATGTTCATTCCATTGATGTGGGTAGAAGTAACATGAGGTGAGAGTGAAGTTGTTGATAAGGTTCAATGTTGCTTTCCTTTTGCATGGCATTCTGTAGCCTGAACATGTGCAAATCTATCTCATTGGACTCGGAGCATGAAGAACTCAAATCATCATTGATTGATTCCATCATTTGTAACCGTTCAGTATAGCTAATATTCTCATGGTTGTCTACAGCATCATACGCTTTGAGTACTTCCAAATCATCAATCGAGTTTAGGACATGATGTTGATGAATCCACGGGATTTTACAAGTCTATGATTTAAACCGAGAAATAGAATCTTTCGCGGGATTTTACTAAAATCAAGACCAAACCGTTAAGCAATGACCAATGGAACGTGTTAAGATGACTGATGGATTGTCAAAATGATAGACAATTGTGTGTTAGGAAATATAATTGTTTGTAGGATTAGCAGAGATATTGTTTGGTTGAGATTTGGATTGGTTTATGCACGATTTTCCCGAGAAATTTAGGTCTAAAAATATAAAAACCTCAATAACTTCTGTTCAGAGCGGATTTAGCCCTCGAAGGCTTACATTCTCCTCGTTCTAACGGTCGTTTTGATGGGTAGAACGCTGAAAACGGAGTTACGGATCAAAAGTTATAGCCGTTTGAAGTTTTGTCGGGAAAAGTCAACAAGTCGCTAAGAATTCTTGAACCAAGTCGCTAAGACCAAGTCGTTAGGACCCAAGTCGCTAAGTAGCAACTCGCTAAGCTCCAAGTCGCTAGCAAAATTTTGACAGCAAGTCGCTAAGAACTAAGTCGCTAATTTGTCAAGTCGCTAAATAGCAACTCGCTAGGTACCAACTCGCTAACACCAAATCGCTAACAATATAAAGTACAAGTCGCTAACTTACACCAAGTCACTACCCGTAGTGGAGAATCCACTAAGTGTACTTTTGTCGGCTTGTCTCAATAGACAAGTCGCTAACCCAAGTCGCTACCAAAAACAACTATAACTCACGCCTTTTACAAACCAAGTCGCTACCAAGAAAAGAAGTCCAGAGCTCAAGTCGCTAGCTAGAAAAAACTTTAAAACACACTTTTCAATCCAAAAACAACCCAACCACGATGATTCAAGCCTTTCAAATCAAAACCTAAACACTTGTGATGATCCTAAACACAAAAGTACAATCAAAATCCAAACTTTAACACTAGAAATCAACCAAATGATGCAAAACCACTAAACTTTCTCAAACTCAAAAACCACCTAAAAACCACTAGAAATCCAAAGATATTTAAGAGATGATCTAACCATGGCTCTTGATACCAATTGTTAGATATTGGATTTCATAAACACATAGCACATCAATAATATGGGTCGAATTGTATAGAGTTTAGAGAGAGAAAGTGGGAGCCTTTTCTAGAGAGAGAAAGTGAAAGAAAACATAGAAGGTTAGATTAAGATGAATGAAAGGTCCAACCCTCTACCTTGGGAGGTAGAGGGTATTTATAGTTACAAACTAAACGTCCTCCTTCAGACTGTGGATCAGGCATACAGTGGGTAAAGACCCGTCCTTCCTCCACGGTGTTACTCTAAACTAAATAACTAACTAATAAAACAGTAAATAATGATATTTCTACGAGCTAACTTATGCTAGATTATATTTGGGGTGACCGCTACTTCACTATGGAATTTTCTAATTCCTAACAGGGTTCTACCCCTGCGTTGTCCGCAGCCAAGGTGGGGAAAGAAATTTCGCTACCACAAGTAAACTTTTGGCAGACCTTCTGCCTAGTCTTTCGCTGCCATGATTGTATCATGTAAATGGTATCAGCCTTATCTTTGGGTGCCTCTTTCTTGTTCCCAGTCTTTTACTTATCTTTCCCATCCTTGATGCTCTTAACTAAATGGTCCAACTCGCTTCTTTTACTATCTTGTCAATTAGTTGGCGCAATTGGACACACTCATTGGTGGTGTGGCCCTTATGTCCATGATAGTCGTAGTATCCGTTCCCTATGCGCCGCTCTTCTGGGGTGCGCATTGGTGGGGGTCTCGGGAAGTTCATGCCTTCCGTTGCGAATATCTCCTTTGGAGTCTTAGTTAGCGGGGTATACTTGTCATTCTCTCGCCCGCTCCCCTGACCGCGGTAGTTCTTGTTGCGGTTGCTACTCTGGTCAATGGATTGTCTCCTAGGCTGTTCTTGTGACCTATAGTTTGAGTAGCCTTTCTTGCTATCTGCCGCAACAGCTTCTCCTTGGATAAAGGGCCTCGTGCGTTTCATAAGTTCATCAAAGGTCTGGGGGATCTTGTCGTTCAACCTTTTGACGAGTTCTGGTTTATTGACACCGTTCATGAACCCTAAGATCTTTAGTATTTCGGGGCATGCCTTGACATGTATGCATTCGTCTTTGTAGCGTTCCACATAAGCGCTTGTAGATTCCCCCTGGCGCTATTTTACCCTGGCAAGTTCGACAGGGTTTTTGGCGCACTTCTTCCTTTGAGTAAAGTTTAGGCGAAACATCTTCCGCAACTCTTCAAAACCACCAATGCTTCGCGTGGAAGCTATCAACCGCCGCAAGATTTCCACTAATGTAGAATTGAACATGTGGCACCACAAAAGTTGTGTCCAATTTTTGATGGTAGCAGCTGACTCGAAAATTTTTAGGTGATCGTCCGGATCACCTGTTCCATCATAGGTTTTCACATTGGCGGGCATGCGCCTCCTCTTAACTTCTGAAAAGTCGCTGATGCGCCGAGTGAACGCATCCACCTTTTGGCGGCGCCAGGGAAGAGACATATCTTCGTCCTCCTGGTCGCGATGTCTTCTCCTGGACTTCAGGTCCTTTTCTCTGTCCTCGTTGTCCAGGAGTCACTGAGTACGAAGCTCTCTTTCGGCGCTTGCGCCGACTTTCCTCAGAATCCGAGCTCAAAGAGCTTTCACTTGGGGAATGCCGTCGCCCAAGTCTGTCATGGACCCTGTGGCTACCAAGCCTAGCGTGGACATTGGTACGCCATTCATCATCTTCGTGTTCTCTCAGATACTGTAGGTCAGCTGCTTCATCGTTTGCAACTCTCCTCCCGATCCTGGTAAACACTGGGGGCCGGCGGCTATCCCTCTCACACCTCTCCCTCCGGTGTCGTGAAGGGGATGTCTCATGCTCTGGGTCAAAGTTGAGTCGGGCTCTCAGACTCGACCTCTTTTTCTCTTCCTCTTGCATGAGGGCAGCCAATGTTTTGTAGTTTTGAGACACGAAGTCACTTGGTGCTAGTTCAGGCACGACCCCTTCTAGTACAAGGGTGTCTGTTTCTACCTCTAGGCCCTTATTTTGCTCAGGTGTGCCTGGCGGGGTTGTGAGGTTTGTTTCTGGCACCGATTGGAGGGGAGTGGTAAGAAAGGTGCGCTGTGGAACTTCTGCGCTCGTGGTTGTCGTAGTGGCATGGGTTGTCCCCGTGCGTGGTCCTACTGTCGTGAAGACCAGATCTGACCCTTGATTCCTGGTTGCGCTGGTTGTTCTAGAGGCCTGCTTAGAGGCTGATTCGCTTTGCTGCTTCTTCCCTTGTAGGTCACTATGCGATCGCTGGCTTAGGTTTCCGTGCTTTGTCATTCTAGTTCTTAGTGATTGGTCCCACGGATGGTGCTACTTGTTGATACAAAAGTTGGGCGTTCCTTATTTGGACTTTGGTTCTCGTACCAATTAGACCTTGATGCTTGAGACATGCGCACTAAGTAAACATAAAACACCGTTAGGCTTATCGTGGGATTGTCTCCCACGATTATCCTCTGGCGTGAGAGTAAGTAATCGGTTTTTAGGGTTTAGTAGAGAGTTAGGTTTTAAGATCGTTCCTTTAATGAGGGCCGAGATGCCCTTTATATACACACAAAATCATTGTTGGTTTCATGTTCCCCAACCTTCGGCGTATCCCGCCTAAGTCGGTCAATTAATGCATATCTCATAAATAAGAGATATTCGATATCTAGAACCATAAATAACTTCGGGTTTGGGACTTCGTGAGCCCAAACCGTTACCAGGTTAGCCTGTTCAAGACTGGGCTTGATTGCTAGTAGCGTTCATTGGTCGGGTTCATGACCCGAATGCGGACTATACGTCATCAGAATTGAATACTTGAAAATAGTATTAAGTGCTCATAAATGGCACATTTCGATAAACGTGCACTCGAAACATTAAATACTTATTTATTAGAAAACCTTCCCATTTTAAGTCGTTAATTCCCATTTAAAATAGTAAATAACAAGACAAGTCTTGTTATCGATAGTTTTGGTATAAAAGCCTTTTATTATTTATGTTTCACCATTTATTATTCATGTTTATATATATATTTATTACGTCAAATTCAATATAAGTCTCATATCGTTATTTGTTTCGAGTCCACAAGCACGAGTCATGACTTCTCGGCTTTTAATCAATCTATAGTCCAAAATATACTAAAGTCCATGTTACGGTGTTGTCGGGGTCAACTATGACTAAAAAGTCAAAGTAACACCGACGTTGCTCAAAGTTGATAATTTATATTATAAGTCCAAATAAATAATCACAATAGCGCAACTCAATCTCAAATTAACCCATAACAATCTCGCCATCCAATCAAACTACCAAATATACCCGTAACCAATGTTATGACCCTATTGGTCATGACATGGTCACGGTTAAGACCTCATGAACCAAACAAGTTCTAGAAGCTTTTCGGCTCCACACGTCTCATCCAAACACCAACAACAACAACCACCAATATACCACAACAACCCGACCCGAATCCTTGGTCCATGAGGGTCTCGTACGCCACACCACCATGACCCATCGTGGGTCTTGTGGTTCGTACGCCCCAACGATCACAACCAAACACTCCCAACTGGCTTCTACTACAACCAAACACAATCAATCAACCTCCGATAAATATCCAAACATCAAACCCATCAACTAATCTAAACCCATCATATGAAACTATGCCTAAAATGCAAAAACCCAAAAATATGATACAACACACGATACCAAATCACTAGCTACATGTTTAATTAGATGTAATTTAGTTTTAGACCCATGTTTCACCCAAAACCCCTAAAACATTCGAGCCATGTACGAGCCTAAGGAGACCCATACGTGGCTTTTCATTGCTCATACGAGCTAGACCCATGTTCCATTTACCTTTTCTCAACCCGATCTACAAGATTTAATGAAAACCCTAGAATCACGAATCGTTTTTTTTAAGATTTGGAGGTGTTAATGAAGGCTTCTATAGGAGATATATATATGGATGGAAAGAGGAAAGAGAGATCTACAAGTGGTGGATGTGTAATCCCACTCGCCGGATTTTGGCCGGAGGTGGCGGCGGCTTATGGTGGTTTTAGGGTTAGGGTTTTATTGTTTTGGGAGAGAGAAAGTGTAGAGAGAGAAAGTATGTTTTGTGTGTGTTTTTAGTGAGAGAGTGAAAGAGAGAAATGAGAAGAGTTGGGTTATTTATATTTAGACTCAAGGACTAAAATACAAATTAGTTTGGGAGGGTGGGGCCGCCATGGTGAATTAGGGGGGTCAAATTCGTAATTTTTCGTAAACTATCCCGTTTACCCATTCCAGAGTTCATATATTATCCTACGAGTGTCCCATGACGTTCCTTTGACTTTCTATTACATTTATTTATGTTTTTCCACGAGTTTTGACTATTTATTTGTCAAGTTTCGCGTTACGGTTTAAAAGTTACGTTATTTCTTGTTTTAGGCTTTTATTGTGCCGAATCGAATAATGACTAACAAAAAGAGTTAAAAATTACACCACAGCTCATACGATCATAAAATAAATCATAAAAGCCAATAAACGATATCAAATTAAGTCATGGTCGATAAAAATAGTTATAAAGGCAAAAGATCGGTTTAGTTTAACGTAATGCAGTTACCTAAAATAGACTCCCTAATTGCCAGTTGTTACAGAGCATGTGGTATAACACCCCCAAAATTTGGTATAGCGGAAGACTTAATCAAGATTTCGGGGCGCTACTGGATTGGTACCAACACAAGTATAGGAAAACAAGATAACATAAATCGCTCACAACCAATCCCATAGTTAATTATCCGGTTACATTTATTTCAAAACAATCAAAAGTAAGGCCCAAAAGAGATCATAAAACAGGTACACAATCATTATCAGAGTCTAAAGTGATCCTCCAACCATGCCTCTTCTGCCAAGCCTCCAAGAAACAAGCAATCGAAGCATCATCTTAATTACCTAAGAAAACATGCTAAAAAGGTCAGCTAACACTGGGGAGTTCATAGGTTTAATCATAAATTCAGTAGTGGACCTAATAGAGTTTATTTGCTATGTAAGACTGAGACAGATACACAATCAATATTCCAATCACATTCCATCAAAAATCCTACCAATCACATAATTCGAGATCTCAGCAGGGCCCCAAGCGACTCTAGCCAGGTACCACGGTTGTAGCAAGCCTGACATCAACGCTACTCTTGTCTAGGTCGGAGTAGACATCTATTCTTAGCTAGGTTACATAGTTATAGCAAAGGATTGCTATCCTAGTCTAAGTCAATATCTACCTCATATCTATCCTTTACTAGTGATAACATCAAATAGTCCTGACTTTTTAGTGTCAATTTCCCCCGATAATGCTCGTATTTTATGTCATTTATCTGGATTTACGCTTGTATTCCTTTTTATTTCACTTTTAGGTAAATTATGAGCATTGGAGCTTAGAGACGCGGATTTGGATATTTTCCTAACGGTTTATGATAGTATGCTACTAATGAAGAAGCTACGGCGTAACTCATTCTCTCACATTACACCGTAGCTAGTGTTTTATCTCGGATTGCCTACACAACAGTAATTACGGCATTACTCCCAACTAAGGTTATGCCGTAATCATCTAGGTCATGAAATATTTCGCGCCTCCATCAACTACGCCATAATTCCTCAACAAGCATTGCGCTGTAGTCCACTTAACGTGAGTTCTATATTGAAGTTACGGTGTAACCTTTCCCTAGTGTTACGCCATAGTCTATTTAACAGAGTTACATTTGGAGGGTAATTAAGTTTTGGCGTAACTCTCAACTCAAGTTACACCGTAACTATGATCGTGCCTATAAGTACAAGCCCTAAATTTTGCATTTCACATCATCACTCACAACTCAAAGGCAAAGAACGTGAAGAGGATTCCAAAGGTAGATCATACAGAGCATACGGAGCCATCTCCTAGGGAGGAATCACTCCATATCAATAAGCATTAGCGATCATTTTTATCTTTTACTATTAATTCATGACTTTCATTATGTTAAACATTGAATTCTTTGTTTCTTTTAATATGATCGGCTAAGCACCTTTGGTGCTAGCCTAGTTATGATTCCTTGAATGTGTTGTTTATGTTTTCATGCTTCCATATAATTATTTCTAGTGTATGCATGCATAGTTCGATGGTAGTTACCCTAGCTTTGGTAGTTTTGAAATGCGATCGTATCTGGTTGCTTAGGAGAATTGACCAACTGACCCTAAGTAGGTAGGTAGAGTTTGGAAGGGTAAGAATTGACAAACTGGCGACCCTTACTCTCCTGTGCGAACTGACCAAATGATCACCGGTCGTTCGGATGAACTTAAGAAGTTAGGGATGAGTGTCTAAGATGCTAGCACCCGGGCACTCATTATTTTGAATCTTTCATGTAGGGTACTTAATGACTTGGATTAGGTAACTTAAGACCCTCGACTCCCCAAGGGATAAACATTTGACTTCGGGTAGGAGCCTTTGTTGATAGGTTAGGACGAATTGACCAAATGCTGTCCTAGAGACTTAAACCCCCGCTTGAATCAATTGGAAGTAATAAAACATAGACATTACACGATATGATGATTTATTAGGTTAGCACACTTTCTCTCCATTGATCACAACCTTAATTTACTTTTCGCTATTTCATTTCTTAGTTTAATCATTTCTACTTCAAACCAGTTAAAACAAGTGACACTTAGACTTAATAGGATCCTCATCTACATAGCTCTTGGGAACGACCTCGGCTTTACCACCTTCTATACTACACACAAACAGGTTCACTGCTAGTTAGTGCATTAGGTAGACCTTAGGTAGATGAGAAAATATAAATATTAAATCCTGGTCGGAAATCTTGCTTCAAGTAGTCAACACATAAGCAAATCAAAAAAAGAGTATAAGCAGGTCCAAGAAAGAGTAGCATGCTTTCTCACCCCAATTTAGATAAAACATAGTTAAAAATGGGGCTATGAAACTCACCTCTATCAAGCAAAGCAAAAATAACCAATAGCAAAGCGGATAAGCAGCTAACACGGCTCGACAACTACTGACTAGGCACAACCTATTAATATAAATCCATTCTTAATACATTTTTCCAATTCCAATATTTTCTATCCCGAATATATTCCATTTATTATTTCTAAAAACATTTCGTTTCTCAATTTAGTTACAAGTGTTTGGTATCATCGTGTAAGGTGTCGACTCGATAAAAGTTCATGAATGCACTAAATTTCTAGCAATGCAACTCATGAAAACACAATGCAACTTCTAAGTGAAAAGCTGTAATATATTGGTTATCATAATTACACAAACACAAAGATCAAGGTTTGAATATATGAGAGTCTAGAGAGAGAAAGATGGAGAGAATAGGAACTTCTAGTGAGAGAAAGTGATGTAATATTATCAAGCTCCAACCTTCTGCCTTGGGAGGTAGAAGGTATTTATAGTTTTTACAATATACGCCACCTACTGGCTGTGGATCAGGTATACAGTGGGTAAAGACCCATCCATCCTCCACGGTGTTAATTAACTAACTACTTATGATAACTAAATGACTAAGACTACGAGCTTTCTAATGCTTACAAATACTTGAGGTGGCCGAGTCTTTAACTTACGGATTTACTAAATCCTAACAATCTCCCCCTAAGGGAGGTCACCTCAATTACATATAGATAATACATTTTGAACTCTAGCATTTTATTTCACGTTCTTTGATTTGTAGCTCGTAGCCTTTAATTCTTCAAAGTACGCATACTTTGTACTTTCAATGGAGGTCTTTAACTGATCCATGACTTGATGATCTTAGAGCTTTTCTTCGAGATCATCAGCCACATTAAATCTATGAATTATCCTTGCTTTGTATCGCCTCCATGTTATTTTTGTGACTTCTGGACCGGCATGCTCACAGTTTGTTGGATCATGATATTTTGCATCAGAGTTGCGGAAGCATAGCTTGATGGTATCAGAGTATCAGAGCATATAGGTGAACTTACCATGATTTCTTTGATTATGAGCTTGATGTGTGCGTAACACCCCCTGTGATCATAATGACAACGGAAGACTAATCGGGGTGTTACTTGGATGGGGATCACAGTCAACAATTATAGAAAACGGCTCGAAAGAGACGTTTTAAGAAAAATAGTTATCATTCATCAAAAACTCATTGTTGTTACAAAATATTCCAAATTGTTTCAAATGTTTCCCCAAAATACTGAGCATGAGTTTGAAAGAAATGACAACTTTATGTTTACACCACAAGAAAAGGTCTTGGTATGCCTACTCCACACATTGAACATAATCTTCATTGATTACCTGGGATAAAATGCTTAAAAGGTCAACAAAAATGTTGAGTGAAATCCATAGGTTTAAATTAAAGTTGAACACAAGAATATGAACATGATAATTGTAAACTAACAATATCATAAAGAAAATCACAGATTATTATGCGCTGAGCTCATGCAACCAAGACTCAACTGCATATACCGAGTTACAGGTGTACGTAAGTTTGACCCAAAGGAGGTAATAGCCAATTACCTAATGCAATTCAAATATGGTGCGCCCCGGTTATTTCCTTTAACCAAGACGGAGTCGTTACTCCCCATAGTACTATTAACGAGATCTGCGTTCATTCGCAGTGACTAATGGTTTATGATACAGGGGACTTATGGCTAAAAACTTAGGAAATTCCAATAATCAAGAGGCGAACATTTATGAAAAACCTTGTGTTCTAGTTTAGAGCATGTATCTCCCTCGTGGGGTTTGCAAATAAAATTAAAAGCGAGGGTATGAACTCACCTTGATGTAAATGAACAAGCACAATAAGGTCAAGCACGATGTAGCGGAGGTTCCAAACCAAAAGCTAAAAATGAGATGGCAAGTCTCAAAATGTGATAAACCTTTGGTTCGCGACTAAAATAATAGAGCATTGAATATAATTATTAAATAGATCATTGAATTATCCAATTCAATAGGGTGTTGTGCGTGCTAAATGTTTTAAGTTTAATTTGCGAGCTACATCGACTTAGTTGATATTTATCAAAGGTCCTCACTTACGCATATGTGAAATGTTCCCCATTGTGATCTTGTGGATATAATCATGTTATTGGGTGTTTTAGTTCGTTTATATTCCATGTACGTTATTACCGAATTATGGTTTTATATAACTATATATATATATATATATATATATATATAAAAGTTAAAATGATTTATCGAAGTAAAAATACTTGTTATACACTTCAAGTGGTCAAAATACTCATTTTTACGAAGTCGTGATAATATATAAGTTTTCTAAACTTTTTCCAAATTTACACTTTTATCCTCAAGTTTTAAAATATACAAGTTTAGTCCCTCAACTTTGGAAAAATGACACTTTATACGCCGAAACACTTTTCATTCCAAACTTTACAGAAATGACAGTTTCAGTCCCTAAACAAAACTGTTTTTATAAAATATTTTTAAAATCGATTTTTACATATTTGGTCCCTCGAGTTTCAAACTTTACAATTTAAACCCTTAAACTTTTATTCCCTTTTTAAACTAATTTGTCATTATTACAAATTATCCCCTAGGCTTTACATGCATGCATTTCCCACATATAAGTTCACCCTCGAAACTTCGAAAATATACAATATATACCCTTTAACTTCTCATGCATGCGTAACTTGCACCGAATCGCCCCTTTATCTTTTGAAAAGTACAATTCGTACCATATTCTTCCCATGCATCTATGTTTACGCCCGCAACACTCCTTTATCTTTCTAAATCTTTACATTTTTAACCCGATCGATATATATTTTGCTAAACTCGTCCGAATTGTAGTTTTCGATTTATAAACCTTTCAAAACATGTTCTTTGCTTAAAATAGTTTATTAAAATTTATTCCTTCGGGTGTTAGGTCGGGTAGAACTTATTGGGTCAAGCTAACATGCGTATTTGGCCTTAAGGCCCGTTTAAGGGTTCGTTTAGTTTGAATATTAACGAGGAATGGGGGGGGGGGGTTTCATGGGTCGAATATAGATGTTGATAAACATATAATAGTGGTTCTTAGGATAGCTAGAGTTTCTAAGTGTCGTATTATACTAAAGAATGTTAACGAAATGAAATGGAAAAGACAATCGAGGAACTTACTACACTCAATCGAGTGGTGACGAATAGGAAAAGCGAATGAGACTAGCGTGAAAAGCCCCTTGTTCTACTTATAAACCCTTACTCGATCGAGATTTCCTTTGTGCATTTCCTTTCTTCTTGCTCGACTTCCTCTAGTGTCGATTTAAATGTGGGTGTCAAGTGTCATCAAGACATGCCATTTATAGGAGAAACATGGCATGGCCTTTCTAATATTTTAAGGTAGCTTCACCATGTTTGCAAGCAACCTTTTTGTTTGGTTTTGGTGTGCTTCACCGGCAGCAAAAGAAAAGGAGACATGAGATGGTTTAGTCATCTCAAATGTGACATAATATCCAATGGTTTACAAGGTCAAAGGGTTTGGTCAAGGTTTAGGCTTAGTAAAATATTACTTAGGGTGGCTAATGTGGGGTTTTTGTCTCTTGTTACTCTCACACACAACACAAGGATTAGGGGATGAGTCTTGGTTATGGATTCTTGTTCACTTGGCTCGACCAACTACTCCTCACAAGTGAAAACACAAAGTTTTTGGATAACTAAAAATTTGGTAGCATGCCCCATTGTATTCGGGCTTAGGGTAGGGTTTAGTTGGGCTCAAAAAAAGAAAAGAAAGAAGGTGGATTGGTTTGGTTATCATGGTCCAACAGAGCGAAAAAAGAAGAAAAGGAAAGTGGTGATGAAATGGGCTTGGACGCAAAAATGAGGCCCATTGAGGGTTGGGTGTGAGTTGGGCTTTTAGGACCGGTCCGATATAATATATATTTATTTTTATTTATTATATATTTTTATATAATTTTATTTATATATTTTAAATATTTAAGGATATCGGGATTGAGGGAAATTTCGTTCGGATCACAACGGTATAATTTTGAACGCTTAAGTCGCATTGATCATGCATATGCCAAATGTTATGCAAATATGATGAGTGGAGAATTTCATGACGTTCTAAGTCGTGCTTTATTCATGATTAAGATGTTAATTATAATGAAATTTTCCGAGAGCTTACAGTACCTACCCCTTAAGAGAACCGCGTCCCGCTGTTTAACTCATAGAGGTTGTCATGGGTGATTAGGTGAGCAATGGGGATACTTGGAGCGCATTACATCCTCGCGTTCCCAGTAGAACTCAGCACCTCTTTTCTTATGATTCCATTAAATTTTAACGACGGGATTGCGGCTTTGCTTTAGCCTCTTGACTTCCCTGTCCATGATATCAACGGGTTCTTCTACGAAGCTAAGTTTATCATTGAGCTATATGTCCTTTAGAGGAACAACAATGGTTTCATCGGTTAGACACTTCTTAAGGTTTGAAACATGAAAAGTGTCATGTACTCGACTGAGCTCTTCCGGAAGCTCGAGATTATACGCTACTGGACCAATTCTTTGCAGGAATTTTGAACGGTGCTACGTATCGGGGTTTGAGTTTTCCTCTTTTTCCAAATCGTGCCATTCCCTTACAGGGTGATACTTTGAGTATTACTCGATCTCCCACTTGGAATTCCATTGGCTTTCTTCTGACATCTGTATAGCTCTTTTGTCTATCTTGAGCTGCTTGTAGTCGTTGCCTGATTTGCATTATCTTTTCAGTTGTCTTTTGGACAATCTCAGGGCCAGTAAGTTGTACTTCTCCAACTTCCGCCCAACAAACGGGTTATCGGCATTTTCTTCCATAAAGTGCTTCAAATGGAGTGGCTTTAATGCTGGCATGATAACTGTTATTGTAGGAGAATTCTGCCAGAGGTAAGTGCTTGTCCCATCCTTTTCCGAAATCGATCATACATGCTCTCAGCATGTCTTCCAGAGTTTGGATCATTCTTTCACTTTGTCCATATTTTTGAGGATGGTATGCGATACTAATATCTAATTTGGTACCTATAGCGTTTTGGAGTGTTTGCGAAAATCTTAAGGTGAATCGGCTTTCACGATCAGATATGATAGAGATTGGTACACCGTGGCGACAAACAATCTCCTTAATGTACAACCGAGCGAGTGTAATCATCTCGTCATTCTATTTTATAGGCAGAAAACGAGCTGATTTCGTGAGACGGTCAACACTGACCCAGATGGTGTCAAAACCATTAGAATTTCTCGGCAACTTAGTGATGAAGTCCATTGTAATTCTTTCCCATTTCCAAACGGGAAGTTCCGGTTGAGTTAACAATCCTGATGATTTTTGATGCTTTGCCTTGACTCTTAGGTATGTCAAGCATTTGCTAGCATATTAGGTGATATCGGCCTTCATGTTTGGCCACCAATATAAATTTTTTATATCTTGATACATCTTTTTGGGGCCGGGGTGGATGGAATACTTAGATTTATGTGATTCATGCATGATGAGTTCACGGATACCTCCGTAAAGTGGAATCCAACTTCGATCCTTGAAACATAACGTTCCGTCTGATATTTTCACGAATCCATTTTCGTTTTCCGGCATGCCATAAATCTTCTCATTCGGCCTGTTTTCTTCCTTAAGAGCTTTGATTTGAGCTTCAAGAATTTTCGATGACAGGGGTGAATTGATTACCATTCCCAATGATCTCACTCTAAGTGGCTTAGGGCAATCTTTTCTACTCAAGACGCCAACAACAACATTCGCCTTTCCAGGATGGTACCGGATCTCACAATCATAATCACTGAGCAATTCTAGCCAGCGGCATTGACGCATGTTTAATTCCTTTTGATCCAAGATGTTGTGAAGGCTTTTGTGATTAGTGTACACTATACACTTGGTTCTATACAAGTAGTGTCTCCATAACGTGAGTGCAAATACCACAGCTCCGAGTTCTAGATCATGAGTGGTATAATTTTTCTCATTAGTTTTGAGTTGACGGAATGCATAAGCAATCACTTTGTTCCTTTGCATAAGAACAACGCCTGAACCCAAGTGTGAAGCATCACAATATACCACAAAATCTTCTACTCTTCGGGTAGTGCTAAGATAGGTGCTTTGCAAAGCTTCTTCTTAAGGAGTTGAAAAGCTGATTCTTGATCGTCTCCCCATTCGAACTTCATCGCCTTCTGGGTTAACTCCGTCAATGGTTTAGCTATCTTCAAGAAACCTTCGATGAATCTCCGGTAATAACCGGAAAGACCTAAAAATTGACGAATCTCGGTGGGGTTGGTTGGTACGGACCATTTCTTTACAGATTCGATCTTTGCGGGATCCACATGAATACCTTTACTCTCAATCACGTGACCAAGAAATTAGACTGTCTCGATCCAAAAGTCGCATTTGGAAAACTTAGCGTATAGTTCTTCATCCTTCTATAATTTCAAGATAGTTCTCAGATGTTCCGCATGTTCTTCTTTATCATGAGAGTAGATAAGAATATCGTCAATGAACACAATGACGAATTTATCCAAGTAGGGCTTACAGACTCTATTCATGAGGTCCATAAATACAGCAGGCGCATTGGTTAAAGCGAATGGAATTACTTGGAATTCATAATTACCATAGCGAGTTCGAAATGCCATCTTGGAAACATCTTCCTCTTTCACCCTTAACTGATGGTATCCAGATCTTAAGTCAATTTTCGAGTATACACTCGATCCTTGTAACTGATCAAACAAATCATCGATTCTTGGCAAGGGATAGCGGTTCTTGATTGTGAGCTTGTTCAATTCTATATAATCGATACACATCCGAAATGATCCATCCTTCTTCTTTACGAACAAAACCGGTGCTCCCCAGGGTGAGGAACTCGGTCTAATGAATCCTTTGTAAGATAGCTCTTGTAGTTGTTTAGACAGTTCTTGCATCTCAGAGGGTGCTAAACGGTATGGTGCTCGTGCTACGGGTGTAGCTACATGTACAAGATCGATTTGGAATTCGACTTGTCGAGCAGGTGGAAGTCCAGGAAAATCTTCCGGGAACACTTCAGGGAATTCTCTAACTATAGGCACATCCTCCAGTCATTTCTCTTCTGACTTCTTTTCCGTTACCTGAGCTAAGAAGGCATAACATCCTTTCTCCATGTACTTTATTGACTTCAAGATAGGATATGATGCTTAAGTACTTTCTACTTTGATCCCCTTGGATAACTAAGGTTTCACCATTGATTGGAATGTGAATAGTTTTCTCGTAGCATAGAATCCTAGCACGGTGTTTAGATAACCAATCCATGCCAATTATGACGTCAAAACTACCAAGCTTGATCGGCAAAAGATCTATGAGGAACGAGTGGTCTTGCAAAAGCACAGGGAAATTACGGATTACGGTGTTGGTTCCTATTATCTTTCCATCGGCTATTTCTATCTCATAAGTTGTGTCTAAGGCAATTGGGTGATTTCAAGTAATGGTGCAAAGGTAGTAGATACAAAACTCTTATCGGCTCCAGAATCAAATAAGATTTTTGTAGAATGATTGTTAAGAGAATACATACCCGTCACAACATCAGGGTTAAACGGCACGTCTCCATCTCCTAGCACATATGCCCTTGCACGCGCATTATTAGGTTGAGCGGGCGTTCCTTTTCGAGCATTGATTCTTGAAATTTCCTTTCTCTCCACATCCATAATAGCTCATGTTTGCCAAAGGCATGTTGTTTCCATTTCCAGGTTTTCGGTAATTCCTACCCTGATGACCCACTTTGTTGCACTTGTCACACTTCACAGTGCAGGGTCCAGAATGGTGCAACAAACATCTATTACACTGGGGATGGGGTCCGACATACCCTTTTCTAGCAGTGGGTGCAGCATAAGCCCTTGCGGATTCTTGTCTCCAGTTCTGTTGATTGTGATGTTGGTTCCTGTTTTGGTGATACTGGTTGTTGTTTTTGTTGTTCCGATTGTTGTTGTTGTTGTTGTGGTTGCGGTTGTTGGACTAGTGGTAGTTGGGATTCAAGTTCCTTCGGTCATCAAACTTCCTTTTGTTGTCACTTGAGCCTTGTGCATTTGCAAGCTTCAATATCGGTTCCATAAGGTGGTGGGATACAATGACAACTTCCTCAATAGTCTTTGGGTTAGAAGCGATGACATCTCCTTCAATGCTTCGGGGTAAACCCCCGATCAAAGCTTCCAAAAGCTTCTCATTGGTAGGGAACAGATTAGGACACAGGGCCCTCAGCTCGTGGAACCTTTTCAAGTAGGTCTTGAGGTCATTACCTTTAGTAGCCAAATGGTAAACTTCATCCTCCAGCTTCTTTATCTCAATTCTTAGGCAGTACTGTTTCATCAACAGTTGTTTCAAATCAGTCCAAGAAATTCTGCAAGCTTCTTCCATTCTGATTGGTTGGGCATAAGCTTTCTAGCAAGATAATGCATTTTCTAGCAAAGTTCCAATTGCAAACTTAACCTTGCAATCATCAGGTGCGACCACTTAGAAGAAATACTGTCTCGGACCTCTCAAACCAATGTAGTAAACCAATAGCACCTTCAGTGCCTTTGAAAAATGTAGGCTTGCAGTTCATGAATCCTTTGTAGCTACACTTACGAGCTATAGAGGACTCACTTTGATTGGTTGGAGTGTTGGTTTCATTCGAGTTTGCCACTTCAATAACACGCAAGCGGTAACATGCTTCAGAAGACGAAATTTCGCTGTCTGCTTGGGCATTCAACTTCAGCCTTCTCAAGCAATCTCCGCTTCCGGGTAATCTCAGCTTCTCTAATCTCGACTTCTCTTAGAATCTCACTTCTCTTGCAATCTCGGGTTCTTTTGCGGCATCTTCAACGATTCTCTTCACGTGTCGCTTGGGCAACACGTTCGGCTTCAAAGAACAAGAACGCGGCGTACCGACTCTAGCAAATAAGTAGTGGCATGCTTAGCAATGGCAGCGCTAACACTGTCAGCGACCATCTTTAGGACAGCAGTTGGAGTGATGGTGGATGAGGTAGCTCTCTTCTTGACCATTTTTCTAAAATTACCAAGAGATAAACACCAGGATTAAGAATTATTGATGATAATAAAAGTGATTACATATTATAAATATCATAATAGTCAAGATCATCACTTTAAATCAATGAAATGATATCATTATAAACAGGAATAAGTGAATCATGATTTGTCACAACAAAATCATAGCATATATAAGGACATAATAATCGGCTCGGTATATACAACCGATGAATAATGAAATCACAACACAAGAATATAAGAATATAACCATGATAAGGTTTTAAAATGTACTTTTTTGAGGGGTCGTTTAAGCCCTTATTTGATCACTTTTGTATCCGTTATTACTTAATATCGTTCCTTTTCACTTTTTAGGTCTCTTGAAGGCAAATTGCTGGAATGGCATTTATTTGGACTAAAAGGCGGATATACTGAAGAAAATGGCCAAAGTCAAGAATCGAGACACTCAATCTGCTGAAATACAAGGGGACGGCGTCATCGCTTAAACTGACGCCGTCGAGCACTTCTGTGACGGCTCAAGAGCCAAATTTCTTATTTTCAAGTGACGGTGTCGGCTTTTAAAAAGAGTAGGCCGTCGAACTCGGACGGCCTAGATTTGATCGACGGCATTAGAGATGAAGGGGACGGCGTCACAAGCATAAGGTGACGCGTCGCCAAGACTAACGTGGCCAAGACGAAACCCTAATGAGGGCTACCCACGGCCACAAATCATAAGGTGAAGCCGTCGCGATTGTAATCTTATATATAGAATCCGAATTTTTCAGTTTTAGTGTGTAGTCTTTTGGAGTAAAAACCTAAACCGAACCAAGACTGTCTTGTACAGTATTTTAGGGTTCCAAACCCTATCTTACCACAAGATAAGTGTTTTACTTCATTAATTCAATTATGTCTTCAATTATTTGTGTGTATGCTTGCATGTTCTCCATGTCCGGCTAATTTACTTGTGTGTCTGCTTAGGGAATATAAAACTTAATTATTGAATATTGATTGGTTGTCTCTTATCTTAATTGTTAATGATCTAGTAATGCGATAGGTCCTTCTATGTGTAGTTAATGCTTGATTAATCTTTGTGAACCTTAGACTATAACAACTAGAGTAGTTGTAGGCTAAACCATCCAAAGAGTACCTTAGAGTTAGAGTTTATAATTCCTAGAGATATTGTAGACGAGACCCTTTTGGTAGTTTCAAAGAGTTAGGGATAAACGCATACCCTACGACCTTAGACACACAGCGTAGCATTAATAATAAGGACGTGACAATTCAACTATCAATAGGAGATAATTAAGGAGTAATAAAACCTAAGTGAACACATCTTTAAACTATCATACGAGCACACAATAATTAGACATAGACTACATACACCTTAGATTAGATAATTAGACAAGTAGAGTAATCGGTAGAAATACCAACCCCCAAATCCAAACCCCGAGATTCGTACCTTTCCATTTTCTAAAAAATATAAAAAAGATAAAAAAAAATAATCTTCCTCAACCCCAACCTTAGTGTAGTAACTTCTCACTAGCATTCCTATTCCCCTAGAGAACGATATCAATACCCGTATCTTACCCTAATACTAAACTACAACGATTAGGTTCACTGCCTAGGGTGTTATAAAACTTGCTCGAAGAAAAGGAAGTTCCTTTGACCCCGAACGATGCGTGTAGCGTTATCAAGTTTTTGGCGCCGTTACCGGGGAATAAAATAGCTAGTTAGTAATCCACCTCGTTTAGGTTTCTTTGCTTGATTCCTACCAAGTAAAATTTTCTCATTTTTAGCTTCCTCGTAGTCTATCCCCCTTCTTCGTGACCTTTGTTCGTAATCCCATCACTTTTCATCATGGAAGGTGATAACCAACCACCATTCATCAACCTACAACCAAATGACCCGCCAAGAGCCCGTACTCTTGGTGAATACTCTAGATCAAGCCACCTAGGCTATAGGAACGCCATTGAGCTTCCCGACCAATCCCAAACTACGGCCCTGCGATCCGACACCATCCAGTTGGTGCAAAACGAATGTGCATTCCATGGACTTCGTTCCGAAGATCCAAATCAGCATCTTAAGGATTTTGTTAAAATTGTCAATTCCATCGACCTCGATGCTACCTCTCGGGAGACCACGCGTTTGCGTCTTTTCCAATTCTCTTTAAGAAAACAAGCTAGTAAATGGCTTTTTCATCTTCCCACGGGATCTATTTCAAGTTGGGAAGATCTCACTACCCGTTTTCTTGCTAAGTTTTGCTCACCTAGCCCAAGTCAACCACTTAACCATCAGTCCTTCAATTCTCTTCGCAACCAAATCATTGTTGAAATCAAAGATCCTAGTGAGTTTCATAGGATAGACGTAAATGAAGAGGATAGTGCTTATTTCAATCTTTACCCCACTAAGGAAGAGGTTGCTTACCATCGATACATAATCGATAATCCCCGATCACCTATCATTAGGATATGCCCAAAGATTAGGAGAGGAAATCCTTGGAACCTAAAAATCCGTTGTATGATCGGATATAGGAGTGTCGATCAAGCTTACATAGATACGGAATCTACCATTAATGTGATGTCATCTGCTGTCTACAATGACATTATGAATGAGCGACTTAATATTAGGAGAGACCCTAAGTATCCAGGTGGAGTTTGCAACTTTGTGGGAAGAGTCAAGGATGTACATGTCTTTATAGGAAATTTCAACTACCTTGTTGATTTTGTGGTCCTAGAAGATATAGGATGCGTCATTGACTATAGCTTATCCCAAGTAGTGCCAGGAAAACCGTTTGTTGAAACATCTAAGATGAGCCATAACAAGTATGATGGAACGGTTAGGTTTACGGAAGGAACCGATGAGATCACTTATAGGATGCCTTGGAAAACAAATGAATATGGCCATCTACCCATTTTTGAACGAGACAACATCAAAGCTTTTGAGTACAAAAGCAAGGACGATGTTGAAAAAGGTTATAAATGTATGTGGGAAAGAAGGAGGCTTTATTATAAGGATTGCTTGACCTAGGGCCTAGATATAGAGTCGATGAAAATTTTGTCAACATGATAGAATTCTCATTGAGAATGCAAAACGTGACAACGAGGGAGCACTACGAGTCTAGCTACAAGACTCATAAATAAAGAAAAGCGCTTCGTGGGAGGCAACCCATGCTTAATTGTTTGCTTGTTAGTGTCATATATCTTTTATTGATTGCTTATTCTCATGTTTAAATTTGAAAAAATGCTTTATTTTGTTTTTAACCTCGTCTTAATTGCATATAAAGGTATTTTACATAAAGGATAAGTGTAGGGAGGATTACACACGTTTTCAAAAGAAACGTAAACATGAGAATAGAAATTAATTAAAAGACATATATGTGTGTTTGTTCGAGTCAAATGCTTGTATCGAGTCATAATGGATGTTTTGCAGAAATTTTTCCAGATTCTAAAGTTGTAATTTTTTCAGAATTTTTTCCAGAAAATCGCAGACCAGTTTTTTTAGGATAACTTTGACGGCGTCAGGATCGCAACTGACTCGCCGAAGGAGTAAAAAACTGATTACTTTTTTCTCATTTTCTGAGCTACCTATAAATTTTTGGAATTTTCCAGGTCTTAATTTTCCAGAAATTCTGTAAACATCCATTCCACAAGCATTATATCCTAGTTTAGTAGAGTCCTATATATATTATTACCGCCGATTTTACGCGAAGGTTTCGTCTGTTTTCTTCAAGTGTGCAGGTTTAATTTATCAAGAAGAAGATACACAAGGTTGGAAGAAGCTTTTCACACATACATTCTTCTTGGAAAGGATTTAACCACTACAACACACACGGATCCTACCGAGCTAATCAGGGGAGTATTAGTTTCTTTCGTTTTTAATTACCTTCTATTATCATAACTTTGATACTTTCGGGGAACATTGGGGACAATGTTCAGTTTAAGTGTAGGGAGGGAAAATAAAACGGGAACTTTGAAACTATACTTATCCTTGACTATCTGCTTTGTCCAACTGTATTTGTGTAATAAACCATGAGAAAATGTCGGTTAGGGTAATTTTGGCACCAAATTTAAAATTTTCATGACATATAGGAGTGGGCCATTAGTCTTAACAAAAGCGTCTCACGGATAGGAAGTTGCATGACTAGCACAAAAACCCTTTACCACCTAAATTCCACCCAAAATGTGAGGATCACCCTTAGATTAGTAGGAATTAAAGCATTCATCTTTAATGCTTAGAGTGTGAACCGGTAGTATATTAGATTCTAGAAATTGTTTTGTGATGCATCCCGAGATCACTAGTAAGACTACACTTGTGTAGTTAGAAATAACTAAATGATAAGAGGCATTAGGATAACCCTTCTTTGATACCTGTAATATAATTACTTCTTCCACATCGGTTGAGTAATTCCCCCACACCTTTGCGTTGTACTCATTTTTAGTACACGATACCCCTAGTTAACCCCTCAGAGCCTATCCTTTTCGCAGTTCTCGTGATGTTTCAGTTTTTCCGGAATATCAATGAAGAGCATTGTTTACACCCCACCCCCAAATGTACACCCAAATCGCCTTAGCCTACCTTGTATGCACTCACTTTTAGTGCATTATTTTTATCACCCCAAACCCTTAGTTTTGGGACGATTGAGACTCATGGAAAAAGTTAAAGTTTATGAAATGACTGGAAGGGAACATAAATTCCCTTATTTGCATAATAACGTACCCCAAGTGTTTTGATCTTTTCAATTCGGGTCAAATTAGTGTTAGAGTAATAAAAACTCAAGTGTAGGGATGTGCCTATAAATCCCTATCATTTTGATGTTACCGTAGAGGATGGTAGAGTAAAAGTGTATGAAAAAAAATCAAAAAAAAATAGAAAAAGAGAAAAGAAAAAAAATAGAGTGTTCATTAAAAAAAAAACATACGGGCTACCATCCTACATCTATCTTTAAATTTATGTTTGTTTGTTTCAGTTATCTAGAGTTTAGAGTGTCGAGTCTTGGCTTAGCAACGCCATTCATCGTATGCTTGTAACATAGAGATTTTTGACTTGCCACCACTAAATAGCCTATCCCACCAAACCCTTTGTTTCCCTACCGTAAGCCTAACATTACAACCCTTTAAAGACCTCTTTGATAGTCTTTCCTAGGTGCTTACGCCAAAGTGATGGAGGTTTGATCTATTCTCAAGCCTATGGTAATCTATGTACTAGGACCGGTTAATAAGTGTTTATCTTCTATTTCCAACTTGTTATATTTCATATACCCCCGAGAGATGAGAGTACCAAAACATGCCATGTGAGGTGCTAGTATGTAATTTCCGTGCTTGTTATGACTTTTGCGGGGCTTATATGTGTTGTGGATTATTCTAAACCAATGCTTATGACCCCTAACTTATAAATTAATTGGATAAAAGCACATTTGCTTGAGGACAAGCAAATACCAAGTGTAGGGATATTTGATAAGGTTTTAAAATGTACCTTTTTGAGGGGTCGTTTAAGCCCTTATTTGATCACTTTTGTATCCGTTATTACTTAATATCGTTCCATTTCACTTTTTAGGTCTCTTGAAGGCAAATTGCTGGAATGGCACTTATTTGGACGAAAAGGCGCGGATATATGAAGAAAATGGCCAAATTCAAGAATCGAGACACTCAAGCTGCTGAATACAAGGGGCCGACGTCACGCTTAACGGCCTGCGACGCCGTCGAGCACTTCGGCGGCTGCCAAGAGCCAAATTGCTTATTTTCAAGTGACGTGTCAGGCTTTAAAGAGTAGGCCGTCGCAACTCGCACCTAGATTTGATCCAGCCACGGCTTACGAGATCAAGGGACGGTGTCACAAGCATAAGGTGACGTCGTCGCAAGACTAACGTGGCCAAGACGAAACCCTAATGACGGCTACCCAACGGCGTCACAAATCATAAGGTGACACCGTCGCATTTGTAATCTTATATATAGAATCCGATTTTTTCAGTTTTAGTGTGTAGTCTTTTGGAGTAAAAACCTAAACCGAACCAAGGCTGTCTTGTACAGTATTTTAGGGTTCCAAACCCTATCTTACCACAAGATAAGTGTTTTACTTCATTAATTCAATTATGTCTTCAATTATTTGTGTGTATGCTTGCATGTTCTCCATGTCCGGCTAATTTACTTGTGTGTTTGCTTAGGGAATATGAAACTTAATTATTGAATATTGATTGGTTGTCTCTTATCTTAATTGTTAATGATCTAGTAATGCGATAGGTCATTCGTTGTGTAGTTAATGCTTGATTAATCTTTGTGAACCTTAGACTATAACAACTAGAGTAGTTGTAGGCTAAACCATCCAAAGAGTACCTTAGCGTTAGAGTTTATAATTCCTAGAGATATTGTAGACGAGACCCATTTGGTAGTTTCAAAGAGTTAGGGACAAACGCATACCCTACGACCTTAGACACACAACGCGATTAAGAATAAGGACGTGACAATTCAACCATCAATAGGAGATAATTAAGGAGTAATAAAACCTAAGTGAACACATCTTTAAACTATCATACGAGCACACAATAATTAGACATAGACTACATACACCTTAGATTAGATAATTAGACAAGTAGAGTAATCAGTAGAAAAAATCCAAACCCCGAGATTCGTACCTTTCCATTTTCTAAAAAGTATAAAAAAGATAAAAAAAAATAATCTTCCTCAACCCCAACCTTAGCGTAGTAACTTCTCACTAGCATTCCTATTCCCCTGGAGAACAATATCAATACCCGTGGCTTACCCTAATACTACACTACAACGATTAGGTTCACTGCCTAGGGTGTTATAAAATTGCTCGAAGAAAAGGAAGTTCCTTTGACCCCGAACACACGTGTAGCGTTATCAAGTTTTGGAGCCGCCGGGAATAGAATAGCTAGTTAGTAGTCCACCTCGTTTAGGTTTCTTTGCTTGATTCCTATCAAGTAAATTTTTCTCTTTTTTAGCTTCCTCGTAGTCTATCCCCCTTCTTCGTGACCTTTGTTCATAATCCCATCACTTTTCATCATGGAAGGTGATAACCAACCACCATTCATCAACCTACAACCAAATGACCCGCCAAGAGCTCGTACTCTTGGTGAATACTCTAGATCAAGCCACCTAGGCTATAGGAACACCATTGAGCTTCACGACCAAGCCCAAACTACGGCCCTGCGATGCGACACCATCCGGTTGGTGCAAAACGAATGTGCATTCCATGGACTTCGTTCCGAAGATCCAAATCAGCATCTTAAGGATTTTGTTAAAATTGTCAATTCCATCGACCTCGATGCTACCTCTTGGGAGACCACGCATTTGCGTCTCTTCCAATTCTCTTTAAGAAAACAAGCTAGTAAATGGCTTTTTCATCTTCCCACGGGATCTATTTCAAGTTGGGAAGATCTCACTACCCGTTTTCTTGCTAAGTTTTGCTCACCTAGCCCAAGTCAACCCCTTAACCATCAGTCCTTCAATTCTCTTCGCAACCAAATCATTGTTGAAATCAAAGATCCTAGTGGGTTTCATAAGATAGACGTAAATGAAGAGGATAGTGCTTATTTCAATCTTTACCCCACTAAGGAAGAGGTTGCTTACCATCGATACATAATCGATAATCCCCGATCACCTATCATTAGGATATGCCCAAAGATTAGGAGATGAAATCCTTGGAACCTAAAAATCCCTTGTATGATCGGATATAGGAGTGTCGACCACGCTTACATAGATATGGAATCTCCCATTAATGTGATGTCATCTGCTGTCTACAATGACATTATGAATGAGCGACTTAATATTAGGAGAGACCCTAAGTATCCAGGTGGAGTTTGCAACTTTGTGGGAAGAGTCAAGGATGTACATGTCTTTATAAGAAATTTCAACTACCTAGTTGATTTTGTGGTCCTAGAAGATATAGGATGCGTCATTGACTATAGCTTATCCCAAGTAGTGCTAGGAAAACCGTTTGTTGAAACATCTAAGATGAGCCATAACAAGTATGATGGAACGGTTAGGTTTATGGAAGGAACCGATGAGATCACTTATAGGATGCCTTGGAAAACAAATGAATATGGCCATCTACCCATTTTTGAACGAGACAACATCAAAGCTTTTGAGTACAAAAGCAAGGACGATGTTGAAAAAGGTTATAAATTTATGTGGGAAAGAAGGAGGCTTTATTATAAGGATTGCTTGACCTAGGGCCTAGATATAGAGTCGATGACAATTTTGTCAACATGATAGAATTCTCATTGAGAATGCAAAATGAGACAACGTAGGAGCATGACTACGAGTCTAGCTACAAGACTCATAAATAAAGAAAAGCGCATCGTGGGAGGCAACCCATGCTTAATTGTTTGCTTGTTAGTGTCGTATATCTTTTATTGATTGCTTATTCTCATGTTTAAATTTGTAAAAATGCTTTATTTTGTTTTTAACCTCGTCTTAATTGCATATAAAGGTATTTTACATAAAGGATAAGTGTAGGGAGGATTACACACATTTTCAAAAGAAACGTAAACATGAGAATAACAATTAATTAAAAGATATATATGTGTGTTTGTTCGAGTCAAATGCTTGTATTGAGTCATAATGGATGTTTTGCATAAATTTTTCTAGATTCTAAAGATGTAAATTTTCCAGAAAATCGCAGACCAGTTTTTGTCAGGATACCTGACGGCGTCAGATCGCGAACCGACGGGCATCGAAGGAGTAAAACAACTTATTACTTTTTTCTCGTTTTCTAAGCTACCTATAAATTTTTGGAATTTTCCAGGTCTTAATTTTCTAGAAATTCTGTAAACATCCATTCCACAAGCATTATATCCTAGTTTAGTAGAGTCCTATATATATTTTTACCGCCGATTTTACCGCGAAGTTTTTTCTGTTTCTTCAAGTGTGAGGTTTAATTTATCAAGAAGAAGATACAAAAGGTTGGAAGGAGCTTTTCACACATACATTCTTCTTGGAAAGGATTTAACCACTACATCACACACGGATCCTACCGAGCTAATCAGGGGAGTATTAGTTTCTTTCGTATTTAATTACCTTCTATTATCATAACTTTGATACTTTCGAGGAACATTGGGGACAATGTTCAGTTTAAGTGTAGGGAGGGAAAATAAAACGGGAACTTTGAAACTATGCTTATCCTTGACTATCTGCTTTGTCTAATTGTATTTGTGTAATAAACCATGAGAAAATGTTGGTTTGGGTAATTTTGGCACCAAATTTAAAATTTTCATGACATATAGGAGTGGGCCATTAGTCTTAACAAAAGCGTCTCACGGATAGGAAGTTGCATGATTAGCACAAAAACCCTTTACCACCTAAATTCCACCCAAAATGTGAGGATCGCCCTTAGATTAGTAGGAATTAAAGCATTCATCTTTAATGCTTAGAGTGTGAACCGGTAGTATATTAGATTCTAGAACTTGTTTTGTGATGCATCCCGAGATCGCTAGTAAGACTACACTTGTGTAGTTAGGAATAACTAAATGATAAGAGGCATTAGGATAACCCTTGTTTGATACCGTAATATAATTACTTCTTCCACAACGGTTGAGTAATTCCCCCACACCTTTGCGTTGTACTCATTTTTAGTACACGATACCCCTAGTTAACCCCTCAGAGCATATCCTTTTCGCGGTTCTCTTGATGTTTCGGTTTTTCCGAAATATCAATGAAGAGCATTGTTTACACCCCACCCCTAAATGTACACCCAAATCGCCTTAGCATACCTTGTATTCACTCACTTTTAGTGCATTATTGTTATCACCCCAAACCCTTAGTTTTGGGATGATTGGGACTCATGGGAAAAGTTAAAGTTTATGAAATGACTCGAAGGGAACATAAATTCCCTTATTTGCGTAATAACGTACCCCAAGTGTTTTGATCTTTTCAATTCGGGTCAAATTAGTGTTAGAGTAATAAAAACTCAAGTGTAGGGATGTGCCTATAAATCCCTATCATTTTGATGTTACCGTAGAGGATGGTAGAGTAAAAGTGTATGAAAAAAAAAATCGAAAAAAATAGAAAAGAGAAAAGAAAAAAAATAGAGTGATCATTAAAAAAAAACATACGGGCTACCATCCTACATCTATCTTTAAATTTATGTTTGTTTGTTTCAGTTATCTAGAGTTTAGAGTGTCGAGTCTTGCCTTAGCAACGCCATTCATCGTATGCTTGTAACATAGAGATTTTTGACTTGCCACCACTAAATAGCCTATCCTACCAAACCCTTTGTTTCCCTACCGTAAGCCTAACATTACACCCTTTTAAAGACCTCTTTGATAGTCTTTCCTAGGTGCTTACGCCAAAGCGATGGAGGTTTGATCTATTCTCAAGCCTATGGTAATCTATGTACTAGGACCGGTTAATGAGTGTTTATCTTCCATTTCCAACTTGTTATATTTCATATACACCCGAGAGATGAGAGTACCCGAACACGCCATGTGAGGTGCTAGTATGTAATTTCCGTGCTTGTTATGACTTTTGCGGGGCTTATATGTGTTGTGGATTATTCTAAATCAATGCTTCATGACCCCTAACTTATAAATTAATTGGCTAAAACCACATTTGCTTGAGGACAAGCAAATACCAAGTGTAGAGATATTTGATAACGTTTTAAAATGTACCTTTTTGAGAGGTCGTTTAAGCCCTTATTTGATCACTTTTGTATCCGTTATTACTTAATATCGTTACTTTTCACTTTTTAGGTCTCTTGAAGGCAAAGTGCTGGTATGGCACTTATTTGGATGAAAAGGCCGAATATACGAAGAAAATGGCCAAAGTCAAGAATCGAGACACTCAAGCTGAAATACGGGGACGGCGCCATCGCTAATTACATTGCCGAGCACTTTCGCGGATGGCTCAAGAGCCAAATTGTTTATTTTCAAGTGACGGTGTCGCTTTAAAAGAGTAGGCCGTCGCAACTCGCATCGACCTAGATTTGATCCATCACGGCATCAGTGAGATCGGGGGATGGCGCCACAAGCATAAGGTGACGCCGTCGCAAGACTAACGTGGCCAAGACGAAACCCTAATGACGGCTACCCGACGGCGTCACAAATCATAAGGTGACGCGTCGCGATTGTAATCTTATATATAGAATCCGAATTTTTCAGCTTTTAGTGTAGTCTTTTGGAGTAAAACCTAAACCGAACCAAGGCTGTCTTGTACAATATTTTAGGGTTCCAAACCCTATCTTACCACAAGATAAGTGTTTTACTTCATTAATTCAATTATGTCTTCAATTATTTGTGTGTATGCTTGCATATTCTCCATGTCCGGCTAATTTACTTGTGTGTTTGCTTAGGGAATATGAAACTTAATTATTGAATATTGATTGGTTGTCTCTTATCTTAATTGTTAATGATCTAGTAATGCGATAGATCATTCATTGTGTAGTTAATGCTTGATTAATCTTTGTGAACCTTAGACTATAATAACTAGAGTAGTTGTAGGCTAAAACATCCAAATAGTACCTTAGAGTTAGAGTTTATAATTCCTAGAGATATTGTAGACGAGACCCTTTTGGTAGTTTCAAAGAGTTAAGGACAAACGCATACCCTACGACCTTAGACACACAACGCGATTAAGAATAAGGACGTGACAATTCAACCATCAATAGGAGATAATTAAGGAGTAATAAAACCTAAGTGAACACATCTTTAAACTATCATACGAGCACACAATAATTAGACATAGACTACATACACCTTAGATTAGATAATTAGACAAGTAGAGTAATCGGTAGAAAAAATCCAAACCCCGAGATTCGTACCTTTCCATTTTCTAAAAACTATAAAAAAGATAAAAAAAATAATCTTCCTCAACCCCAACCTTAGCGTAGTAACTTCTCACTAGCATTCCTATTCCCCTAGAGAACGATATCAATACCCGTGGCTTACCCTAATACTACACTACAACGATTAGGTTCACTGCCTAGGGTGTTATAAAACTTGCTCGAAGAAAAGGAAGTTCCTTTGACCCCGAACGACGTGTGTAGCGTTATCAAACCATGATAACATAGATAACATCGATACATAGCAATAGTTCACATCCATAAGTTACAACATCAGTATTCTTGTTCCATAGTTACAAACCAAAAGGATACAAGCCTTAATGCCTCACATGGCGGCTTTATGATACAAGCTACAATAAAGATGAATACGACATATGCATCGCCTGATGCGTCCTCATGATGGGGCGAATCTCCTCAACCACAGCTGATAAATCTCGAAACTGCTTCTCACGGGCTCGATCTCTAGCCTCGAGGTCATCTAGCTCTGCTCTAGTATGGCGGTGTGTGTGGTATGTGTGAAAACACATACCTTTTCTTTATCAAATCAGACCCAAAATAACCAGAAACGAGCTGTTAATGCCTAATATTTATTTGTTTCTTGAGTTTATGCATGCGCAGGTACGGATATAAGAAAACGGACAAAAGAAAGACAAAACAGAAGAAAACCGAGCATGGGAGAGAGAAGAGAGCAAAAGCCGCAGCCGGGAAGCAGTTTTACAGATTTTTAAGGGTTTAAATGATCAAAAGTGCAGGTTACGGAGTTTCGAGAAATGTTCGGGAAATTTACACAAAGAACGTTCATCTTTCCCACATTTACACATCTCACCCCTAACATTGGCAAAATTACAATTTCTACCCTCACTTTCCCTTATTTACCATTTTTACCCCTTACTTACCCATTTTACCCTTTTTACCCTCATAAATCCCATTTATCCCATTTGCCAAAATCACCTTTACAATTTCATAAATGACCCCATGGATCCTTATAAAATTGCAAAATAACATTTATGGTCCTTGCGTTACATTCGGATTACAAAAACACAACAAATCCAAGTCCAATATCCTAAACATCCCCACTACTACCCAAAGCCCAACATCAAAATAATCTTACCCTTTAATATTCATTTGACCCCTTTGTGACCCCTTCCTAAATGACCCTAGCCAAACCCTTGTGAACCTTCCCCTTCCAGTCAACACCTAAAATAAATACCAGTCAAACATAAAAACCCTGTTACCCTCGCCAAAACCACCATTTTCACTATTCACCATCCCTCTTAATTCACCCTGCTTCCCAACAAAATTACCCAATCATTAGTTGTTCTAGAACCTCCTGAAACCCTCCTTACTCGTGCTCAGTGCCACGGTGGCAATCCATGTGCACCTAAGGATGATTTCATGATCCAACGACCACAAATTGTGCTTATAATTGAAGCAAACAATCAAGGGCCAAGATTACAAGTGGGAAAAGATCCTGAAGCTTCTATCAAACCCTAGATGTCCTGAATTCAGCTATAAATACTCTCCTCAGTCACAAGAGCAATTTGTCCATTTTTCAAGCTTTTAGAGAAATGTTACCATGATTTAAATTCCTGTCATTTTAGAGTTTTCAGTAGTTTACTAAGTCAGTTTATTGTAATTTGTACTCAAATTTTCAATTAATGCAAAATTCCTTTTCCTTTTAATTCCTTGTCTATTTATCTTTTGATATAATTGTTGCTGTCAAGCTTTGAAAGTTGTTCAGTCAAGCTTATGTAAGCTTCCATAAGCTTATATGAGTTGTGTTTTGTTATTAACTGTTTCTCAAATTCAGTTTTTGTAAAAGTCAATAAAAGTCAAAGTTGATGGTCAAATTGAATTTTTGGTTAATTTCTGATTTAAGTGTGTTAAAAAGATTAGTTTTCTGATTGATTGATAGTTTCAAATCAGTTTTAGTATAATTTCAACTTAGTTTTAAAGTCAAATTGTATTTTCAAATTCTGAAGTAGTGTTTGGAACAGCTTGGTTCTTCAAGTTTTAATCATGTGGATGAGTTGAATCTGAGTTCTATTAGTTTCTAAACTTGTTTTAAGCCTATTATTTCATAATTTTCAGTTTGGTCAAGTGTTATTAGTTTCTAGCCTAATCTGTCAATTTCATCAAAATTGTCCAAAAATGGTTTTTTCTCAATTTTAGCTTACCTTTTTAATTCATTTTTGTTTTCCCAAAAGGAAAAAAATCAAAAACATCTGGTGCTAGTGCTGCCATAGGTTTTAAGTTGGTGGTTTGAGATAATTTCCCCTGCTCCATCAGTGCAGACCTGTTCCAAGTAGGCTTTTTCTAATCCATTTATCTGCTTATTATTATGATGTTACTTATTCATTTTTGTTTCATTTAGAAGTCAATAGTTTAGTATTCATTTGATTTTCCTTAGTTAGCCCACTAGAGCTTATTAAGTAGCTTATATTTAGGCTACAAAAGTGCCTTTTCTGCTCTTGTAGTCTGCGGTTACAGCAGAGGTTTTTAGTGGTTATTTGATTTCAAACTGCTTTTTAGGATTAGATTAGACTTGTTTTAGGTTTTTCTTTAGGATTTAGCTTATTTAGATTCCTCTTTTCAGCTTATATATTGCTTCTTCATTAAGCTTTAGAGACTGTTGGGACTGCATCAGCTAGCATGTTTATCCATTTGCATAATTTAGCCCAACTGCTTATAGTTATTTCTAGTTTCTTGTTGCTTATCAGAATTTAGTATAGCCTATTTGGTAATCTAGGATTCCCATTTAGCTTATTAGGAATTTTTAGAAGCCTTTACATGCTTATTGAATCTGTTTTGTCTGCTATTGAATCTGTCTTAAGTCTGTTAGCTTATTCTGTCCTTGTCTAGCTTATTTCAAGTGTTTAAAAAAGTTAGTTTTTGTTAAAAAGTTTGTTAGCATTGCTTATTTTAAGTTTGTTAAAAGCCAAAAGTTGCAAAAAATAAAAATAAAAAAATAATAACAAAAAGGTACTGCTGGGATTCAAACACGGGCTACCCAGCTCACCATACACACACCTCACCAACTCTTCCCTTTGATCTTTCACGTCTTAGATTACATCTTTAATACTTTTAATCATTTTTTTTCTTTATTTAGCTTATTAAGACGTTTTGCTTATTAAACTGCTTATTTCAAACAGCTTTTTCAGGTTTCTCATTTTTCCTAGATTTAGATTAGCTTAAAGTAATTTTCACAAAAATTTCATATTTTTCCAAAGTGTGTTAATATTTTTAATAATTAGTTTTTACGTTTTTAGTTTTTAATTCATAATAAATAAATGAAAACTCAAAAAAATATTCCGCTTTTTCTAAAAATCTTTTTTTGTCGTATTCTTCGTAGGAAAAATAGATTTTCATTCCTAGGGTCATTATATTAAATAGTTTACATTTTAGGCTCGGGTTTTACCCGAGCGCACTCGTTTTTAGTTTTTCTTACGTTTTAAGTTTTAAAAGTTTCGTTTTATCATTCTACATTCCTTATGAGTTAAATTTAGTTTACATTTTATAAATTAGCTTAAATCCCTTTAAATTGTTTTAATTCACGTTTTTAAATTCCCGTAATTGCGTTTTAGGTTTAAATTGCGTTTTAGGTTTAATATGCTTTACGTTATTGCTTTATATGCTTAATTAGCTCATTTTAGTTTATGTTTCATTATCGTAGTGTAGAATCCCATTATTCTCTTTTTTTTCATTCAAAAACCCGTAAAACGCGACGTGAGTTATAAACTCCATTCATCGTTCGCTAGGAATGATCTGGGACTCAAACCTCACACGTTTGAGTTACATTACCCTTTTAATACACTATAATTGATCAAATCAGTATGTGTGAGCAGATGCAAGTTCGTGGTGCAGGACTCTCTCTCGACCTAAAGCCGTATCTCTCAAAGTGATGGCATCCTGAATGGCGGTCTCAAGCCTCTGAGTCAAATCGGTCACAACCTCTATTGCCTACACTATCTGGGCGCTCATCATGTCAAACACTATCTCCAAAGAGTATCGACCAATCATGAGGTTTTCAACCTCTTCCTCCAAGCGAGATCCTGACCAATGAAATCTCATCATAGTGTACCATGAGCTCGTTCAGCTGATCCTTGTGCCTGACGAGTCTAGCTGCTAAGAGAGGAATGGAATGGTGTATCGGCTCTCCGGTCACTGGTAGAACTGTAGCTGGTGTAGTCATCGAGCTTTACCCAAGCTCAAAGGTACTCGGAGTTCCTTCCTCGACTCTCCAACGACGAAATGGGGGTAACAAAAATGACCATCGTCTGGCGCCGGCCTTCTTCCTAGGTCCAGGTTGGATGTCCACGTAAGTGGTCTATATGTAGGGATCAGATGGTGACGGAGAATAACACTTCATGGTGAGTGGCAAAGGGGGCTCACTGTAAATGTCCAATGGTGGTGATGCTAAAAGAGGTGATGAAGTAGGAACTGTAATGGTCTGGTGATAAAACATAGTGGGTGGCGACAATGGTGAAGTAGCAGTAGGTGAGGTGGTAACTGGAACTGGTGGTGACTGAGCTGGTGGGTAAGGGACATCTGATGGTGGTACAAGAGGCATGGTAGTAGCTCACACACGCTTTCTGGCTGTATGCTTGAAGATGGTACCCTTAGGATGCAATTTGGAGGGTACTCTGAATGGCTCGGGCTCATATGGCTTAAGGACACGGACTCTACGTCATACTTTACCTTAATTTACGGATCGGTAAAGATGATGATGCGCAGTGTCCAATGAGGCGTAAGTAGTGCTTTTGAAGACTTGATGTTCCATCATCCACCGCAGCATCTGTCATGGGTAGCCATTGCTGTGACTCATAGTACTGATCCAGTGTCATGGGAGCAAAAGCAATGTGCTCTAGAAGCGAGTAGGCATAACTGGAATGATAGAGGTTCGGGCAACCTCTCCTTCTTCAAAAGGATCGGTCTCGTTCGATGCAGTAGTCGGTAGAGTCGATCGGGGTGAAAATACCATAGTGACGGCTTGTAGAGGACATGGTGTTTTCCATCTTTATCCGAGGACGTAACAACAGGTGGGATGCGACATGGTAATCTGTAACAACCCATAAAATACTAATGTAAGTAAAATGCCAAAATAATATGATCAACAAGATTTTAGTTAGTTGCGCACATCTGCCAAGCAAATCTCCATACCTAACTAAAATGAATGCAATTTACTTATGATTTAGTGATGCATTAATCCTAATGCATAGAGCGGTCACGGAGGGCATAGGGTAGTGGTGTAAAATAGACCCGTTTTATATGTGCGGTTATAGTCGAATTGTTTTAGAAAAACTCTTTGGTTCTCTATAACCTTGGCTCTGATGCCAATCTATAACACCCCCCGTGATCATAATAAGAGTGTAAGACTAATTGGGGTGTTACTTGGATGGGGATCACAGTCAATAATCATGGAAAATGACTCGAAAGAGACATTTTAAGAAAAATAGTTATCATTCATCGAAAACTCATTGTTGTTACAAAATATTCCAAATTGTTTCAAATATTTCCCCAAAATACTGAGCATGAGTTTGAAAGAAATGACAACTTTATGTTTACACCACAAGAAAAGGTCTTGGTATGCCCACTTCGCACCTTGAACATAATCTTCATTGATTACCTGAGATAAAATGCTTAAAAGTTCAACAAAAATGTTGAGTGAAATCCATAAGTTTAAATTAAAGTTGAACACAAGAATATGAACATGATAATTGTAAACTAACAATATCTGATTCGTTGTTTGTGAGTGTGGTGAATAAACACAATATCAAATATATCAAATTAATCGTAAAATTCGACAAATCAACCTTTTAGGAAAAGGGTTAACGTGCCAAAGCTCATGAATGTGATAAAAGTGATACCGGGAAAGTGATTTCCCCCGGGTCGTGTCCCAACGAGGTGTGAAATTGACTAGTTGAGTTTCGTGATTATGGACTTGAATTGGTTAAACAAATTTGGATTTTGGATTTCGTTATTCTACAAATTAAAGCACGGAATAGAAAATAAAGCAAGTAAAACAAAGAAAATACTAAATAAACTACGACTAAGCCTAAGAGACAATAAAATGAAGCTAAACTACATCCTAGGGTGCTAAAATGCAAAAACGCGAAACCCGAGTTAATCCCGAGCCCCGAAAGTGAAAAGATGCAATTTGAGTCCTACGAGTGCAAAACTAATTTTCCTACATTCTAAATGACTAAAAATAATTTTAGGAAAAAGCGGTATTTTTTCGATCTTTAAATTATTACTTACTTAATTAAAAACTATTTTAAACTAAATTAACTATTAAAAAAAAATGCTAAACTAATTTATAAAAATGTGAGAAAATTACAGAAAATACTTTTAATAAATCTAAACCTAGGAAAAATATTAGATTTGAAAAACTACAGTGGATAAGCTGTTTATAAGCTAAAGTAGCTTATTAAGGCCTAAATGGAAAAATGGTTAAAAGAATTAAGGGAGAAAGTTATAACGTGACAAAAGACTTAGCATAGTTGGTAAAGGTGTGTGAGCGTGGGGCGCTGGTATGGTGACCGAATCGACCCAGTTTGAACATGGGCATTTGCAGCTTTGTTATTTAATTTTTTTGATTTTTCAACTTTAAGCTTTAGATACTACAAACTAACCAACTAATAAATAAGCTAAACAAAACTTTATTGAAAACTTTTTATATGAAATCAGATTAAGAGCAGATTTTGAAAACAGATTATCAAGAACATTTATGATCCAAAGAAATTTAAAACAAAACAAACACTCCTTAAATAATCCTAATGCATTTAAAAACTTTTTAAATGAAAATTATACCACTAAATATAAACTAACAAAGAACCTCTAATCCAATCTATCCTATAAATAAGTCGTCAAGATGGCTATGTGAGATCACTGATGCAGGGCATGTAATGACAGAAAAGAAAAGTGCCTACAAAGTGCATTGAAGGCTTAACTATCTAAGCTACAAGGCACCTCAATAAAAAAAACTAAACAAGTAATTTGTTACACCTAATAAGCTACAGGGAATCTTGAATAAGCAGGAAAAATAAGCACTAAGATCTAAAAACTATTCCTAAGCTATGGTAATCCTAAACTAGGTGAATGGACAAAGAAATAAAGTAAGCTATAAATGAGCACTTGGTAAGCAAAGTGTTCAACTAACTTAATCTAACTTACCTAATAAACACTAACTAACCTAAGCTAATCCTACTTGATAAGCATGGAAACTAGGAGAAAAACCAAGACACTAACCGTGGGCAATGAGTTCATCAAAATAGCCCATGTGGGCTTTTGAGTTACCATTTACAACCAAAGAACCGATTCAAAATTCCAAAACGATGTTGGGGTCGTTGTACAGGACCAAAACAGTCCTTGGCGCATTTGAGCTTATTAATAAGCTATTGTATCATTAACTTAAACAAGACTACTTTAAGCACCCAACATGGGTCAAAATGGATTTTTGACCCAAGAACAATGCAAAACCAAACGCCTTCGAGAGGAAAACAGATTTGAATAAAAAACAAACTAAGGATTTGAATCTTGTAAAATCTGTTTTACAAACTTGAACAAAAGCTCACAATAACTTAAACAAGCTTAAAACAATTACTAACAGACTTGAAAGGTGACTGATTTTTGAGAATAGAATCATAAACTAAAGCAAACTGGCATTAAAAGCATGAAATAAAATTGCATTAAAATTAAAAGTTACAATAAATTTAAAATGACAGTGAAAATAAAGATGGAGCTAGAATATTCAAATTCTAGACAAAGTTAAACTAAGCCTATCTCATTCTATTTATACAATGATTAATCTGCCTTCTATCTTCTCTCTCTTCGCTTTGTGTTTGTTTGGTGAGACAAAACAGCAAACTAACATCCTTGTGCTTCTTTTGACATAATCTCACCGCCCGACAACAAGGACTCATCCAGCCATAGATGGAACTTTTGCACTTTGGATTGCCAAAGTGGCAATGGGTAACCCGTGACATTGCATTGGTTGATGGAGTGAGTGGGTTGGGGATATGGGAAAGTGATGGAGAGAGGGAGAGGGAAATTCTTGGCGGGTAAAAGTGGGTTTTGGGTTTATTTTTTAGGTTTTCTGGTTTTAGGATTAAAGGAGGAAGAAGGGTACAATGAGAGGGGTTAAGTAGGGTGAAAGGGTGAATTGGCAGGGGTCATGGGGTATGTGAAAGGTTAAAAAGATGTAAAAGGGGTTCAAAGGATAAGGAGGGTCCAATTGGTTTAAAAGGGGTATTTTGTGTTTCGGGAAGGTTTTAAGACGGTTTTCCCAAACCCACTCCAAAAATGTGTCCGGGTCCTCAATTGATCAACGACCGTAGAAAATCACATCCCAAGACGGCTCTCAAAGACTTTTCGATTTCACATTTCGACTTTGCCCGCTCTTTTCAATCCTTTTGTACCTGCAAGACATAAAACACACTCCGAGGATATTTTTGACATATTTTGATCGTATTTGAGTGTTTTTAGTCGTTTTTGTGGTCTTAGGTGAGTAAAAACGATGAGTGAATAAGCACTCATCAAATTCCCCCACACTAGGCAATTGCTAGTCCCTAGCAATCAACCATATGAAGTAATGAAAGAATCAATATTACCCCGTTTCGACTTTCTTATTTGATGCGAGAATTTTAAACTAGACTGAAAAGTAAACAACATGCTTGATTATCAAAAATAAGCGGTATCATGGAACGGGATTCACACAAAATGGGTGTCTCCAGGGGAATTTGAATCGCTCATCCTCTTTTTATACTTTCAAACTAAGTCTAAACTTATTGCGCAAACGTTTTTGTAAAATGCTAACACTACTTATACAAATAATCTATGTAAGTCAAGACTTAACTTTTACTCCCACAGCTTTTTATACAATTTAAGTTCGTGTGCTCATTTTCAAAAGTTTGACCATTAAAACCGACCTTGTTATGGTTGTTATCCACTTAACTAAAATCTTAACTTCCTAGAAACTACTAAAGTCTAAGGATCGAAAGGGCCTCTTCCATGTAGCGGCTTTCTTCTCGGCACATCCCAAACCAGTTGGCTTTAGGTGACCGGCTTTGACACCTCACTCGAGAATAGTACCGAATTAGCGGAATTGATTCCAAAGATTTACGAGGCTACCGTTAAGTTAAAACTAAACCTAAATGGACAACAACCGACGATAATTTAGAAGTTCGAGATTCAAAGGTGCGATCACCCATGTAGCATTTTCTTCTCAGCTTGTCCATTTATAGAGGCTAGGTTTTCACCCTTGAGAATAGTATCGAGCTTTCGGTCTTTGACTTCAAGAATTTCTAAATCACCGTCAAGCTTTTAGACAACTTTGACTTAATCCTAGTTCAACTTCCGATTTAAATTCAAGAAAAAGCAAGTTTCGCACATTTATTCATAAGCAACATAGTACTTTTATTCGAGGAACTCATTTTTTTTCATTTTTCATTTTTCAACTTTTTTTTTCACACATTTTCATTTTTTTTTTTTTTTTTTTTTTTTCACTATGACTTGCAATTTATTTTTGCATCATTCAAGCACTTTTGCGATACTTTCATTTTGCAACTTTATTCTGATTTTAAGAAAGTATGCTTTTCCAAAAATTTAAATAAAAGGTTGAACTTGAGCTCTATATCAATTTTGCTTAAAACTTTTTGTTTTAACAAGACGATTTGAATGTTCAAAAGTTTGACAACGAGCACGTATTTTAGGTTCAATTAAGAGCTACTGGGAGAAAAAGCCATATATTACTTATATAAGCTCTAAAGAGAACCAACTACTCCACGCTTAGCATTTTCATTTGCACAACTAGTAAAAACTTAGCCTAATTGTTAAGAGAGCAGCTAGATCAACACTCTAGCAGAGTCGGGATTCCCTTTGTTCTAACCTAATCAAGACTAAACTTCCATTAACACCGAGGCATTAACGCTTTATTTTCGTGCAAGATTTTTTTAAATTTGGGTCAAAACGGGGGTACTAGGGACTAAAGGGTACAAATGTGACATAATTCATCAATTCCCCCCACACTTAGAACTCAATATTGCCCTCAATATTCAAAGTCCGGCCGATACTATCGAACGGAAAAAGGTAATACCACTAACCAAGTGTGTGGACGAAATCTGTTATTTTACACAAAAAGGATTTTTTTTTTTGAAAACATATCCCTGTGATAAACGTTAGTAAAATGATCGGATATTGGGCTAGATTGAAAACAAAGCATCAATCATCACGATCAAAGGGATTCCTGAAAACAAGAGCAAACACACAAGAAGCAAACACTGTGGAGATTTCCCACCCACTTGGTTGTTAGAAGATAGAAAGAAGTCAAACATGGGTGAAAACCCATGGAATGCTATTGTTTTTGTTAACCGAGTCGCTAGCTTGACTCGACCCCAAATTCATTGGTCCATGGGGAGCAAGTGGAAGAGAAAATCTCCATCGAACTTTCTGAAAGTTCCACTCCGATGAGATACATCCGGCTTAGAAGAATGATAAATGCCGGGGTCAAAGATGGTATCTTCACTCCTGTAGGAGTTAAGATATGGAGAAGAAATGGGAGGAGAAGGCAAAGTGACAATGAGATGACAACGGGTGGGATGGGTGGGCAAAAGATAAGATTGAGGAACATTGAGAGAATGTTCAGAAATCTTATCCACCACTGAATAAATGAAAACAACCGTCGGGGCTTAGAAGAGGTTCCATCATCCGGCGGTTTAGCGGCGGGACGAGTGGATGATGGACCTAAGCCATAATCGTCACTCTGAAAACCCGAAGGTATCGATTCATCCGAAGAAAGAAATGAGTCGACCTCTTTCATAATGAGTGTCACTGACTAATTATCGTAAGACCAATTGTAAAGAAGATTTTCCAATTCAGTAAGGTCGGCTTCAAAGTCGAAATGAGCATCATCATCTCCCGGTGGAGAATGATCAATAAGAGCGAGTTTATCGGCGAACTCCTCGAGAAGGTCCAACGTCGAAGTAGGATTGCCACTATTCTTTTCTTCGGGTAAGGAAGGAGATGTAACGAGGCTCTCCATGTAAAGGTCACTATCCTCATTCTGAATGTCAAAGATGGGATTATCCGAAACTAAAGTGAATTCGTAATTGAAGTCAAACAGAGGATTAGTGAACGCCATAGCAAAAGGTTTCTCGGACACAACGAGAATATCTTCATCATCCATTTCAAAATCAGTGTCCATATCAAGATCTTCGGGATCAACATCTCTCACTTCCTCCAAGTAGACGAGCTCGAAGGTATCTCCTCCACATACTCGATGTCTCCACACGATAAAGAATCGTCCAAACGACGATAATCATTTTCACTTCGGCGATCACCTCAATAGAATCTTTTGGGGTGGGAGAAGAATCATCATCGAGAAGCTCATCACACATATCACCAGAGATAACCTTGGATTGGGGTTGGGACAAGGTTCTCAACACAAGACGGTTTCGCTTTCCAAAATAGTGTCAAGATGCTCGCCCCCATTAAAAGGTTATCCAGAAGGTTCTATGGTGGATAGGCAACATGAGGGCTAGAGGACATGCTGCGATACTTTGTGGGCTTGAGATATGCACCTTGTCCTTTGTCATCTCCCAATCCTCCTCATCCTCATCATCGAGACGGCAAGCTTCGTTAAATAGGAGACGCTGTTGAGCGGCTTCGTTCATTAGGAGAAGCTTTTGAGCTGCTCGCTCATCGCCGAAATCTTTCGTTGCTAGCAGCTTGTTCCTCGGAAAGTTCCTCAAGAATCATATGAGGAAATGGATCAATGACAGGAAGTTGTGGGGGTTGGAAATTGTCAAAACAAGGAGTGTTATAACAAGGTCGTGCCCATAGTTTTGATTCCATGATTGACATTGATAATCATCATGAGGACCCCCACACTTAGCAAAATGAGGGTATTGGGAGAGAAGTTCAAACGATGTATCATTGAATTCTTGATAGTACGGTTGTGGCTCAAATGAATTTTGTGGAGGGTAGTTGAAATCGTTTTGAGGATAATTGAAATAGTTCGGGTTAGAATCATAAGCGAATGAATTCTTGGCACAAATCGAACAACATCCATTGACAAGATAGCTCCCACACCACTCGCACATACATTTGCAACAACGGAAACCTTTCGTAACCGTCTCCACAACCGTAGCAATACTCTTGATCGAACGAAGACATCTCGGGTTCGGGAGTATGAAACGAGGATTCACATTTGGCAATTGCCGAATTTATATCTTCACGAAGTTCATTATAGTAGTTTTTAATTATGTTCATTCCGGCCTTAAGGAAATCATCCTCGTTTGAGAAACGTCTTGAAGATTCCAAAGGTGGGACAAGTGGTGTGCTCTCAGAGCTAGCAGTTTCCACCACTTCCGCTTTGGTCTCGGTTCTTGCTCTTTTCTCTTAACCTTAACCGTAAATCGCGAAAGATTTTGATCAATTCTAGACGGTTTGGGCTCAGAAACAATAGAACAAACATCGGGTTGTGGCGGATGGTCGGAAAAACTTGGAGAATCATCGAGAGAGTTATCGGATAATTCGCACCAATAACAATATTTGCTTGCACCTTCTTCCACACACGCTTTACATAAACAATCGTGATTTTGACAATAAAGTTGATCCTCTTCCATACGGATTTTGGTAGAAACAACGACGATAATCGATCATCGCCATGAGAATTAAACATGTAGAGGGTTAAAGGAATAGAATTAAGTGATCGAAAGGAATGAGAAGAATATTTTGGATTTTTCAAAACGAGTGCACATGCACCTTCAAAAACAACACTTTCAATTAAAACAAGACCGAGGCAAAACACAATGAACTTAAACCAATAATCACAAGCGTATTCACGCAAGTGACACAAAGGCAAGTTTTGAATCTTTGGTTCGGGAACTTATAAGGATAACACTCAAGTTGAGAAGTGTTATATTGATTGTGTGTTCTATTTTATTTAAAAAAACAAGCAAAATCTTTTTGTATTTTTAAATCTTTTACATATATACAAAGAAAAGAAAAATATTTTTGTATTTTTTGTATTTTTATAAAAACAATAACTTCACGAGGAAGGTTCTTCAAGTCACTAATCGCAAAAATCACGATATTGTCGCAACACACCTCCCCGGCAGCGGCGCCAAAATTTGATTCGTTGTTTGTGAGTGTGGTGAATAAACACAATATCAAATATATCAAATTAATCGTAAAATTCGACAAATCAACCTTTTAGGAAAAGGGTTAACGTGCCAAAGCTCATGAATGTGATAAAAGTGATACCGGGAAAGTGATTTCCCCCGGGTCGTGTCCCAACGAGGTGTGAAATTGACGGTGTCGTGAGTTTCGTGATTATGGACTTGAATTGGTTAAACAAATTTGGATTTTGGATTTCGTTATTCTACAAATTAAAGCACGGAATAGAAAATAAAGCAAGTAAAACAAAGAAAATACTAAATAAACTACGACTAAGCCTAAGAGACAATAAAATGAAGCTAAACTACATCCTAGGGTGCTAAAATGCAAAAACGCGAAACCCGAGTTAATCCCGAGCCCCGAAAGTGAAAAGATGCAATTTGAGTCCTACGAGTGCAAAACTAATTTTCCTACATTCTAAATGACTAAAAATGATTTTAGGAAAAAGCCGGGTATTTTTTTTCGATCTTTAAATTATTACTTACGAATTAAAAACTATTTTAAACTAAATTAACTATTAAAAAAAATGCTAAACTAATTTATAAAAATGTGAGAAAATTACAGAAAATACTTTTAATAAATCTAAACCTAGGAAAAATATTAGATTTGAAAAAACTACAATTGGATAAGCTGTTTATAAGCTAAAGTAGCTTATTAAGGCCTAAATGGAAAAATGGTTAAAAAGAATTAAGGGGAAAGTTATAACGTGACAAAAGACTTAGCATAGTTGGTAAGGTGTGTGGTGCGTGGTAATGGTATGGTGATGAAGCCAATCAACCAGTTTAAACCTCGGGCATTTGCAGCTTTTGTTATTTAATTTTTTAATTTTTCAACTTTAAGCTTTAGATACTACAAACTAACCAACTAATAAATAAGCTAAACAAAACTTTATTGAAAACTTTTTATATGAAATCAGATTAAGAGCAGATTTTGAAAACAGATTATCAAGAACATTTATGATCCAAAGAAATTTAAAACAAAACAAACACTCCTTAAATAATCCTAATGCATTTAAAAACTTTTTAAATGAAAATTATACCACTAAATATAAACTAACAGCAACCTCTAATCCAATCTATCCTATAAATAAGTCATCAAGATGGCTATGTGCTACGACTGCTGATGCAGGGTAATGACGAAAAGAAAAAGTGCCTACTGGTGATTGGAAGGAGACTATCTAAGCTACAAGGCACCTCAATAAAAAAAACTAAACAAGTAATTTGTTACACCTAATAAGCTACAGGGAATCTTGAATAAGCAGGAAAAATAAGCACTAAGATCTAAAAACTATTCCTAAGCTATGGTAATCCTAAACTAGGTGAATGGACAAAGAAATAAAGTAAGCTATAAATGAGCACTTGGTAAGCAAAGTGTTCAACTAACTTAATCTAACTTACCTAATAAACACTAACTAACCTAAGCTAATCCTACTTGATAAGCATGGAAACTAGGAGAAAAACCAAGACACTAACCTGTGGCAATGAGTTCATCAAAACAACTTGTGGGCTTTTGAGTTACCATTTACAACCGAAGAACCTCGATTCAAAATTCCAAAACATGTTGGGGCCATTTGTACAGGACCAAAAAGTCCCTTAGGCTTTGAGCTTATTAATAAGCTATTGTATCATTAACTTAAACAAGACTACTTTAAGCACCCAACATGGGTCAAAATGGATTTTTGACCCAAGAGCAATGCAAAACCAAACGAGCCTTCTCGAGAGGAAAACAGATTTGAATAAAAAACAAACTAAGGATTTGAATCTTGTAAAATCTGTTTTACAAACTTGAACAAAAGCTCACAATAACTTAAACAAGCTTAAAACAATTACTAACAGACTTGAAAGGTGACTGATTTTTGAGAATAGAATCATAAACTAAAGCAAACTGGCATTAAAAGCATGAAATAAAATTGCATTAAAATTAAAAGTTACAATAAATTTAAAATGACAGGAAAAATAAAGATGGAGCTAGAATATTCAAATTCTAGACAAAGTTAAACTAAGCCTATCTCATTCTATTTATACAATGATTAATCTGCCTTCTATCTTCTCTCTTCTGCTTTTGTGTTTGTTTGGTGAGACAAAACAACAAACTAACATCCTTGTGCTTCTTTTGACATAATCTCAGCGTCGAGTACCAACAAGGACTCATCCAAACATAGATGGAACTTTTGCACTTTGGATTGCCAAAGTGGCAATGGGTAACCCGTGACATTGCATTGGTTGATGGAGTGAGTGGGTTGGGGATATGGGAAAGTGATGGAGAGAGGGAGAGGGAAATTCTTGGCGGGTAAAAGTGGGTTTTGGGTTTATTTTTTAGGTTTTCTGGTTTTAGGATTAAAGGAGGAAGAAGGGTACAATGAGAGGGGTTAAGTAGGGTGAAAGGGTGAATTGGCAGGGGTCATGGGGTATGTGAAAGGTTAAAAAAGATAAAAAGGGTTCAAAGGGATAAGGAGGGGTCCAATTGGTTTAAAAGGGGTATTTTGTGTTTCGGGAAGGTTTAAGACTGTTTTCCCAAACCCACTCCAAAAATGTGTCCGGGTCCTCAATTGATCAACGATCGTAGAAAATCACATCCGACACGGACCTATTTCAAACGACTCGATTTCAAATCGACTTTGCCCGCTTTACATTCTGCTTTTCAATCCTTTTGTACCTGCAAGACATAAAACACACTCCGAGGATATTTTTGACATATTTTGATCGTATTTGAGTGTTTTTAGTCATTTTTGTGGTCTTAGGTGAGTAAAAACGATGAGTGAATAAGCACTCATCAATATCGTAAAGAAAATCACAGATTATTATGCGCTAAGCTCATGCAACCAAGACTTACCTGCATACACCGAATTACTGGTGTACGTAAGTTTGCCCCAAAGGAGGTAATAGCCAATTACCTAATGCAATTCAAATAAGGTGCGCCCCGGTTATTTCCTATAACCAAGATGGGGTCGTTACTCCCTATAGTACTATTCACGATATCTGCGTTCACTCGCGGTGACTAATGGTTCATGATACAGGGGACTTATGGCTAAACACTTAGGCAATTCCATTAATCAAGAAGCGAACATTTATGAAAAACCTTGTGTTCTAGTTTAGAGCATGTATCTCCCTCGTATGGGGTTGCAAATAAAAGTAAAAGCGAGGCTATAAACTCACCTTGATGTAAAAGAACAAGCACAATAAGGTCAAGCATGATGTAGCAGAGGTTCCAAACCGAACCCTAAAAATGAGATGGCAAGTCTTAGAATGTGATAAACCTTTGGTTCGTGATCAAAATAATAGAGCATTGAATATATTTATTCAATAGATCATTAAATTATCCAATTCAATAGGGTGTTGTGCGTGATTAATGTTTTAAGTTTAATTTGCGTGCTACATCGACTTAGTTGATATTTATTAAAGGTCCCACTTACGTATAAGTGAAATGTTCCCTGTTGTGATCTTATGGATATAATGATGTTATTGGGTGTTTTAGTTCGTTTATATTCCATGGTTATTACCGAATTACGGTTTTATATAACTATTCTTTTATAACTATATATATATAAGTTAAAATGAATTATCGAAGTAAAAATACGTGTTATACACTTTAAGTGGTCAAAATACTCATTTTTACGAAGTCGTGATAAATTTATAAGTTTTCTAAAGTTTTTCCAAATTTACACTTTTATCCTCAAGTTTCAAAATATACAAGTTTAGTCCCTCAACTTTGGAAAAATGACATTTATACCCTGAAACACTTTTTATTCCAAACTTTCCCGAAATGACAGTTTCAGTTCCTAAACAAAACTGTTTTTATAAAATATTTTTAAAATCGATTTTTATATATTTGGTCCCTCGAGTTTCAAACTTTACAATTTTAACACTTATAATCCCCTAGGCTTTACATGCATGCATTTCCCACGTATAAGTTCACCCTCGAACTTTCAAAAATATACAATATATACCCCTTAACTTCCCATGCATGCGTAACTTGTACCGAATCGCCCCTTTATCTATTGAAAAGTACAATTCGTTCCATATTCTTCCCATGCATATATGTTTATGCCCTAAACACCCGTTTATCTTTTTAAATCCTTAAATTTTTAACCCGATCGATATATATTTTGCAAAACTCCTCCGATTTGTAGTTTTTGATTTATAAACCTTTCAAAACTTGTTGTTTGCTTAAAATAGTTTATTAAATTTTTTTTCTTCGGGTGTTTGGTCTGGTAGAACTTATTGGGACAAGCTAACATGCGTATTGGGCCTTAAGGCCCATTTATGGGTTCTTTTAGTTTGAATATTAATGAGGCTTAGGGGGCGGGGTTTCATGGGTCGAATATAGATGTTGATAAGCATATAATAGTGGCTCTTAGGTTAGCTAGAGTTTCTAAGTGTCGTATTATACTAAAGAATGTTAACTAAATGAAATGGAAAAGACTATCGAGGAACTTACTACACTCAATCGAGTGGTGACGAATAGGAAAAGTGAATGAGACTAGCGTGAAAAGCCCCTTGTTCTCCTTATAAACCCTTACTCGATCGAGGTCTCCTTTGTGCGTTTCCTTTCTTCTTGCTCGACTTCCTCTAGTGTCGATTTAAGTGTGGGTGTTTGTGAGTTGTGTGAAGTGTAAGTGTCATCAAGACATGCCATTTATAAGAGAAACAAGGCATGGCCTTTCTAATATTTTAAGTTAGCTTCACCATGTTTGCAAGCAACCTTTTTGTTTGGTTTTGGTGTGCTTCGACCGGCTGCAAAAGAAAAGGAGACATGAGATGGTTTAGTTATCTCAAATGGGACATAATATCCAATGGTATACAAGGTCAAAGGGTTTGGTCAAGGTTTATGCTTAGTAAAATATTACTTAGGGTGGCTAATGTGGTGTTTTTGTCTCTTGTTACCCTCACACGCAACACAAGGATTAGGGGATGAATCTTGGTTTTGGTTTCTTGTTCACTTGGCTCGACCGACTACTCCTCACAAGTGAAAACACAAAGTTTTTGGATAAATTAAAATTTTGTAGCATGCCACATTGTATTCGGGCTTAGGGTAGGGTTTAGTTGGGCTCGAAAGAAATAAAAGAAAGAAGGTGTCTTGTTTCGGTTATCGTGGCCCGACAGAGAGGAAAAAAAAAGAAAAGAAAAGTGGTGATGAAATGGGCTTGGACCCAAAAACGAGGCCCATTGAGGGTTGGGTGTGAGTTGGTCTTTTAGGCCCGGTCTGATATAATATAAATTTATTTTTATTTATTATATATTTTTATATAATTTTAGTTATATATTTTAAATATTTAAGGATATCGGGATCGAGGGAAATTTTGTTCGGATCACAATGGTATAATTTTGAACGCTTAAGTCGTGTTGATTATGCATATGCCAAATGTTATGCAAATATGATGAGTGGAAAATTTCATGACGTTGTAAGTCGTGCTTTATTCATGATTAAGATGTTAGTTACAATGAAATTTTCCGGGAGCTTACAGTGTGAGCATGGGGTTATGGATTGACTTATGAACTTTGATCAGCTGCAACCATCCGATGTTCCTACAAACAACAATTTGAAATAAAACACACGAAAGTGTCTTTTTTTACTTTTGTTGAACTGGGTTGCAAGAACCACGGTTCCTCGTTGATCAGTATAAATACTAGCTGAGATCAGGTTGAATTCATAAGAATCTCCTTGACAGGGTTTTGCTGCTTGATCTAGCAGTTATCAAACCGGAGCATCCCAAACTAGACAACACGGAATGAGTGAACCAACGAATTGAGATTCACTGATTGATGAAATATTGATTTGAAAAACAATCGTGTATTGCTTAAGAGAAAAAGTTTTGTAATAGAACGAAAGTTTTATGAGAATGAGAAAAAAAAAACGTAATTCTCTCTAGGATAATGGCGACCAGCCCACCTTTTTCATTTAATTCGTTCTATTCTATCTGATTTGATTCATACACCTCATAAAACTCTTGTTTTTGGATTGCTAATCTTTGATGGTATCCTTAAATAGTTTTTTATCAGGTTGCGGTTTCTTTCTTTTAGGGTAGCAGTGTTTTTTCTTTGTTTCTAGGGCTAGCCGTCACATTCAATTATCATTCATCATTGCGCTATCATTTATTAATATTGTATTATCATGGAGGTCGATTAGGGTTACAATGATTATGGTTGAAACCCTAAATTTTTAGGGTTTCAATTCGTTTTTTCTTTTTTTCCCTGACCGTGTTATTGCTCTCTCTGTTTCATTGCTGGTTCATGGGTTATTTAGGGTTTCTTTCGTTTCTTAACTTGGGTGCTGTTTGAATTATGGATAAATCGGTTGGATTTGCTAATAATGGTAAAGAGGGTAATGATGCTAATGCTGAGATAACTAGTTCTGTTGGGGCGGTGTTTTATGATGATGAAAAGGAGGATGAGTTCCCCTTGCTGAATTCATTAGTGAAGAAGATCAAGAATGTAGATGGGCACATGATTCGTTCAAATATATTACCTACTAGGGCGTTTGTTTTGATCCGAAACCTGCAAATCAGAACCCTAATCTTTCTCCTGGAACGCATGTATCATTTGAGGAACACATTGATCCGGTTGATAGTCAACTGATTTCACCAACAACTGCTGTTTCTATTGTCCCTGGTCTTGATGCTTCTCTTGCGCATGGGGGTGGGGCGTCAAGTTGGGCAGCTAGTAACCTTAAGGAAAGTACGATTCACAAGGAGGGTAGTGGTGTGCTTGGAAAGCCTACGGTTGATATGGGATCAGACTTTGGAAACAAAGTAACTACTGTGAATATGTCGAGGGCTACTAATGGTCTTCTTAACTCATTTACGTCAATTGTTAATGATGATCATTGCAAGAAAAAGGTAAATTTCTGTTCGTTGACCACCAATGAATTAGTTGATCATGCGGATTTGGCTATTCCATTAGAATCGGTTGAAGAGGTTAATAATCGGTATGTGAATACGCTATATGGTTATTTTATTAGAAAGAGGCTAGCTTTTCCTATTGTTGAGAACTACGTTAAAAATACTTGGGCTAAGTATGGTATTGAACGTGTTATGTTGAAAAATGATTTTTTATTTTTCAAATTCTCAACTAGGATGGGTATGGAACAAGTTCTAGAGAATGGCCCATGGCTTATTCGTACAATTCCTATCATCTTGAATACATGGGATCTCAACAACATCCTTAAAAAAGATGAGATTACGAATGTTCCTATTTGGGTTAAGCTACATAATATACCGGTTGTAGCCTATACTGAAGTGGGTTTGAGTCTTATTGGCACTATGATTGGCAAGCCTATTATGCTTGATGCGTACACGAGTGATATGTATCGGAAATCGTAGGGTCAGACTGGTTATGCGAGAGCTCTTATTGAGTTATCGTCGGTTACGAAGTTAAGGGATTCTTTGGTTATCGCGATTCCCTTCCTTAATAAGAGTGGTCATTCGTTGGAAACTATTGAGATTGAATATGAATGGCAACCTCCCCGGTGTTTGAGTTGTAAGATTTTTGGTCACATAGATGAGCAATGTCCAAAGAAATGTAAATTGCTACTTAGTCTACTAATCATGATCATGGTTTTATGGAAGTGAATCAGAAGAATGGTAAGGGTAACCAGCAGGCTAAATCTCGGCATGTAGGAGGTATTCGATTAAATAAACCTAAGTCTAACTTCTATTATAGACCTATTAGTAAGCCTAGTGATAAGGCTTCTACATCTCATCCCAAGGTTACGCGAGATAAGCCAGTTAATAAAGGTGAAAATTCTGGTCCTAAGGATGTTATTCATGTCTTTTTGAAGAACTATTTTGATGATCTTATGACTCAAGATAATGTTTCTGAAGGATCAAATGTTCATCATAAGGATTCGAGTTCTAGTAAGGTTCAAGTGGAAAGTGTCATGAAAACTCACATGGTTAATGATCCGTTTGTGGAAGTGGTAACTGAAAGTGAAGATGAAGTCTACGAAAACTACGATGATATTGGTAATTACTCCAAGTATAGCGGTGGTTCTTGAGAGACCGAGGGGCATAATAAGAAATAGTTAGTTGTTGTTTATGGCGTGTCATAAACATTTCTTTTGTGTTTCTTTTTAGCTAGCTTTATTTTAGCTTGTTAGTGCTTTTGTGCTTTTGCGTAGCCCTGATCGGGCAGGGATGGGGGATTCACCCTCATCCTTTGTACTTCAACATTTTTTTGGTTTAATGAATTTTACCGGCGAAAAGGCCTTTTACCCAAAAAAAAGTTTTATGAGAAAGATCAATTTTCAATCATAAGTACTTTTATTTGAGAAATCAAAGAGCAGTCGATGTGGTGAGAGAAAAGAATTGTAGAACACATTGAATGGTTTTTTAAAAATATCCGTCAATCCATTTCCTAGACCAAGGTTGATTCAAGAGTGAATCGCCCCATCGTTTCTATCCAGTTGTCAAAATCTTGATCTTTTGAAAAGATCTCACATGTCACCCACCCAGAGCTTGTTTGATGTTGGCTCTAGAAGGATTTCCATCTTCATTGTGAATATTCTACATATCAATTGGATGATCTGGCAAATACCATAAGGATAATGCGTAGGACTCTCAATACATAATATTACTTTCCACATTTTGTGAAACAACAAGTATTCATGAATTGTGTGTCCTAATGAGATTTATTGTGATGATCTCTTAGCTCTAGACTCAATAGTGCATTTTGGTTTTCTGGGCGGAGACTAGGGACAAGGTCTCCTTCTTCAATATCAAACATCTCTAAGAGAAAGTCGATAGATTATGTAGGTTCCTCGTGAGAATGAAACAAGTCCTTTTAAGAGAACATGAGTAGCTGGGAAGTTTAGTGCAGTGCGTCACTGGGTCCATGACGTCTTGTCTTCAATACGGGCGTTACCTTAGTAACCACCAGTAGCATATGTATTGAACCCAATTTTTGCCCTAAGGTTGAATTATTGGAGGGCTATTTTCACCCATTTCATTTTTCATTTCTTTTACATTCTTCAACCCCTTCAATGCTTACCAAGACATCATTACTAGAACCTTGTTGGGTTTGTTTCAGTTCTAGCTCTATCTTAGTCGGCACTCTTCCCTTATTCTCACTTTTCTCCTTTTTTCAATATACCTAAGGACTTTTGCACTATCTTGTGAATTGTCCCTAGGTAGATCCCTCTGGCTCTGGCGGGATCATGGGAACTAATACCTAACCTTACCATCCTTATAACTCCAACGCATAAAGTAAAATGGTCGGTCTTGAGGTACAGTTCTTTCCACCTTGAAACCAAATGAAAACCAATTTGAAAAACCAATCAAGGTACTTGTGATATCAAATAAAAGCATTTTGTACCTTAATTGTTTTTGAGCTTTTATAAATGCTCCCCCTCAACATGTACATCGTGTATTAGAAATCGTTTGGCACACGGAGGAAGGATCCAATTACTCTAGTCTCACGGTTTCGTCTTGATTTTGTTTTCTAAAGTAATCACTGATGTTGTACCCTCCGAATAGCTCGACGGACCCCCCTTCGAGATGTGTCGAAGCCCTTCTGAACGAAGGCCCAAGTTAGGTCTCACAATGTTCGTGGGCGTCAAAGCATTTGTGCACATGAAGGTTACCTATGGGGAATTTGCCATTCTAAGCCTTAAACCCTTCGGGGTATGGCTGAAGAAGGAGCAACGGATAGGAGATCTTCCTGACTTGGTCAAACCCACGATCTCCCTCTCTTTCCTGGCTTTCCCGCCAAGTTTGAGACCGTGGGTCACTAAGCCCTAGCGGTTACGCACAAACATGGGACACCCTCATGTTCTCAGAAATTTCGCGAGAGGTGCCCTCAACCCTATTTCTTCTACTATAAATAGGTTGGGCCGGGCAGGATTAGGGTAAGCTCACTCAACACTCATCTCTTTACTTACACACACATATACAACCATAACTCATACTTACTCTCATGCCGGAGGTGGTTCAGGTCCAACCTGGCGTAATCACTTAACGTAGTGTCTTCATATTTCTTATTCTTAGGTGAAAGACAATCTTGGCTGGAACATACACCCCTCATACCTTCAATCACCATTGAAGCGTGGTAGTGCAATTTATTGTCAATCAGTGGCCATTCGTGGACTCGCTACTATTAGTCTGAATCACCAAGTCTTGATACCTTAAGCTGATTCGCTACTTTCGGCATGGAACCGGAAGAGAAGATACACCTCCCCGGGTTTTCTACCTGGTACCTCTCACCACAACTAGCACCGATAATCTCCTAACGCCTCCACCTTCACCACGATCTGCAAACTTGGAAACCACTCCCACATCATGCCTCAACTTCCGCTAACCCGTTCCTGAAATTAGCCCTGCCTTCGTTGAGGCAAACTTCAAAGCATTAGAGTCCTTGCTAAGAGGGCTCACAAGAGGCAAGTTCGCAACACTGAGATGAGAAGTGAATTGGAGTATTCCAGTGAGGAATATGACGAAGAGATCGAGGTAGATGAAAGGCCTCGACCAATTAGTAGTGGGCGTTTGGCCCTACGAATGGTTCTCCTTCCATAAGGAGACCCAATGGAAGAACTGTTGGTTTCAAAGAAGGTCTCGGAGGAGATCCAGGAAGAAGGGAAAGAGTGCAGGGAGAAAGAAGGAGTGGGAACTCTAACGGAGGAAGCAACCTTAAAGCAGAAACGCTACTATTAAAGGTGAAGTGTTATTTATGTATCTGGCATCCTCAATGGAGAGCATTAGCGCGGTCTTAATGGCAGAAAGGGACAAAAGGCAAATCCTCATTTACTTTGGTAGCAAGGTTTTGCAAGGAGCAGAGGTTAACTATCCCACGTTGAAGAAGCTCATATTGGCCCTAATCTACGTAGCAAGAAGGGTCCGACGATATTTCCAGGCCCACCCAATCATAGTCTTAACCAAAAAACCACTCAAGCAGATCTTATCGAAGCCTGAAAAGTCTGGAAGTGTGGCAAAATGTGCTATCGAGCTCGGGGAGCATGAAATAGAGTTCAAAGGTCAAAACTCTATTAAAGGGAAAAATCTCGCAGACTTCTTGGCAGAAAAACCTTCTAAACTAAGCACAGAAAAGGAAGAACCTAAGGCTAAACTCATCGAAGTTCAGGATGATTGGAAACTTTATACAGATAGAGCATCAAGCTCTGACGGTTCCAGAGCAGGTCTAATGCTGGTCAGTCCTGAAGGAACGGAGCATACATATGCCCTTCGGTTTGAGTTCGAAGCCACCAACAATGAAGCAGAATACGAAGCCCTATTAGTAGGCCTTCGACTAGCCAAAGATATGGAGATAAAATCTCTTGCCATTTTCGTAGATTCTCAGTTGGTGGCAAACCAAGTGACGGGCTCCTATGAAGCAAGGCAGCCCATCATCAAGAAATACTTGGACAAAATAAGGGAGATGCTGGATAGTTTTGATTCCTACACCATCCAACACGTTCGCAGGAATCAGAACAAGTAGGAGGATGCACTGAGCAAACTGGCCTCTATGGCCTTCGCCCATCTCACCAAAGAAGTACTAGTTGAAGTTCTACCCGAAAGGTCCATTATTCGTAAAGAGGTCACTGAGGTTGTTCATGAAGAAGGAGAGACATGGATGACTCCCATTAGGGAGTACTTAATAAGTGGTCTTCTCCCCAAGGATCCCAAGCTAGCAAGGAAGATACGGGTTAAGTCTCCACAATACCGGGTAATGGGAGAAAACCTGTACAGAAGGTCGTTTCTCTCACCTTGGCTCAGATGTGTCAGACCTAAGCAGGCTTCGAGCATCATCGTAGAAGTCCACGAAGGATCCTGCGGTCTCCATGCAGGGCCCCGTTCAGTTGTCTCGAAGATAATGAAGTTAGGCTACTACTAACCTTCGATGCATAGGGATGCTGCAGAAATCATTATAAAATTTGAAGCTTGTGCATACATTCAAAGGTTCCCAAGTTTCAGAAGCAGGACATGAAAAGTGTTACATCCGCATGGCCCTTCTCCCAATGGGGAATTGATATCATAGGACCTATGCTTGTGGCTCCTGGTGGGGTCAAATTCTTATTGGTGGGAATTGATTACTTCACAAAGTGGGTTGAGGCTAAACCTTTAGCCTCCATTACGGGGAGACAGATCGAGAAGTTTGTGTGGGAGCACATTGTTTGAAGATTCGGAGTGCCCCACATCATCATATCTGAGAATGGAAAGCAATTTGCCGAAGGGGTCTTCTATGATTTCTGTAAGGGGCTTAATATAAAGCAGTCTTGGACGTCCGTTTACCATCCACAAGGCAACGGACAAGTGGAAGTTACTAATAAAGACATCATCAAAGGGATTGAAAAAAGGCTGTGACGAACTCGTCACGGGTGGGTGGATGAGGTTCCTCAAGTGCTATGGGCTCATAGGACGCACCCCAAGTCAAGCAATGGTGAAACCCCCTTCAGCCTAACGTACGAAACATAAGTGGTCATCCCTTCGGAGCTAAGTATGCATACGGAGCGTGTGGCTACGTATGAAGCTTCTCAAAATGATGAAAAGATCAGGGAGAACCTTGATCTGTTAGAAGAAAGGAGAGAGATAGCCTCCATCCGAGAAGCCATGCACAAACATAAGATCGAAGGCTACTACAACAAAAGGGTCAGGCCTTTCACCTTCAAGCCTGGGAATATGTGCTACGCCTCAACAGTGCAAGCAAAGAAGAGTACTAGCGGAAGCTAGGACCTACTTGGGAAGGACCCTACGTTATATTTGAAGCCTACGGCAATGGAGCCTACAAGATGGCTAATCTTCTCGAAGAACCCATTGACAAAACATGGAATGGTACGAACCTCCGAAAGTTCTATGTTTAAGAAGTATTTTTACTTTTCATTCTTGTAATTAAAAGCTTCTCATCGGAAAGCAAGCATTATTGGTAATTGTCTTAGTATTCATTTCAATAATGATGTAATCCTCTCTACCAATTCAATGATGAATAATACATTTCCCACAAATCTCTTGCTTAGTTTCTTAAATACAAAGGTTTGTTCAGCCAAGTCCTTTATGAGTTTCAATTTCGAATTGGAAGGAATTTGGTGTAACAAACACCTCATAACACTACTTAAGCCTACCAACACATTCACATTGACTCTCCTAATAGTTAATGGTTATTATGAAAATAAAAACCAGCCATATTACTTAAAGGATTTAAGATAGAGTGGGTCGCGACCCTCTGTCAATGATAAAAGTTGGTCATTATATTTTTGGTGTTGTAATTTACACACAATGAGGTTGTTCAACCTTAGGTTGTAAAATTTAAGCGTTGAAAAAATGGCATAAGAGAAGTTCACAAGACAAAAACAATTAATTGTGCAGGAATATTTTCCCACACCATAGCATTCAAAAGAAGGGCCTATGCCCTTATCCCTGCATACGAGGCCGAAGCCTCGTTCAAATTGTCTTTGGCCGAAGCCATGCATCACAAACATTCGATTGTTTAAAGTAACAAACCAACAGGATAAGAAACATTAAATTGTTTTAGAAAGGGTACACGCTACCCTTGGAACCAAATTACTGCCAATAGGGCAGCCTTCATTCTTGCTTTTGTGGAGATGGAGTTGGGGATGGAAGAGCTGAGGCAAGCTTGGTGGAGGCTGTCTTCTTTATTGGGGTCGCAGGCTTGATTTTGCGCGGCTTCTTCGAGAGGAGGTCTTGAAGAGGTGCCATGAGGTCCTTGGTAGCTTCAACCAAGAAGGGGTACTCTGCGGTTGCAAACTCATTTCCTGCATCTTCATATTCCGTCTTCGATGACGGACGGTAGCAGTCAACTGTGGAGAGGTCTACAAGCTTACCTATTTTAGCCATCTATTCCAGAGCTAAGCACCGTCCATGGAAGATAGCTGACTTGATCACTTTCCACATCGCAGCTCCTACCTCATCACTATGATATTGTTCCATGGCTTTGTACGGAACCACTTTTGATACGACCTCAACACGGTCCTTTTGGAGCATTTTATACCTCATCTGCAAGCCATCAATCTCCTCTCTCATTTTCACCTCTAGTTCTCCAAGCCTAACCCTCTCACCTTCCAAGCTGGAACACTTAGCCTCTAACACAGCATTTTGGCCAGTGAGGCTCACCACCTTAGCCTCCTCCAACCTGAGTTTGCCACACTCTACTGTCAACTCTGCTATCTTATCTCAGAGGTCTTGGATAAGAGGATTCTTCTCAATATCTTTCTCAATTTCATCACACTTTGCCTCCATCTCGACATACTCTTGGTCTCTGTGCTTCTCCGTCTCCAACATAACATCCATCTCTTGCCTTGCCTTTGTCACTGCACGAAGCAATTCCCTTGTCCGGCCATTCAAGTGGTTGTCCAGCACAGCCTGCCTCACGACACTTTTTTGATGGACATATTGTCCAGCAATCCTTTCCACTGAGGAGGGGTAACATGATCCATAATTCGGTGGCAGGCCAAGGCATTTGGAAGCTCCTTCGTGTCAGGAAGGCCTACGACAAATACAGTACATAAGGGCAAAGTTAGTCATGAAAATTAGTATTTTATATAATTTAAAAGGCAAATGCTTACCATGCATCTCCTCAGCATCATCCGACAATTCAAAGGCAGATTTCACAGCTTTCTTGCCTTTGACAGTCTTCTGTCGTACGGCGCTGGATCCGGATGCTGGGAGAGGAGTCTTTCTCTTGGTAGCAGATTTGATGGCTTTACTAGCTGTTCCCTTCCTACTCTTGAATCTGTCAGCTATGCCTGCAGAGCCTGTGATTCGAACTTCATCCTCAGTAGGATCGTCCGAATCTGCCACGTTCTCAACCAATTGGGAGGGACCCTCCAGCAATGCTTGTGAGGGTGCTGAGGCAACATGCTCTGGTCTAGGAGTGTCCATGTCGTTGTTATTGACAAAGGTAGAAGGTGAACCAACACCATAAGACTCTTAGGCTTTCTCCGCATGCATAAAGCTCAAGTCTTCATAAAAATATTTATGCATGAAGTTCCTAAACGCCATTTTTGCAAAAAAAAGAACAAGAAAAGATAAATATCAGCGCAACATTGGTACTATTTAAATAAAAGTGGAAGCACATACTTTTTCCATGATAATTAATCATGGGCTTATTGGGAGACCCCTCCCAGCTGTGTCCAATCCCAGCCATATACAGAATTGGCTCAGGGAAGGCTTGAACATCTGTAGGATACCTAGCCAAATGCTGATAACACGGATCCCTCCGGACCTCATAAGGTAGGGGGTCATTAAAACGTTTTGCATCAAACATAAACTCCTTATTCAGCAATGTTGGATAGTCAGGTGGTACAATGGTGCTCTGAACATAAAAGAAACTACCCTTCCATTTCCTTATGTTTGTGTATGGCCTCGTCACAAGATTAGGCACATCTCCTTCAGGTCTTTTGCCAAAGTTAACCAATTTCCATCAGGGTAAAGGTTAAAAAATCCTCTCAAAACCTTAAGAGTTGGTTCATAGCCATAAGTGTTACACATAACTATGAATGTGGTAAGCTTAGCTAAACCAAAGGGGTTAAATCAAGAGATATGCATTTCGTAATATTGCATTAACTCTAAGATTAGAGGGTGGATAGGTATCCTAAGATTTGAATGGCTAAAGGAGTGGGTATATAGCCCTACGAGGCCTTCAGGGGCGTTAAAAATACCTTGGTTTGATTTGGGTAACATGACTTTAAACTCACGGGGATTGGGTAATCAGCAAGGTGATCATGTAACTCCTTAACGGTCAAAGTGCATTTTTTTGTTTAATTATAAATTTTGTTTAATTACCTTTTGATTTGGAGCCGGTGATTCTAAGAAGATTATTGCGTGTAAAAGGTGGACGAAGAGGGTAAAGTATTCTAGGGTTTCATCTACCTCCCCTTAAATACACCTTTTCTACTCCTTTTTTAACCGAACACGTGTCCTGTGGATTAGCCTTATCCGGATTTCAAAAGGGTTTTAAATTTCAAATAATCGTTTTGGTCAACCTGGTTTACTTGGGAAATGGTTTCACTGTAGTGCGTAGTTAAAGGGATTTAGTTAGCATTAAATGCACACGGTAAGGCATACTAATGTTGTTTATCAAAGCGTTGCAATGAACGGAAGATTTCTTCACAGGATGAAGTCGAAAGCAATGTCTTCTCGTTCATATGCATGACTTTTGACTGGGGGGCTAGATGATGTACCCTCCGAACAGCTCGATGGACCCCCTTCAAGATGTGTCAAAGCCCTTCAGAACGAAGGCCCAAGTTAGGTCTCCTGAATGTTCATGGGCATCAAACCAGTCGTGCACACGAAGGTTACCTACGAGGAATTCGCCATTCGAAGCCTTAAGCCCTTCGGGGTATGGCTGATGAAGGAGCAACAGAGAGGAGATCTTCCTGACTTGGTCAAACCCACGATCTCCCTCACTTTCCTGGCTTTCCTGCCAAGTTTGAGAACGTGGGTCACTAAGCCCTGGCGGTTACCCACAAACATGGGATGCCCCCATGTTCTCCGACATTTGCGCAGAGGTGACCTCAACCCTATTTCTTCCACTATAAATAGGTTGGACGGGCAGAGGATTATGGTAAGCTCACTCAACGCTCATCTCTTTACTTACACACACATATACAACCATAACTCATACTTACTCTCATGATGGAGGTGGTTCGCAGGGTCCAACCCCTGCGTAATCACTTAACTTAGTGTCTTCGTATTTCTTATTCTCAGGTGAAAGACAATCTTGGCTGGAACATACACCCCTCATACCATCGATCACCATTGAAGCACGGTAGTACAATTTATTGTACAATCAATCACCATTTTATTGATTTAAGTCACAATCTCTTCCCCGATCAAATCTAATGTTTAAATACTTAAGCAAAACATTTTGGAGTAAGATGTGACTTTCTTTTAAACTTTTACTGGTAAGAAACATTTAATCACACCCCCTCAATATGTGCATCGATATTCAAAAGAGTTTAGCACATATTAGAGAGAACTTGCACTATGAGTAAAAACAAGCACATTTTATCAGATTTCTTATTTCAATCACATTCTCTCTCCCGATCAAAAATTTTAAACCCTTTGAGATTTGTGATCCCAATTGACTTAAATTATTTAGAAAACTTTTTGGGGAAAGATGTGGTTTTGTTTAAACACCTTAAAGTCTGGATGACTAAAGCACGAATATCTTCTAATTCAGGAGATCAAGCAAGTCAAAGTTGATGTATGTCTGTAATGATGTTTGAGAGATCTTTATGTAAAATCTAGATTTCAATTTGAAAGCAAGAATATCATTTGTTTTTTAGGATAAGTGCTTGAAATTTAAAGAAATCGATTTAGCGCAGCACTTTCCTTTCTTTAAAAGCGAGTTACAATCTGAAATAACTGCAAGCCATGATTTTAAGCCCGGGTTACTGCCTGAAATGATAGTAAGCTATGAATTTAAGCGCGGGTTACAATCTGAAGTAATTGTAAACCATTGTTGTGTCACATGTTTAGTAAAAAATTATTTACACCTTCTGCTCGAACTTCATCTAAAGTCCCGTGTCATTATTGAATGACAGTTCTAAGACTGTAGATGTTATCGATACTAGAATACATGCCTTGGGAAAACAATACTTTTGCTCTTTTCAAATTTTCTGAATATATACAAATAATAGGTGAAGAAATTCCTTTACTCCTCATCCTCTTCCTGAAGACGTTCAAGCGTTTCCGGTACGCAGACTCTTCATGCCGAGTCACGGTAGGATAAACTCAAACCGATCTCTTGGAAGAGCTTTCGTGAAGATGTCTGCCAACTGATACTCAGTCCTCATGAAGTAGAGTTCAACCACATCTTTCTTTACTTGTTCCCTGATGAAATGATGTCGAATATCAATGTGCTTCGATCTTGAGTGTTGGACATTGTTACAACAGAGAGCGATGGCACTTTTGTTGTCACAATACAGAGGAATTTTGTTGAATGCAAAGCCGTAGTCAGATAATTGGGATCTCATTCATAAGATTTGAGCACAACATAATGACATGGCAATTTATTCAGCCTCTGTAGAAGATATAGAAGTACTCATTTGCTTCTTTGATGACCAGCTCACTAATTTATCACTGAGAAACTGAGCACCTCTTGATGTACTTCGACGAGTATCTTGACACCATGCATGGTCAACATCTGCATAGGCTGTCAGTTACCTGGCGGTGTCCTTCGGATACCAAAGTCCCATGTTAATGGTTCCTTGGAGGTACTGAAAGACCCGTTTAACCGCTTGAAGGTGTTTTTTAGTAGGCTTAGCCTGGTAGCGAGCACACATGCATACAGCGAATAGAATGTCGGAGTCTCTTGGTAGTGAGGTACATCAAGGATCCAATCATACTACGATATTTAGTTTGATCAACAGGGATCGCAAAGAGGACCTCATCGAGTTTGTTTTTCTCCACCATGGGATTGTCAACGGGGTCACAAGAATCAAATCTAAAATTCTTTAACATTTCATTAGTATATTTAGATTGATTAATAAAATTGCCTCCGGGACTTTGAGAGATTTGTAATCCTAAGAAAAATGACATTTGTCCCATCGTTGACATTTGAGATTTAGAGCCCATCTCTTTTGAAAAACGGTCACATTCATTTGGGTCGGTAAGGCAAAAATAATATCATCAACATATATTTGAACATGAATTAAATGTTTACCTGACTTTCGAGTGAGCAGTGTGGGCTCAACAGCGCCTTTGTAGAATCCTTTAGCCAGAAGAAACTTTGACAAAGTATCGTACCATGCCTTTGGAGCCTAGTTCAAGCCATAGAGAGCCTTTTTCAGACGGTAGACATAGTTAGGCTGCTCAGGATCCACAAAGCCTTCCGGTTGACTAACGTAGACCACTTCTTTGAGATCACCATTAAGAAACGCAATCTTTTCATCCATTTGGTAGACCACCATATTCTTGCTGGTAGCATTAGCAAGGAAGATTCTGATAGCCTCAATAGTGACTGGTCCTTCCTTGTTCTTCAGAATGTCACCATGCTCATCAAGTTTCACCTTCAAGATCCACTTGAGAGCGATAATCATAGCACAATATGGACGAGGTACTAATTCCCATACATCAAGACGATCAAACTCATGGATTTCATCTTGCATATCACTAAACCAGCTGTCCTCAGAAATTGATGATTTGATATCTTTGGGTTTGATCTTTGACAATACAGAGTTGAAGAAGAACCATAAGGCATTAGTGGCTAGTTGCTTTCAAGTAGATACTGAACGAGAAAGATTCCCAATGATGTTATCCAATGGATGATCATGTGACCATTTTCTAAGATGTTCATGTGGTTATTGATGAGGTACTGAAGTAGCAGAGTTAGGATCCCCTGGTGAGGATGCTTCAGGAGTGGGTTCAGGGGAAAATATATTCTCAAATGGAGCATCCTCAGGAGTGGCAAATGCATTATCTTCAAAAGAATTATCAACTGCAATTCCTTGATTTATTGAAGATGATTAAAGATTTGATGATGATGGTGAATGGTCAGCAGATGGAGCATCTTGTGATAAGGAAATAGAGACAGTTGGACCATTTGGATTGGATAGAGCAGGAGCAGTTATAGCTGGTGGTGCATAAGTATCATCAGTTGTAGGCTCAAAGTATTCATGATACATCAGATCACATAGCTTCTTCAAATCTTCTTCTGTGGGAGGTACATAAAGAGTTGCAGGAGTGAGATTCTGTACAAGACCCGAACTTATGGGTCCAGGTGTCAAAAGTTGAGGAGCCATTTTCTCAGTCATCTCATCGGACGTAACATGAATAGTTTCCATAATATCTAGGGTTCTTTTGTTGTAGATTCATCAGGTGCATAACCAACAAAAAATCCAATATCAGCCTTAACTTTCAACTTTCCCAGATCTTGACCATCATTGGTTGGATAACACAAAGCCACAAACACACGAAGAAAAGAGTGATCCGGTTTTCTGTTGTGCACTAATTCATATGGAGTTTTCCCATGAAGAGTATGTATTAGGGAACGATTTTGTGTGTAACAAGTAGTGGCAATGGCTTTAAGCCGGAGAAACATTAGAGCTTTTGAGATAATTAGCATAGTCCTAACAGCTTCTACAAGAGTACGATTATGCCTTTCAACTACACCGTTCTGCTGAGGAGTTCGTGGAACACTTTTTGATGGGTAATTCCAACGCTTTCATAAAAACGAATGAGTACATTAGTTCACAAATTCAGTTCCATTGTCTGTTCTGATAATTCTAACAGATTTGTTAAGCCTAACCTGCAATTGTTTGATAAGCTTAATGATAAACTTGGGAGTTTCATCCTTAGTTCTCAAAAACTTTACCCAAGTAAACCGAGGTAGTCATCAACAACAACTAGAACATACTTCTTCCCATTAATACTTTGAACTCTCATGGGTCCACATAGATCCATGTGAAGGGTATGAAGAACTTCCATAATGGTGTTGGCATGTTTGGGTTTGTGGGCATACTTTTTGCTTTTACCTAATTGCCATGCAGAACAGAGATGATCCTTTTCATATTTTAACCAGGGTAAGCCTCTTACAAGGTCCTTTCTAGAAAGTTCATTGATGGTACCGAAGTTCAAGTGATTGATTTGACGATGCCATAAAAATGACTTGTTCCTAGATGCCTTAAACAACAAGAAAATAGGAGAAGACTTCATCATATCTTCGATAGAGATGGTGTACAAGTTAGTGCCACGAGATCCTTTTAGAAGTTCAACTCCATCAAATTCTCTAACGAAGCATGTGTGTTTTCTGAAGGCTACTTCTAGAAAAGAATCACAAAATTAACCAACAGTGAACAAATTGTGCCCAAGTCCTTCTACATAATATACCCAAGAGATAACACTATCACTGAAAACATAATCTCCATAACCCATAATTGCCCTAAAATGATCATTCCCAAATCTAACTGTACCGATGAACTTATTCACAAAGATCTTGAGCCGTGAGCGATCCCAGTCATATGTTTTGAGCAGCCTGAATCCAAATACCAAAGGATGATTTGTACAACCTGCATTTGAAAACAGACAAGATTGGATAACTGGAAACATTGGATTCCCATGACAATATGGGTTCTGATTGGTTAGTACAAGAAATCTGTAGACCTACAACATTTCTAGAAACCATGACATTATTAGTGGGAGCTACACTAGTAGAGGCAGTGGACCTAGTCGAAGTGTGCTGACTTCCTAGAGGTATGATTCTACCAGTGGGCTTCCATTTCTTAATGGGCAGTGATCAAGACAATATAGGGCAAAGTTCACTAATTTTGAATTTATGGCCTTTAGGCATCCATTGAAAACCCATACTAATAAACCTTTTCCCTGTAGGTTTCCAAGATTGCTTAACCTACTTTGCATTTTCCATTAAGGATTTAACATAATGCCTCAAATAAGACATAACACATTCATCATGATTTCTAGAAATTAAACATTCATTACATTTTTTGCAAGTAGTAGCAGAATTTGAATTAATTACAGTACGCTTATAGCTAATACTAGAATCAACACGATTCATTTTATTCAACTCAAAATTATTGTTCCTATAGTGTTCTTCTACTCTTTTCTCTTGATCACTTTTAGCTCGCGAGGTCCTATCTTGTTTTGTATTCCCTGAAGGCTTTAACCCGCTAACCTTAGTGTCACTGCTTACTCCTGTAGAAGGAACGACGGGAATATTAGATGGTTTCACTACTTTTTGCATTTTTGGCCTAAAAGTGTTGGGCTCTGAGACTATAGAAGGCACATCAAAGGTAACATGCTTGAATTTAGGCATATAAGTGGGTGCAACTATTTTATCTTGTCTATAGGACATGTAGCAATGACATACTCTAAGAGTTCCTGAGATCGTTTGGCATACATGCAGGCATAGGCAACCGCACTATCTAGTGATTTCTCTATTCTATCATCTTCTACAATCTCACGGAGACCCTCTAAACTATCCTTAAAGTACGAAAGATATGCTTGATATGCAAGTTCATTATTCCTAAGAGGAGGGGGAATATACAACACATCAATAGCATAATTATTACAAGCCGAAACCTTTGGAACAACATATTTGCAAGTTGGAATCGGCAATTTCCCTTTTACCATACGCTTCAGATTCTCAATTTCGTTAAGCAAAGAAGTTACCTTTTCAATGTGTTTATCATGGTTAACTTTGACTGATTCACATAACTCTTTGTTTTATAATTTAGCCGTTGAAATTTCAGCTTGAAAACATTCATTTTCCTTTTGTAATTTATTAATGATGTTTTGAAGTTGGAAATTCTGAGAATCTAAAGGCGGAGGTATATGAGTGCCAACCACTTCACTCCTACTTCCCTTTAATTGGGAAATTTGAGCTTTCAACTTTCGGATTGTTTTGCAGTGAGCTTGAATCCGTTCATCACGTAAGTTTATTTCAAAATATGCATCAAATTCAGGAGCATCCAAAGATGTCTTGGCATTTGAGGTTTTGATTCTTTCTTCAAGATGTTAATATTTTAATTGTAAATCAAGATATTCAACTTCTAATTTAGAAAAATGCCTGACCATGTTATCATGATTATCCTTTTCAATTTTGTCATGCAATTTTGAATTCACGGTCTCAATCTCATTGACAAGATCTTGGGAAACTTTAAATGCAATTGATAAATCATGAAATTGAGAAGCAATTATGGCATAATTAGTAACAGTATAAAACACATCCTGGGCAATGCATCTGGAAATCAAATTCTCATTGAGGATGTGAATATTCTTTCTCTCAATCTCATTACTTTTAAGCTCGTATGCATTAATTCTAACCTCATTTTCCATTTCATTAAACATCTTTTTCATTTCTTTAACTTCGATATCTAAGGCATTTTGAATACCCTCGAATTGTCCTTTTAATTGTTTAAAGAATGGAATAACCTATGTAAGATAACACTCTTTTTTTATTTGCTCAAAACCCCTTTCTCATTCGGTAATACCTGTTGGTGTGATTCTCTTCTTACATGTTTTATCGTAATCAGCAAATAGTTGGTAAACTACGTATATGATAATTAAGGTTTTACTCTGTCCAGGAAGAGTTCTGGGCACTAAATTCATTGGTGTATTGGGAGGATACATTGTAGCCACAGGCAATTTCCTAAGGGGAGGATTATTTTCAACAAGTTCTTCAGCTTTTCTCTTATCCATGTCTAACTTCCAAATCACTTGTTCAGGGGTTAAGTGAGTATGAGGTTTAAACGTGGCTTAGACGTTTTCCTTAGTGTAATTGGGAGTTTTGAAATTTAAGTTATGAGCCACACACATAGGTTCCTTTAATTTCTTATCCATTTTCTATTTAGTGGTATTTTCTAACTCTATGTCCTCTTCAGTGTTCTCTACACAAGTTTGCTTTTGTTTAGGCTTAAGAATCTCACTACCATAATAAATCACATCATGAGCCCTTTTGGCTTTTTTTAGGAACGCTGGATTTGGATCTTCTACATGGCCGCCTATACTGTGTTTATCACTTAATACTCTGTGCTTTGAAATTATGTGAGCAGTCTGAATGGTGTTTCCTTGTACGTACAACTTGTTTTCAAGCTTGTTCTTTAAAGTCTTACGGTTGGAAAAATCTTTTATGTGTTTTGATTCCTTTTATGTGAATTCCTGTTTAAGCGTTGTTACATTTTCTTGAAGTTCTTGCTTTTGCTTAACAGTTTTATTAAGTTTCTCTTGTAAGGAATTTAACTCTTGTTTTAACGTTTCTTCCCTTAAATTACTTTTAGTGATCAATGTATGCATTTGGCTATCCATTTCCTGCTCACAGGTGGTCAACTTAAATTTAGCACGCTGTTCATAGATGGCAACTTGATCCTTATATATATTTAGCTTAGTGGTCATGGAATCATCAGGCACATATTCAATGTACTCATCAAACACATATTCATCATTAATGGCAGAAGATGCACTACTTTGTACAACAAAACTTTCATCGCGTTTCACATATTGCTCATATGAGACAACATTGATATTACCCATATTTTCAATATTTGACTCAACGATTTCTGTTGGTTGTACTTCGTTGGAAATCTTTTGCTCATCAACCATATCATATAGCTTTAGTAAATCTGATATGATAGAAGCATTGGAGGGACTGACTTGTTGAGGAGATGAAACGATTGGAGAGATATTGGGATTGTTCTGTGCCGTTGGTTCATCATCAACATCAGAGTCAAAAGCATCAAAGTCAGCAACCTGGAAGCCATTGGAATTGTTCTGTGCCAAATCATATACTGTTTGCTCATCCAAATCACCATCATATGTTTTGGCATTCCAATCAGCAAGAAACAACAACTCGTTTTCATCCAACACAGCTCCGCTATTTTAAGCCTGTATCAGCAACATCTTATCCCTGAAGTACTCAGCATTCTGTGGATGTTTAGGTTGAGTGCAGTTCCTAGCAATATGTCCCTCTCCTCCATAATTGTAACACTTAATCGGTTTGCCTTGACCCTGAACTACAATCCTTCCTCTGTTCTAAGCACCCACATAACCAGCTCCAGCACCCATATAACGAGCTCCTGATCCAACATTCCCCTGTGCAACATTTCGTGGATTCACATTGTACCTTCCTTGCACATTTTGAAGCACAACCCTTCCATCTTCCACTATATCTTGATTATGTAGATTAGATGAGGTCCTAGGTTGGTTGTTGGTTTGGGTAAGTGAGTTTCTAGACTATTGAACCAAAATAGCAACTTGGTTTGCAAGGTTTTCAATCAACATGTCTGTTGGGGTAAATCCTGAGTCTGGTATGATAATATGATTCTGATTCTGAGAGGACAACATAACTTGTGATGCTCGAGTGTTTAACCTCACATTTGAAAAAAATGCAACTGAGTCATTTGAAGGGTTTGCTGCTGTTGTATTAGAGTGGAATTTCTCCAAGATCAAACGCTCAAATGTAGCATGCTTCTCATGTTGAAGTAAGTAGGCATACAACTGCTCATAGTTAGTGTTCCTCAATCCTTTGTTCAACTTTACTACAATAACAAATCTATGCCATTCAGGGTTCATGTTGTTTACGAACTTGGAATTGAGTTGGATATTTGGCATAGTCATATTGATATTTCTCATATCATTCACAAGTTTTTGAAACCTCACATGATACTCTGTAATGCTCTTCCATGGGTTCATCTTGAAGTTCTGAAAGTCATCATAAAGCTGTGACTCTCGATCTTCCTTAGTCAGTTTTGCGCCAGAGAGAAGCATCTTAACATTATCCCAAACTGCTTTGGCCCCAGTATTGTGATTAATCAGCTTGTAAATGTCCTTTGGTAGACCTTGAAGTACAATGTTTGAAGCTCTATTGTCAGCATCGTATCTTTTCTTCTCCTTATCATTGAGATCATCATAAGTCCTTGCTCTATCCATACCCAAAGTAACAGTTCCATCTACACCAGCTTCAAGTTGATCTATGGTTTTTCCCATTTGGAATGGTCCTTCATTAATTGAGTGAATAATGTTAAGACCATTCTCTTTGCCCAAGCAATACACCTTGATTCTCTGTGCCCAAGAATCATAATCAGTTCTATCTAGCATAGGAGGGCGGGTATCGGCCCTAGCAGCTTGAACGTCATCTGAAACAGTATACATGATTACTAAGTACACGGGATTTTAATACTCTTTGATTTTCCGAGAAATAGACTCTTTCGCCGGATTTTACTAAATCAAGAGGAAACCGTAGAACTCAAATCACAAGTGTCAAATCTCAAGAGACAAAATGCAACAACCAAGTCAAATCGCAGCTATCAAGTCGCAGTTAACACAAAACGCACCCTTGTCAAAACGTAGCTTATCAAAATGTAGAGGCACAAGTCGCAGTATTTGACAAAATACAACCACAAATAGCAGAGGCAAAACAAAATCGCAGGAATTGACAAAACGCAGTGATCAAACCGCAACACTATCTGTTGATACAAAAGTTGGGCGTTCCTTCTTCGGGGCTCCGGTTCTCGTACCAATTAATGATTGTTGCTTGAGACCTGCGCACTAAAGACAGAAAACACCGTTAGGCTTACCGTGGGATTGTCTCCCACGATTATCCTCCGGCGTAAGAGTAAGTAATCGATTTAGGGTTAAAGGTGAATTAGGGTTTTGAGATCGTCCCTTTAACGAGGGATGTGATTCCCTTTATATACACACGGAATCCTTGTTGGTTCCGTGTTCCTCAACCTTCGGCGTATCCCACCTAAGTCGGTTGGGGAGTGATTATCTCCTTCATTAAGAGATATCCGATATCTATTCCGTAAATAGATTTGTATTTGGGCCTTCGTGGGCCTAAACGCTTATCAGCGTAGCCCAGTTCGTGCTGGGCTTATCAGTATTGGGCTTTAGTCGGGTTCGTGACCCGGATATAGACTATACGTCATCATGTCCCCCCAGTCTAGTATGCGCAGTGAATGACTGCGGATGCTAGACTAATAACCGTAGTCAATGAAAAAAAATGTCAAAGCGTAGCCAAGAAGTTAAAGAAAATGCCCTTTAGTACACTGTATCTAGACTTTGGATTGAAAATTTGGACTCCTCGTAATTCGGGGGAAAGTTACTGCAGCAGTGTCCCATCAAGCGATCTCAGCCACATAATTAGGGTTGGTGGGGTCCACGTGGCACTCATCGCGTGGAAGAGGGAGATTATATAACCCTTCGCTTCATTTCCACCGTTTTCTTCATAGTAAAAAGAAGACTCAATCCGCCATTTTCAAGAATCCTTACCTTTGCAATCCAGAAAAAACCGCTTATTTATAAGGTAGTCGCGCGTGCGCTTTGTTAGAACAGTACCATGGTCAAACAGTTGTCTGATTTCACCTCCGACCTCACCGAGAGTGATCTCCTAGAATTCACCTCGGACTACTTTATACCACTTGACGTGCATCCGGTTGTTCCGGTCTTGCGGATCATCCATTGCCGATTTCCCCAAAGGGAAAATAGGGGTATACAGCGTTTCTTAATTTCGCGAATCAACGTGTGCCCATATCCCAATTTACGTGCGATGTGTTAAATTATTACGACGCACCTATCGGTGAACCTATCCCGGTACCTTTGCATCGGTGCGGCTAAAATCACCAATTTTGAGGTGAATTGTCGTTTACTGGCGGTTAACCCTACTATCCACTTATTTCGAGCCTTTTATCACACGACATGGGCACATGGGTGGGTATCCTTTGCTAAGCGCACTGGTCGGCTTCAGTGCTATACTGAGAAGCTAGACGCGCTTACAAATTGGAGGGAGTTCTTTTTCTGGGTAGACGACACATGCTTTCCGTGGCATTATAATTTTTATACCTGGGGTACATTGCCGAAAGACGAGTGCCCCTTGCCTGGATCATATGTCACTGAGGATGCGGAACTAATAAACGCTAACCGCATCCCCATTAGTTCCTATCCGGAGGAATTTTTGGTGCATATGGGCATCAGCCGTAATTATTTTGGCATGCCGGATGAGATGCCAATCTTCTTAGGCGCCAATGGCCAGGGTGGGTACTCGTTCTTCCGCACCCCCTTTTGTAATTAATGTAAGAATTTTTCTGCCTCTTTCCGCACATGATATAACCTGTGTTGTTTGTTGTTTCCTGCTGTGCAGAGATGGATCTTTTCACCGTGGTGCATCTAGCGAAGCCAGTTGAGGTGAAAACAGGGACACGGCCACTGAAAGAAGGAGAAGAGCCAATACTGGCTTCTACTGCAGGGCGTACCCTGGAGATGAATGTGGGAGAGGCAGGGACCAGCTCATCAGTTGCAGTGGAAGCGACGCCACTGCAGAGCGTGCCAAGTCCTAGGGTTCCATCCCCCGTGGTGCAGCCACCACCCGTAGTAGGGGCGCAACCAATGGAAGAAGAAGAAGAAGAACAGGAGTCTGGGCTAAAGCGCAAAAGAGTGCGCGGAGAGGATGGCGCAAGCTCCTCAAGGAAAAAACGTCCGGTGATCCTTACTGTAGAATCATCGGCTAGCGACGCTGCGTCATCGCACCCATCTGCTGATTTATCTGGCCCACAGTAAGTAGTGTTATCAATATATATATATATATATATATATATATATTTAGGAAACTGACAATTCTCTGTCTGGGTATGTAGGTTTGAACAGGGTGCGGAGTCGCCCCATCCTGATAGTCCTGCGCAGTCTTCGGAGCCACACAACCAAAAATGCGAAGATGCGTTTTCTAGGAATGCTCCAATGGAACAATTGGTTGAAGAATTGGTGCAGGTGTCTGCGCATCAAGCATCATTGGATGAGAAGCTAAAGGCGCAAATTTCTGGGGAAAGTAGCCAAGGCTCTCAAAAAGATCAGAAGATTGCCTTGCTCGAGTCGCAGCTGGCCAGTGCCAAGGCTGAGACCGAGAGTCTGTCTGTGTATGCCCAGAATCAAGCTGAGGAGAAAATGGCGCTGATGGGCCAAATAAGCCAAGAGCGCGCAGAGGCCTCAGGATACAAAGCTGCACAACTCTGGGCACTAAAGTATTTGGAGATGAGCAAAGAGGACTTGACTTCACAGCTTGAAAACTTTGGTGCCACTGTGAAAGATGCTCTAGAGGCGCAGGAGGCTAAATTGCGCAAACTTCAGATTGAGTCGACGAGGAGTTGTACCCCCAACTCTTGTCTACTATAGGCTGGCCTTGGTGGCATATAGCTCATGGTCTTCGTCTTGCCGCCCTTACTACTCTAGAGTCACCAGAAGTTGTTAATGCCTTGGGGGTGGTCCAGTCTTCTAGGCGGTAGAGCGAAGCTGTGGAGAAGCTTCATGAGGCAGATTGTTGAAGGTACTGTGAGAAGTGTACCCGGCTATAACGCGAAGTCTTACGATGAGCTAGTGTCTGCTATGGAGAAGATGAAGTCTGTGGAGCTTCCAATGATATCTGAAATGGAACGCGACCAAGATTATCCTATAACTGTGATTATGGAAGGGTTGACCTTAACACGCCATCGTGTTGAGGATGCAGAAGCGCAGCCATATTATTTTTTGAAGCCCGATGTCTCGCAGCTTCAAGTGCCTGTTTTTGCTCGTCCCAAAGATATCCTGAACCCTTTCGCTTTGGAGAAGGAAGTTCCATTGAAGCAGGTCTTAGAAGCTCATGCTGCCAGGCTCGCCAAGAAGGAAGGCATTAAGGGTAAGGCCGTTTTGTGTGGCATTGGCGCAGCTCACCTTCCCCGTTCGGACGGGGTGGCTGTTAGTGTTGCTACCGTAGCGCGTAAAGATGCTGATTTGCTGAAAAGTTTAAGTGAGGTTAAGGATGTAGCGAACCGCGTAGGCAGCTCATCTCTTGAACGTTGTAATAGTTGGTAGGTTAAACTTCGTAAAGTAAACATCCTTTTGTAATAACTTGTAGTCATTAATAGGAATCTCCTTTTACGTGGTGCGTGTTGATATTAATGCAACTTGTGATGTGTGTACTTACCTGTTTATCTTTGCATATAAGGGTCGAAGTTGTACACAAGTGCGAATAAGAAATCCATAGTCATGTATGAAGATCATAGTATACTTAAGAAAGAATTTCTAAGTACTTCTTATCATAGTCGTGTATGTTATGATATGCAGCGTACTGTAAATATCACATTAAGGAAGCAAGTGTCTTGGTTCTAAAATTGTTAAACGTGCACATATGCGTTGTTGCGCAACCATCATGGGATGCGCACAAAACTTATTCCAACGTCTTGAGAACAAGGTGTTTAACAAGGATACGTGATCCAGTGTTGATTGGTTTGCAACCCTCTTACTCAACAAGTTGTTTAGTAGGTTAACTTATCCTTTTACCATCGTGGGTATATTTTAGCGCATGCGCGCCATGTAGGCAAGATATAAAAAATTGTTAAGACATACAGTATATGGAAATAACAAATCAACATATGTCGCGGAGTTAGATAGAAACCGCAGCATTTTATTGATACTTGCAAGTGTTTATGAGAAATAAGTATAACATTATTCTAAGAAAAATAAAAAATAAATACATAGATGTGTATTGGACACTTTAGTGAAGTGCAGGAGCGCCTGTGCGCTGGGCCATAGCCACTCTTATAGGTAGCACCTCTTGAGGTTGCAAATGTTCCATGTGCGTGGCAGTTCACTACCATCCAAGCCTCGTAGCTTGTACGCGCCTGTTCCCAATGCTTCAGTAACCTCATAGGGTCCTTCCCACTTTGGTCCAAGCTTACCTGTGTCTTCTGCGTGGCTAGCATCGTTGGCGCGGTAAACGAAGTCACACAGTCTGAATGAAACACGGCGCACTTTAGCGTCATAGTATCCCTTCATCTTTGACTTTGATCTTTCTTCCCGGATAGCTGCGCGTTTGCGCGTTCTTCGGCGGTCTAAGTCGACATCGTCTCTCGTCATCATTGGTTGCCATATTGATTTCCGTAGTGCGGATAGTTGGCATTCGATTGTTTGGTATGACAGCTTACGTCCGTAGACTAGAGAGAAGGGAGTATCTCCGTCTTGGTTTTGATTGAGGTGCGATGCGCCCACAAAACATGCGAAAGTTCTTCCACCCATCTTCCTTTGTGCTTGTCCAAACGTGCCTTAATTCCTTCACCCAAGCTTCGATTCGCACGTTCAACTAGGTCGTTGGTTTGTGGGTGTTTTACTGACGCAAAGTGCTGTTTGATGTTTAGCTTCTCGCAACATTCCTTGAAAGGCTTGTCGCAGAATTGTTTCTGTTGTATCCGAGATGAGCTCACCGGTAGACCAAAGCGGCATGCAATGTTTTCCCAGACGAAGCGCTTCACGGTTGCCGTGATTGTTACCACTTGCCTTTGCTTCGATCTACTTGGTGAAGTAGTCTATGGCAACTATGAGGAAGTTTAAACCTGCTGCTTTGCAGCAGGAAAAGGACTGCAATGTCAATACCCACTTGTGGAATGGCCATGGCGCCATAATTGGTGTTAACTCTGCTGCTGTGGTTTTGCGGGGAATGGGTCTGTACTTGGCAGTCGTTGCACTTTTATCAAATCCGCGCATCGCGGTGCATGGTGGGCCAATAATAGCGACCGTAAAGCGGCGCCACCACCGACCGTGGTCACGAATGCATGTTGCATGAACCTTCGTGGATTTCTCGCAGTACATAGTTTGCTTGTAAGGACCAACACACCGGAGGCCATGGTTGCAGGAAAGAGCGTCAATATAGGATGTTTTCCCGAAGTTCAAACCTTTGCGCTGTGCGCCGTATCCTTCGGGCTTCTTTCTGCTCTTGGGGTAATATTCCTTTGCTTATAAATTCAACTATTGGTGTCATCCACGTAGGTCCGTCTTCCTCTATTACCGTGGATACTTCCATTTCTAAGATGGATTTGCTTTTCAATGTTTCCACCAACACCTATTTGGATAGGTGCGCAAAGCTTGTGGATGCGGTTTTCCCCTCTTGGAACCTGTTTGATGGTAAACCTATCGAAGCTTTGAATTACTACCTTGGTTTTTTCGAGGTACTGAATCATGTTTTCCTCCTTGGCTACATACTCGCCTAACACGTGGTTGGCTACCAGTCTCGAGTCTACATTCGCTTCCAGGTTGCGTACACCCATTCGAGATGCGATGCGTAGTCCCGCTAGTAGGGCTTCATACTCTGCCTCATTATTTGTCGATGTGAATTCGAAACGCGGTCGCGTAAGTGAATTCCATTCCTTTCGGGTTTGTGAGGATGAGGCCTGCTCCTGACCCATCCACGCATGAGGATCCATCTGTGAACAAGATCCATGGATCTAGTAGTTCCCGTTCGTGGTGCCGGTGCATCATCGGTTATGCGGCTTTTCGCGATGAAATCGCGATTATCGCCCTTTTATTGCGATGCGTGGTGCGTAGGTGATGTTATGCTCACCGAGCAACACACTCCATTTTTGCAGTCGTCACGATGCATCGGGCTTGGAGATGATTTGCTTGATCGGTTGATCTGTGATTACCGCTATTGGGTGCGCTTGGAAGTACCTGCGTAGCCGTTTAGCAGCAAACACCAATGCCAGAACTAATTTTTCCATGGCGCTATAGTTCATCTCCGTCTTTTTGAGCACCTTGCTTACAAAATAGACAGGGGTTTGTACGGAATCCCTATCTGTTAGTAACAACTGCGCAACTTGATGCTCCAACAGGTTGTGGATAAATACATGATCAACTCTTCCACAGTGGGAGTGCGACAAGTGTGGGTAGCGTTGCAGGTGTTGTTTCAGTGTGTGAAGGCCTCTTCGCCTCCGTAGTCCACGGAAATCACCCTTTTTATACACTTTTGAGTGTTTTAAAAGGGGTAATGATTTTCTGCTTACTTGGATAGGAATCTGTTAAGACCGGCCAACTTTCCGTTGAGAGATTGGACTTCCTTGAACATGCGAGGTGAAGGAAGTTCAACAGCCTATAGTCTTTTACGGACACGGTTTTATACCGTCCGGTTCTATTAGGTATCCAAGGAACATGCCTTCAGTCGCGCCGAAGGTACATATTTTTGGATTCAACTTCATGTTGATCTCTCGGAGAGTTTTGAATGTTTCCTCAATATCACGAACTAACTCATCTTGATATGGCTCTTTATGACCAAGTCATCAACATAAACCTCTAGGTTGCGCACCCTGTTTTCGAAAGCATTATCTACTAAACGTTGATAGGTGACGCCTGCATTCTTCAAGCCAAAGGGCATTTTTGTGTAACAGTAGACGCCTTGGCTTGTATGAAAGGCCATTTTTTCCTCGTCCTCCTTAGCCATCTGGATTTAATGATATCCTTTGTATGCATCGAGGAAACACTTTAATGGATACTCGCACAAAGACTCTATTTTCCAGTTTATATCTGGTAATGGGTAGCAGTCTTGTGGACATGCTTTTTCGAAAGCATTATCTACTAAACGTTGATAGGTGGCGCCTGCATTCTTCAAGCCAAAGGGCATTTTTGTGTAACAGTAGACGCCTTGGCTTGTATGAAAGGCCGTTTTTTCCTCGTCCTCCTTAGCCATCTGGATTTGATGATATCCTTTGTATGCATCGAGGAACCACTTTAATGGATACCCGCACAAAGACTCTATTTTCGGTCTATCTCACGGTAATGGGTAGCGATCTTGTGGACATGCTTTGTTAAGGTCGGTGAAGTCCACGCACATCTGCCAGCTTCCATCACTCTTCTTTACCATGACTGGGTAGGAAAGCCAGTCATGATAGTAGACTTCCCGCATAATTCCTGCCTCTACTAGCTTGTGTACCTCTGCCAAGATTGCTGCGCTCACGGCGCTGGCAGCGCTTCTTCTGGCGTATGGGTGAGTATCCTTGTCGGATTCTCGGTTTATGCTCATTATTGGCGTGGTACCCGGTCATGTGTTTTGGCTCCCATGCAAAAATGTCCAAGTTCTTTTGCTGAGGGCGCACATACAGCGCTCTGCCATTGTCCGACAGTGACCCTCGATGGATATTTCTGTTCACTGGTATTCAGGGGTGAATTGCAACCTTCGGGTTTGGAACTTTGGTTGCTTGTTGCAGGACCGGTGCTATTTCGCATGTAATCGTGTTACATTCTCTATGCGGTATACTGGCATTGTGAAGAGTAACAATACCACCTTCCACTGGGAATTTAAGCATCCCGTGAGCTGTTGATGGCCTTTGCGCGCATAGCGATATCCGAGGCCTCCTAATAATGCCATTGTATGGCGAGGAGATTGATTACCATAAATTCCATCGGGCCGTCAGAGTGTTTTCATTTCGATGCTAACTAGTAATCGTATTTGCCCCATAGGCCATATCTTTTCACCCGTAAAACCATTGTTAGCGCCGTTCGACCGGGCTTAACTGACTGCGTATTTCAGCGCAATAAGCGAAGCGGTGTTCATACATGATGTCTGCAGATGCTCCACCATCAATGTACATTCGGTGGATGTCGTGACCCCCCGCACTGATCTCTATGGTGAGTGGTTCCACCATTGCGTTGTCCGCAGTTAAGGTGGGGAAAGAGATTTCTCATCCTCGAGAAAACTCCTGGCTGACCTTCTGCCTAGTGACCCGCTTCCATGATTGTATCATGTAGATGGTGTCGGCCTTGTCTTTGGGTGTCTCTTTCTTGTTTCCACTCTTCTGTTTATCCTTTCCTTCCTTGATGTTTTTGACCAAATGGTCCAATCTGCCCTCTTTAACCATTTTGTCAATGAGTGGCGCAGCTTGGACACATTCGTTAGTGGTGTGGCCCTTCTGTGCGTGGTAGTCACAGTATCTATTCCCGGTGCGTCGATCCTCTGGAGTGCGCATTTGTGGCGGCCTTGGAAAGTTCGCACCTTTTGTTGCGAGTATTTCCTTTGGAGCCTTGGTGAGCGGGGTGTATTTGTCATTATCCCTTCCGCTCCCACATTGCGATAGCTCCTATTAGGGTTGTTACCGTCGGTGGATTGTCTCGGGTTGTTCTTGTGACCGATAGTTCGAGTAGTTTCTTTTGCTATCTGCTGCGGCAGCTTCTCCTCGAACGAAGGACCGAGAACGTTTCATGAGTTCATCAAAGGTTTCGGCAATCTTGTCGTTCAACCTCTTGATGAGTTCCGGGTTGTTAATCCCATTTATGAAACCAGAAATCTTTAGTACTTCAGGGCATGCTTTAACCTGCATGCATTCATCTTTAAAGCGTTCCATGAATGTGCTTGTAGATTCTCCCTGACGGCGCTTTTACTCGGCGAGTTCAACAGGATTTTTAGCGCACTTCTTCCATTGAGTAAAGTTCGAAACGCCTTTCTCAATTCCTCAAAGCCATTGATGCTTCTGCGTGGAAGATTTTTGAACCATTCGTGCGTTTCCACTAGTGTGGAGTTGAACATGTGGCACCATACAGGCTGTGGCGGTTTTCAATTGTAGCGGTGATTAAAAATTTTGAGGTGATCATCCGGATCACTGTTCGTCATAGGTTTTACATTGGTAGGCATCGCCTCCTCTTGTTCTCTGAGAAGTCAGCGATCGTCGGGTGAACGCATCCACCTTTTGATTGCCATGGGAGAGATATATCTTCATCCTCACGGTCATTATATCTGTTTACGGACTTCCGGTGTCCAGTTTCACTATCCCGTTGTCAGAGGAATTCCCATAGGATGAATTTTCCCTCCTTCGGCCGCTTGCGGCCCCATCCTCGAATTTGTACTCGAAGGGCTTTCACTTGGGGAATATCGTCGCCCAAGTGCATCTCCTGTATTCTGCGGCTACCAAGTGCGGTGTGGACACGGTACGCGCGTTCATCCTCCTCACTTCCTTCCAGGTCTTTGTGAGTTGGGCGTCTCATCATCCTCAACCTTTTCCCAATTACATTAAACACGGGGGTGCGGTTGTCTCGGCGCGCTTCTCCTTCGGCGGCGCGGTGGGTAGGTTTCATACTCCGAGTCAAAACTGAGTCGGGCTTTTAGGCTTCGACTCGACCTCTTTCTAGCTTCATCTTCCATGAGAGCGGCCAAGGTTTCGTAATTTTGGGATACGAAATCTCTTGGTGTTACTTCGGTCGCGACCCCTTCTAAAGCAAGGGTGTTTGCTTCTACCGCTATGCCTTTGTTTCTATCCGGTGCATCTAGTGCCTTTGTCGAGTCGATCTCTAGCACCGATTGAAGAGGAGTGGTAAGAACGGTCGTAGTGGATCCCCTGCATTAGTGGTGGTTGTGGTGGCCTGGGTTGTCCCGAGCCGGTTCCACCGTAGGGTAGACCAAGTCTGGCCTGATCCCTTGTTTTTGCGTCTTGGTTGTCCGAGTGCGCTTGGAAGCTGAGCCGGTGTGCGGCTTCTTGCGTAAGATCCGTTTGCGATCGCTGATTTTCCATACTTCGTCATTCTAGTCTTAGTTCTTAGTGAATGGTCCCACGGATGGCGCCACTTGTTGATACAAAAGTTGGGCGTTCCTTGTTTGGAGCTCCGGTTCTCGTACCAATTAATGATTGTTGCTTGAGACACGTACTAAAGGCGAGAAAACACCGTTAGGCTTACCGTGGGATTGTCTCCCGCGATTATCCTCGGCGTGAGAGTAAGTAATCGATTTAGGGTTAAAGGTGAATTAGGGTTTTGAGATCGTCCCTTTAACGAGGGATGTGATTCCCTTTATATACACACGGAATCCTTGTTGGTTCCATGTTCCTCAACCTTCAGTATCCGCCTAAAGTCGGTTGGGGAGTGATTATCTCCTTAATTAAGAGATATCCGATATCTATTCCGTAAATAGATTTGTATTTGGGCCTTCGTGGGCCTAAACGCTTATCAGCGTAGCCCAGTTCGTGCTGGGCTTATCAGTATTGGGCTTTAGTCGGGTTCGTGACCCGGATATAGACTATACGTCATCACTATCAAAACACAACCTGTCAAAACTTAGAATACCAAAACATAATACACAAGTCGCTTTCAATAGTACAAGCACTACTTGTACTTTTGTCCTTTCCTAACAAAACACAGCTTAAATACTATTCAAATAATCAAGTTGCATCTAAAATCCAATAAATCACAGCCAGAAACACCTCAAGTCACAGTGAGTAAACACCAAAACGCAGTCTGGAAACAGTCAAATCGCATCGATGAAACAACAAAACGCATCCAAGAACAAAGTTACTGTGGGTCAAAATGCATCCAAGAATACTTTCAAAAAACCTTACCTTTTCAAACAAAAACACCACAACCAAGATGAATCAATCCTTCCAAACTCAAGACTAAACTAATATGATGATCCTAAACATAGAAGTACATTTCGAGTTATTATCCATCTCGAGTTCACAAGTCCGATTCATGACTCTCGGCTTTTTATATGCCATATGTCCAATAAATAATATAAGTCCATGTTACGGCGTTGTCGGGGTCAATCGAGACAAGAAAGTCATGGTAACGCCGACGTTGCTCAAAGCTCACATATATAAAATTTCAAGTCCAAATAAACATCTCCACTCGTTACCAGCCTCAAACCTACGGCTCAACAACGTATCAAACACTCTCCATTTCAACTCACCATCATCCCCGTCATCTAATCAATATCAAACCGTACCCAAAACCAATGCCGAGACGCTAATGGCCTCGGCTTGGCCATGGTAAAACCCACGCGAACCAAACGAACCCTAATTGTTCTTTGGCTCCCTCGCGGCTCATCCAAACACAACACAACCGGACCGTCTTGGTCCACTCCCAACATCAACAAAAACCTCCAAACTAATATCACAACAACCAAACTCGGACCTAACTGTCCATGGGGTTCTTGGCTACAACTTAACGCGACACCAAAACCGAACCTCGTGGGCCTTGTGTGTCACACCCCCAAATTACCTGTTTTACAGCGGAATGGAATACCTGGGGGATGACTGCCATAACATCACAAGTACAGTTATATTAAACGACCTAAAGTGTCGTTTTGAAAATACATCGTTTGATTAAGTAAAATAATCAGAGTTTACAAAACATAGGTCCCAAAATATTTTCAAAGTACCAAAATAAGTTTGTTACAATCAAACGATAGTTAAGTGCATAAAATATATGTGAGACTCGTCAGCACAACGACTCCATGCAAGCCATGATGATATGCTAATACCTGAGATAAAACATGCTTAAAACAGTCAACACAAAGGTTGAGTGAAATCCATAGGTTTAATTAAATCGTTTGAACACAATATTCGTAGTGTGAGTTACGTTGTTTCACACTCATCGTTGAAAACAAAACAACATTTATTTCACTAAGTTCATGACAACCAATGCGTAAACCTCGTACCAATAAAATTGGTAAAATCATTTCATCGCAGCCCTAGTAGGTAAACTTGCCAATTTACCTTATTGATTCGAATATAGTGCGTTCGATTTCCCCTAACTGGGTCAATAAGAACGGGAGTGTTAATTCCAATAGGCCTATTCACAATATTCGCGCTCACTCGCAAGTGACTAATGGTGCATGATGTAGAGACTTCAAACATGGCAATAGAATACTTGGTGACAATAAAGCATTTGGATATAGCATACAGTTCAAAGCATTTGTGTTCGGTTAAAAATATAGCTTGTATCTCCCCCAAGGGTTTGTAAAACAATTAAGTAATATAAATTGGGGCTATGAACTCACCTGATGCAATGATTATGATGGCAAAAGTGGATACACTGAAATGAGGTGCAATCTCTATCTGCAACCTAATATGAATGATATGTTCTAGTGTAAGTCATGGAACAATGTTGTGCATGCAAACTCATATGATATCCATACCACTTGTACATTTGAAAATAAAGTTTATCGTAAAAAAAAAATAAGTTTATAACATCTTGTCAAGTTGTAAAATACTTTACGCTTATATATGTTGAAACAACATCCCACGATAGTCGTTAAATAATAAATCAAGAAATTAATTTTTAAGGTTAGATTTCCGGCAAAGTTTGAGTGATCGTATATTATTCGTTATAACTTCGCTTGACAAACGGTTGAACATTTTGGAAACTAGGATCGGCGAACTCACTTTTACTTGTAGACATCGTTTTTTCAAAAGTACTCTATCAATATGAAAAACGGCTCCAAACATGGTCACTTGCGATAACCATTTTGGACTAATAAAAATATGTAAGTGTTAATACTTGTCAAAAATAGTTACGATAGCCATATTTAAAATGCGTGTAACTTAGTCGTTATAAGTCCGTTTTCTACGTTTTATATATCCTTGGTTTCGTGTTAATGTATACTAATATATTTTTGATAAACCGACGCATTTAGATTATGTTTAAAACTAAACTTTGCCCCATAAAAATCCCTTGACAGCTTAAATTATTTCAGAAAATTAGTTTTCGTCGTTAAACTTGAAATTAACGTAACTTCTTCGTTATAAACCCGTTTTAACCCGTTCAAGCGACCACGGTTTCGTTTTAAAGTCTATTTTCTGAAAATATAAACCAAAATAATCTATGACCTGCTGAAATTTCCAGATTTCATAAAAATGAACAGACCTCAATTTCATGTTGTCGAAAATGATTTTTCTAGTTCCAAGCTTGCACTAAACCCTTCCAATCAACACCAAAACTATTCTAAACCTACCATACACCTTCTTAGGGTGTCATGGGTTCCTAAACTTCATCAACAATGATAAATTTCATGGGAATAATTATAGGATAGTTAATATTCATTATAAGTAATAAAAACAAGTAAAAAGTGGTATGGATCATAGAATACTTGCTTGTTTTTCTTACTAGATCATAAAAATATATCAAGTAAGAGTTTATAAGAGTAAGAAAAGTTAGTTGAAGCTTACTTGAGTGATTGAAGAGTTTTTGAGCAAAGTATACTTAATAATCTTGAGGTTTTTATTTCAAAACCCTAGCTAGATTACTTCTAAGACTTGTTTAACACTTGGATCTTGAAAAATAATTATGGTTTCTTCTTGTTTTCTTGCTTGGCCGACCATCAAAAAGAAATGGAGAGGGTTTCTTGCATTTTTCACCTTTTAGTATGTCATACTATGTATATTTAGATTAGTATATAACTTGTATATTATAAATATCTAGTTAATTTTTGAGTATGTGTATATTTCTAGTCAAGATATTTTTATAAAATGATGACAAGGGGGGTCGGCAAGGTTAGAAATGGGGGGATGAAGTGTATTTTGATGATTTAATGTATTGAAAGTTAAGTATAATGTATATTTGGTACATATAATTAATTATTTAGTGTAGCGTTAGCTAGAAATCAATTTTAACGGAACAAAATAAAATATATCAAAGTCATAAAAATTATAAAAATGCATTTCTCGCAAGTATTGAGTGAATAAATAATTATCGAATAGAATTTACGAAACCGTCGTAAATATATACATATAACAATTTTTATATCAAAATAAATTCAAAACATCGGGTAAACTAATAATATAATTTTCATAGTCTTAAAATGAGTATAAAAATATATCAGGACAATTGTTGGAAGTGTCGGATCAAATATCAAAATAAATGATCGTGCGATAGCGTTTATTTAATAAGTAAATATATCTTAATGAAATATGCAAGCCTATGCATGAACTAATATGAGAATGATGTTACTGATGATATGTAGACTAACTCTAGTCTATATGAAATGTTCTCAATGATGTTTTATGAATACGCAGCTGAACCCTTACGGTTACGTGAATTTGATACTTGTAAACCTAGTTTACGAAAATGATGAATAGTGAATCATGAATAGTGATTTTTCTCAGGGAATGAATAGTGTTTCGTGAATAGTAAAATTTTAAAATAACCTCTCAAAGTCACAAACTGACTTCAAAAACGATGAATAGTAAAATGATAAATAGTAACAAGTGAATAGTAAATTCCCGAGATGAATAGTAAATTTGAGAAATGACCTGAAATTACGAGTTGTCACATTCGCCCACCCAAAAGGAATTGATCCTTGAATTCAGTTCGTGTTGGTCTCTGGTGTAGGGTTGGTGATGAATAACTTGAGGAGAGACATGAAGATAATAGTGTCGTTACGGCTATCTATGATTAAGAGTATATAAAACATCGTGATAGAGAATATATTGGAAGAATCTCCCACAAGTATCACTTTGACTTTTTGGAATATGTGAAAATTTTGCTTGCACTAAGATTTATAAATAACTGCTCTCCAACATAACATGATCCCTCCAGAATTAGACATAGTTAGCTAGGCTATGTATAATTAAGGAACGATAATGTGACGTTCTGTTTGGTTGTTATAACTCTCAATGTTTAAAGAGATTTAAACCATGTCGTTCAAATGGCAGTTAAAGTCAAAGGAAGTAAAAACTTTTGTAAGTGATAACAAATCAGAAAGGAAAATAAAGTACGATAGATGAGAATATTTCACAGCGAGTGGTTTATCAAATAGTAAATAGTCTTAAGTCATAGAGATCCGAATAGTAGGGAAGACATAAACTTAGTACGACATAGTACATAAGGAAATAAGACTGTTAATTTCTAAACTTCTTCAGTCTGCCGCGTTGTTGATACCCTGGTGAGCTTCTCCTCCTTCTAACATATATGCTTTCCCATGAGCACCTTCAAATTGTTGACCGTGGTTTCGGGGACATTGGTTCCGATAGTGTCCTTGCTCCCCACATCCGAAACAGGTGACTATGGCTTTACCTCTACAATCCCTGGCGAGGTGTCCCGATTTTTGGCAGCTATGGCACTTGGCAGGGCAAGGACCTGAGTGATGAAACTTACATCGATTACATAGTGGGTTGGTTCCAACATAACCTCTGCCTTGTGTTGGGGCAACAACATAAACCATTGCAGCTTCTTGTCTTCTATTCTGTTGCTATTGATGGTTAGTGTTACGGTTTTGGTTATCGTTATTATAACCTCCCTGGTCATTTTCCCATTTCCTTTTGTTGTTGCTAGTTTGGTGGTTGTTGATGGTGTAATTGTTGTTATTGTTGTTGTGGTTATTGTTTATAATGTTTTCCCTCTTCACAACTTGGGCGATGAGTTTTTGAGTTATCCTGATAGACTCCTCAATTGTTTGTGGATCGAAAGAAGTTACATCTCCTTGAATACATTGTGGAAGTCCTCCAATGAAGTTTTCCAGTAATTTCTCATTGTCCGAAACCATCGATGGACATAGTGCAGCCAACTTTTGAACCTCCTGATGTAGGTCTCGATGTCATAACCAATAGTCATTATCTCATAAAATTCTGTTTCTAATTTCTTCACCTCCGTGCGTGAACAATACTTCTTAGTCAACAACCTCTTGAATTGATCCTATGTGAGCTTGTAAGCATTTTCCATACCATTAGGCATGCATACAAATTCCACCATGACATTGCCCCATCTAAGAGCGTACTAGTAGCGAACTTCACCTTGCGGTCATCACGGACAATTGCATAGAAGAAATACAGACTCCATCTTCTCAAACCAACGGATCATAGCGATGACATCCGTGCCTTTAAGCTTTGTGGGATCCCGCTCTTAAATTCCTTGTATGTACAATTTCGAACTCCAGATCATCCTGCGGCCCCAGCAGCGGTAGCAAGTTAGCGGCCGGTGAGATCGCGACCTGGCGGGCAGATTCTTGTTGCTCGTTCTTTCCTTAGTGCCTCATATACTATCCTTTACATACTTTTGGATAGCGGCTTGTCATATCTGGTGCAGCTTTCTTCGGCACCATAACTCTTCAAAATAAGAGGAATGGTGAGACGTAGCAAAGTCCTATGTTAAGAATAGCGCTCTAAAGAGAGATATGATATCGGTGATAAGTTTGAGGTTATTTTTCAAAATGATTGACGGATTCCTAGGAGATGGGTTATGAGATGTCGTAAGTGCTTCAAATGTATGATGGTTTAGTGACTTAATGTGTGAATAGTGTGTAACTCGACATGTTGGTGGTGGTGAAGCAGTGAGAAACTTCACCCTCCTTAAAGGTTTTATCTCGGCATTCGATGTTATCGGTGATGTGTTTAGTGCGGGGTCAATTGATGTTAATATTGTGGTAGGGAATGTCAGGACATTCTCCACATTGGAGTATGAAAAAAGAATAATGGAATGGGTATCTGAAGACATCTATGTGACAATCGATTTGAAATGAAAGTAAATAACTAGCAAAATGTACGTATGAAACAGCATGCATAGTGAATATGCACTTATGATGAAATGGTGAGATGCTATGATGATGTAGTTATAGTCTAGGGTCAATGATGCAACCTAATTCTCTATAACTCTTGCTCTGATGCCAATCTGTCACACCTCTAAATTACACGTTTTGCGTGGAATGGAATACGGGGATGACTGCCATAGCATCACCGATTCTGTTATATTGAGCGACCTAAAGTGTCATTTTGAAAATACATCGTTTGATTAAGTAAAATAATCAGAGTTTACAAAACATAGGTCCCAAAAGATTTCCAAAGTACCAAAATAAGTTTGTTACAATCAAATGATAGTTAAGTGCATAAAATATATGTGAGACTCGTCGACTACTTGACTCCATGCAAGCCATAATAATATGCTAATACCTGAGATAAAACATGCTTAAAACATTTAACACAAAGGTTGAGTGAAATCCATAGGTTTAATTAAATCGTTTGAACACAATATTCGTAGTGTGAGTTACGTTGTTTCACACTCATTGTTGAAAACAAAACAACATTTATTTCACTAAGTTCATGACAACCAAAGCGTAAACCTCGTACCAATAAAAATTGGTAAAATCGTTTCATCGTAGCCCTAGTAGGTAAACTTGCCAATTTACCTTATTTATTTGAATATAGTGCGTTCGATTTCCCCTAACTGGGTCAATAAGAACGGGTGTGTTAATTCCAATAGGCCTATTCACAATATTTGCGCTCACTCGCAAGTGACTAATGGTGCATGATGTATGGACTTCAAACATGGCAATAGAATACTTAGTGACAATAAAGCATTTGGATATAGCATACAGTTCAAAGCATTTGTGGTCGGTTAAAAATATAGCATGTATCTCCCCCAAGAGTATGTAAAACAATTAAGTAATAGAAAGTGGGGCTATGAACTCACCTGATGCAATGATTATGATGGCAAAAGTGGATACTTAAAAATGAGGTGCAATCTCTATTTGCAACTTAATATGAATGATATGTTCTAATGTAAGTCATGGAACAATGTTGTGCATGCAAACTCATATGATATCCATACCACTTATACATTTGAAAATAAAGTTTATCGTAAAAAAAAAAGTTTATAACGTCTTGTCAAGTTATAAAATACTTTACGCTTATATATGTTGAAACAACATCCCACGATAGTCGTTAAATAATAAATCAAGAAATTATTGTTTAAGGTTAGATTTATGGCAAAGTTTCAGTGATCGTATATTATTCGTTATAACTTGACAAACGCGGTTGAACATTTTGGAAACTAGGATAGGTGAACTCACTTTTACTTGTAGACATCGTTTTCTCAAAAGTACTCTATCAATATGAAAAAAGGCTCCAAACATGGTCACTTGCGATAACCATTTTGGACTAATAAAAATATGTAAGTGTTAATACTTGTGAAAAATAGTTACGATAGCCATATTTAAAATGCGTGTAACTTGGTCGTTATAAGTCAATTTTCTACGTTTTATATATCCTTGGTTTCGTGTTAATGTATAATAATATATTTTTGATAAATCGACTCATTTAGATTATGCTTAAAACTCAATTTAGCCCCATAAAAATCCTTTGACAACTTACATTATTTCAGAAAATTAGTTTTCGTCGTTAAACTTGAAATTAACGTAACTTCTTCGTTATAAACCCGTTTTAACCCGTTCAAGCGACCACGGTTTCGTTTTAAATCCATGACCTGCTGAAATTTCCCGATTTCATGAAAATGGACAGACCTCAATTTCATGTTGTCGAAAATGATTTTTCTAGTTCCAAGATTGTACTAAACCCTTCCAATCAACACCAAAAATATTCTAAACCTACCCTACACCTTCTTAGGGTGTCATGGGTTTCTAAACTCCATCAACAATGATAAGTTTCATGGGAATAATTATAGGATAGTTAATATTAAGTTATAAGTAATAAAACAAGTAAAAAGTGGTATGGATAATAGTATACTTGCATGTTTTTCTTACTAGATCATAAAAATACATCAAGTAAGAGTTTATAAGTGTAGGAAAAATTAGTTGAAGCTTACTTGAGTGATTAAAGAGTTTTTGAGCAAAGTTTACTTAATAATCTTGGGGTTTTTATTTCAAAACCCTAACTAGATTACTTCTAAGACTTGTTTAACACTTGGATCTTGAAAAATATTTATGGTTTCTTCTTGTTTTCTTGCTTGGCCAACCATCAACAAGGAATGGAGAGGATTTCTTGCATTTTTCACCTTTTAGTATGTGATACTATGTATATTTTGATTAGTATATAACTTGTATATTATAAATATCTAGTTAATTTTTGAGTATGCGTATATTAGTAGTCAAGATATTTTTATAAAATGATGACAAGGGGGGGGGGGGTTGGTCGGCAAGGTTAGAAATGGGGGATGAGGTGTATTTTGATGATTTAATGTATTGAAAGTTAAGTATAATGTATATTTGGTACATATAATTAATTATTTAGTGTAGCGTTAGCTAGAAATCGATTTTAACGGAACAAAATAAAATATATCGAAGTCATAAAAATTATAAAAATGCATTTCTCGCAAGTATTGAGTGAATAAATAATTATCGAATAGAATTTACGAAAACCGTCGTAAATATATACATATAACAATTTTTGTATCAAAATAAATTCAAAACATCGGGTAAAATAATAATATAATTTTTATAGTATTAAAATGAGTATAAAAATATATCGGGACAATTGTTGGAAGTGTCGAATCAAATATTCAAAATAAATGATAGATGCGATAAGCGTTTATTTAATAAATAAATATACGTTAGTGAAATATGCAAGCCCATGCATGAACTAATATGAGAATGATGTTCTTGATGATATGTAGGCTAACTATAGTCTATATGAAGTGTTCTCAGATGTTTCATGAATATGCATTCTAAACCCTTACGGTTACGCGAATTTGATACTTGTAAACTTAGTTTACGAAAAATGATGAATAGTGAATCATGAATAGTGATTTTCTCCGGAATGAATAGTGTTTCGTGAATAGTAAAATTTTAAAATAATCTCTCAAAGTCGCAATGACTTAAAATAATGAATAGTAAAATGATGAATAGTAACCAGATAAATAGTAAATTCGAGATGACTAGAAAATTTGAGAAATGACCTGAAATTACGAGTTGTCACATTGTGGTTTTCGGCTTCTCCCAAACGCAACCCAAACTGGGCCATCTTGGTCCCGGTTAGCTTTCCAACACCATCAATCCTCCATTATCAACAACAAATACATCAAAACAACAAATCAAAATGCATACACGAGACACGACCACGATACACGATACCAAATTTGTCCTATTACATTTTTATCATTTTTAAAACTAGTTTTTAGGTTGTTTGTCCATCTTAACCCTACCAAATGAATGAACGAGACTAGAGGTGTTAGGAATTAGAAAATTAGGTCATTAAAGAATCGGTCACCTCAAAAATATGTATCGTTAGAAAGCTGCGTCGTAGTCATGTTATGTTAGAAAGTAGTTTGTTAAGTTACACCGTGGAGGACGGACGGGTCTTTTCCCATTGTATGCCTGATCCACAGCCGTAGGTGGCGTTTATTTGTAAGACACTATAAATACCCTCTACCTCCCAAGGTAGAGGGTTGGAGCTTCAATACCATTTTTTTCTGTTTCACATAGTTCCCAACTCTCTTCCCTTTCTCTCTCTAGAACTTTCTCTCTTTAAACAACTTATACGCCTCATATGATTATGGTTTAGTGTGTTTGTGAAATCCTATATCCTACAATTGGTATCAGAGCCAGGTTTGATCACTCATCTTTCATGTTCTTTGTTTTGGTGGATTTCATAAGGTTTTTGGTGTTTTAAGTGTTTAGGAGAGTTTGAATCATTTGGACAAATTCTAGTGTTAAAGTTTGAATTTTGCTTGTACTTTTGTGTTTAGGATTATCATATGTGTTTATGTTTTGAATTGGAAGGCTTAAATCATTGTGGTTTGGTTGTTTTTGATTGATAAAGTGGTTATTTGTGAAAGTTGTACGAAGCGAGTTGAGTCTCGGAGTTTTGTTTCTTCGAAGCGAGTTGCTTTGTTATTGGAAGCGAGTTGGTATATGCGACTTGGCTATTTAGCGAGTTGACTCGTTATGCGACTTGGGTTCTAAGCGAGTTGTTTATTTAAGCGACTTGAGTTCTAAAGCGACTTGGTTATTAAAGCAGGTTGTCAGCTAGCGAGTTAGTTTAAGCGACTTGGTGGTTAAGCGAGTTGTCTCTGTTTGTGACTTGCTATTAAGCGAGTTGTCTCTATATGCGACTTGGCTATTAAGCGAGTTGGTTCTTTAAGCGACTTGTTTCTTTAAGCGAGTTGGTTGTTTAGCGAGTTGATAACTAAGCGAGTTGACTGTTTAGCTACTTGTCTATTGAGACTTGTTACTTCTCCATGCTACATTTTTACGGTTGTTCTTTTGGTTTAGTAAAATCCGATGAAAGAATCAATTTCCTGGTTTAATCAAGGAATAGTAAAATCCCGTAGAACTTGTAATCATGTCAAACATCGTACCTACTATCGTTTCTTCTGTAGCCGAGGGCGTTCAAGCGGCTGGATCAGATACTCGTCCACCTATGCTTGACGAGAAATGATTATGATTCATGGGCTCAACGAATCAGATTGTACTGTCTTGGAAAGGAAAATGGGGTCAACATTCTTAATTCCATTGATGAAGGACACGTATAGATTGAGACTACAAGAGACATAATTGATATGTGCAGATGGAACCATGATCTTTGGATTGGATTGACCAAAGACGTATGATGAGCTCAGTGATAAGGAGAAAAAGAGATTCGATGCTGATATCAGGGCCTCAAACATCATACTACAGGGTCTTCCAAAAGACATCTACAAGCTGATCAATCACAACACTGAAGCCAAGGCAGTTTGGGATAATGTCAAGATGCTTCTCTCAGGTTCTGAATTAACCAAGGAAGACAGAAAATCACAACTCTATGATGAGTTTGAGCATTTCAAGATGAAACTAGATGAGAGTGTCTATGAGTACTACGTGAGATTCCATAAGCTTGTGAATGATATGAGGAACATCAAAATGACCATGCCAAACATTCAGCTGAATTCAAAGTTTGTAAACAACATGAATCCCGAGTGGCACAAATTTGTCACCTCTGTGAAGCTAACCAAAGGATTGAAGAACACCAACTATGAGCAACTGTATGCCTTCCTTCTTCAGAATGAGAGACATGCTATGTTTGAGAAAAGGATTCTAGAACAGTTCAAAACCAACCAGGGCGACACAAGCTCACCAAATGACTCTACAGCTTTCTATACCAATGTGGGTATCACAACCAAAGCTTCTCAATTCATACCCATGGGTAATGGTAATCACAAACTCATTCCCGATCCGAGATTCAAGCAAGTAGATGCTGATGCAGTCATGGGACACTTCATCAATCAACTGGCTCTTATGGTTAAACAAAACTTGACCCTTAGCCCACATACCAACAGTCTTCACACTAACAATGAGATCAGAACTGCATCCAATCTTCACAATCATGCTGTTGTCAGAGATGGAAAAGTTATGATGCAACCAGTTCAAGGAAGACAATATGAACAGGGAAGAGGTGGAGCAGGTGGAGGTTATATTGCAAATCAGAATCAGGGAAGGAATGGAAATCAAGGTCAAGCTAAGCCAATTAAGTGCTACAACTGTGGTGGTGATGGACATATAGCAAGGAACTGCACATCTCCTAAACGTCCTCAAAATGCAGAGTACTTCAGAGACAAGATGTTACTTGTGCAAGCTCAGGATAATGGTGCAGCTTTGGATGAAGAGGAGTTGTTGTTTCTTGCTGAGGGCAATGCCAAGACATATGATGCAGATGTGGATGAGCAGCCAATTCAGGAGATAGGTCACAATCATCAGAATGCCTTTCAAGTCGCTGACTGTGATGCATACGACTCTGACGTCGATGATGAACCTACAGCACAAACAATCTTCATGGCTAGCATCTCACCTATGGTCTCTCCAAAGGTCTCTCTACCACAACAAGCTGGTCCATCCAAAGACAAAATCATTTCAGAGCTATTAAAACTATATGATGATGTTGATGAGCAAATGATGCATGATAAAGTACAATCTCTTGAAACCTATGAATCAGATATTGATGATGAGGATAATAGCAATACTGTCCCATATGATCAATATGTGAAGCAAAGTGAAAGTGAGGTTGTACCAAGTAATGCATCTTTGGTATGTGCTAAAACACATATAATTTCATTATCAAAACTGACCCAAATTAACCAAGAAAGAGCCGTTTATTGCTAATATTTGCGTGTTTCTTGAGTTTTTGCGTGTGCAGGTACGGATATGACAAAACACACAAAAAGAAGCCAAATCAGACGAAAATCCGAGCACGAGAGATTAAGAGAGCTAAAGCTGAGCCGGAAGGTCAGAATTGTGCTTTTGTGAAGATTTCTACTCTCTGAGGATGATTTTTGAAGATACGATCAAGTTTGAAGAATTGTCAGAAATAGTCCCTGAACTTGCATCAAATGGCATAATCTACCCTCAAGTTTCAGAATTGGCAAAATCAGCCCTTGGTTTATTAAAGAATGACAAGAATGATCCTTCAAAGACATTTTCAGAATTTACAGTTTGGTCCCTGGAATTTCAGAGGTTACATCTTTAGTCCTTATGGTTGCTCATGGATTTTACACTAGTCCAAATCCAATCCATTATAACAAACCCTTGGTCTAAATATCCCTAAGCCCAAACCAACTAGTCCACCCGTTTACCCAGCTTAAACTCGGTACCTATTTATATCATATACCCGGTCTCACTTAACCCGGTCAAAACAAACCAAAATAAACTAAAAAAATCCTAGGCGCCAAAAAACACCCCCAAATCCCCAGATCCCACATGAACCCTAAAACACCCTCGCGCCCAATTCACCAAATTCACTATCATTAAGGGTAATTAAGTAAATTCCCTGACACATACTGACAACATGACATGTGCTCAGTGCCATGTCACCAATCCATATGTTATCTTACTTAATCATGCTCTCTGATTGGTGCAAGCAACGTGTAAACATTAATCCAATGGCTTAGATTGATTGGATGAGGTGTAATAAAGATCCAAGGGTTGAGAGATGCTCAGAGAAAGCACACTATCAGCTTCCATATCCTTCTGAAGACCTCAAGCTCAAGTATAAATAGGACCCCTGATCACAGATTGGATTAATGTAGAGTAGGAGTAGAGTAGTAGTTTTATTTTCAAGTAGTTTTTAATATTTTCAATGTTTCAGTTTTAATTCAGTAGTTAAATTCCATTTTGTACTCAATTTTTATTATCAATATACTCATTTAGCTTGAATTTTCATTTTAAATCTAAATTTCTTTTTATGATTACATTTGCGTTATAATTTCACTTTTAGCTTAAACAAACTTTCGCTACACCTCCTCACTCATTTATTTCACTAGTCAACAAAAAGTCAAATCACATATTCACATGGTGAAGCTGATCCGAATTGCTAATATGGAGTTGGATTGGGGTTGGATATTGTTTTGATGTGGGGTTGAGATCAGATTTAGAATAGTGGTTATTAGTTTTTCATTGGCAGGCCATAGTAGCTGGACATTTGTGAGTGCCATTTTCTGTTTTACATTCAATCTACAGTTAGATCAGTTAATTTTGCTACTAGTGTTTTTAGCTTAATGTACCTAGTTATAATTAGCTTAATTGATTATTGCTTATGTTGGTAGTAGCTTTAGTTCATCATTTGCATATTTCTGTATTAAGGTGCATATGAGACAGTTAGAAAAGGAATGTTTGGATCAATTGTTACAGATGAGTTAGAGGTTAGTATTATGGTTGTTTACTGTTGCATTAGCTTTACCTAGGTTTATTTAGTCAGGTTTGATCAAAAATTTGCATCCTAGAAACACATAAGTCAAAATTCAGTTTTAATCCTACTTAATCTGCATAACAGTTAGGATTTTAATAGCATTAGCTTGCATTTAGGATCATAATCCATTAGTATAGCTTATTTAGGTCTTATTTCATCTTAAATCATCACTTTCAATCCAGTTTTGAGAATCAAAGTTCAAATTGGTCAAAAATCAGTTTCTGTGTCAAAAGTCAAAAAGTAGTAAATCCAGTTTTTGCAAAACTTTCTGGATTTTTCATGAATTCAGTTCTGATCCAAATTAAGTAAGATTTTGGGTTTTACAAGTTCAGTTGGTCTAGTTTCTAAAACACATTTTTGTGGAATTTTTGGAAGTACTTTTAAGCACTTAATCAGCTGCTCAAGAATACCTCATATACCCTGTTTCACACTCAGCTAATACTGAGTGTGAGCAGGCCTTATTGCAAACCTTGCAAAGGAGTCAAACTAGCTTATTAGGTTCCCAGATTTGGTTTAGTTATAGTCTGGTTGGTGGTCTTGAGTTCTCTATTTCTGGTTTTTAGTTTGGAGCTTTAGAATAGCTTATAAGGTAGCTTAAAGTAGAGGCCATTAGCTGTTTTCAACTTAGTAATCAATTTGGTCAAATCATTGTAGATTGCTCATTAGAGGTTTAGACTAGTTGAATTAAGTTGATTTTGAGTATATTTAGCATACTTTAGCTTCTGCTTCCATTTTGTGATCATTAGTGCTTATTAGCTTATTATTAGTGCTTATTTGCAAGGCAGTTTCACTACAGCTCCCATTTCTTGCACACTAGCATAGGTTTTGATATTTTTCATAGATTTAGAATAATATTTTAGACTTTTCCTGAATTTTTCATAATTTTTAGTTACTGTTTACTATTTTTCTTGATTTAAATCAGTTTTTAAGGCATTTTATATAGCTTTTATTACAAATAAATTATAAAAGCTTCAAAAAAATAATTTTTCATTTTTCTTAGATTAAGATAAATAAAAAAGCAAAAAAAAATTTTTCCAGATTTTTCTAGTTTAATTTGTAATTTTTAGCCATTTAATTAGTTTTAAATAGTTTTTAAATTCATAGAAATAGAGAGAAAGTTCGTAAAAATACAAAAATAGTTTTGAAAAGTCTTTTGAGTTATTTTAGATTTTTGAAAAATAGTTTCATAATTTTCACCATTATTTTTATAATTTTTAGTATTTTTAATTAGTTTTTAAAAGTTTAAAATTAGTTTTTAATTCAAATAAATTCCAGAAAAATCATAAAAATTAATTTTAAATCATATTTAAGTTTCAAATTGCATTTTTAGTTTAAAATATTTTTAAATTATTTTTAGGACTTATTTTGGTATTAGTTGCATTTTATTTAAGTTTCATTTTAGTTTTATTCGCGTATTTAGGATTCCCCGTAGTGTAATTTCCCTTTTATGCTTCCCTTGCCCCGTAGTTTAGAAAACATCATATTATCCCCTTTTCCCATTCAAATCCCGATAATCGCGACGTGAGTTGGAAATTCCATTCAACCCTCGTTCGGAACGATCTCGGTGCTCAAACCTAACACGTTTGAGTTACCCGTATACTACACACTTCTCTATTATTGGTTTCCCGAGTGAATCAATTTTTGGCGCCATGCGCGGGCAGCGTGTGTAGCGAGTTTTCGTATTCGTCTCGAATCGCGTGCATTTGAAGATCCTTCCCGAGTGAAGTTACGTCGTGTTTGTATCTTTTTCAAAAAAACCAAAACATCTAAAAACACCAAAACATTCTTCCTAGAGTGTTTACAAAACCATAAAAATTAAAAACCAACAAAAGAAATGAAACGTCAAATGTTACGTCGGCTCACCTTGAAGGTACAACCTATACACGGGGTATAAGGAAAGTCTTGACATTAAATTGCAAACTGAAGAACGATCCACTCTTCGTTCCTGCTCCGCTGCGCGTACTTTTGAGAGCTACCGAGCACCGGTTGACGCGACGGTTACAAAAATATTGTGTTTTCAAAGTTTTTTTTAATTATAAAAACCCAAAAAGATTTTCCTTTTCAAAATTTGTTTTAAAAACCCAAAAATATTCTTCTTTACCCTCTGATTTGATAATTCTTTCCTTTTATCCCTCTTTTATGATTAATTCTCATGGAGTCTCAAAATTTCTTTCAACCTTATTGCTTTAATTGTAGAGATTTATTAAAAGATGATTCAATTTGTGAACGTTGTTTTTGCAAAGGGTGTGGATTTTATCGCAAATCTTGTATGTGTTGCCCTTTGGAAGAACCCACCGGGGGTATCGAGGACGTTTCATTCGATTTTGAAGAAAGATTTGAGCAACATCAAAACAACATTGAAAGTATGTGTAGAACTCTCTTAAGTCTTATTCAAGCTCGACAATGTGTTAATGAAGAACCCATCCAAGTTACGGAAGTCAATCACACTATTCCAGAGCTACCCGAAGAATCCACCGAGGATTACGGAAACGATTTCTTTGAACGTCATGCTTTTCTTAACAACGTTGAAAAATTTGAAGCCTTGTCGAAAATTTTGAAACATACGATTGATGAACCCTCGATTCCTAACCCCTCTCCGGTGAGAGAGATGGAACATATTTCTGAACCCGAGGTGACTCCCGTTTGTACTCTCGACTCTCATCCGAAGAATTCTAGAATCGATCCTTATCTTTCACGATTCGTCGTTACGAGTTCGTCAAATTACAACAGAACAGAACGAAATTATGAGGTTAAAATGATTTCTAAACAGAAAGAAACGGAGACCACAACGGAAGTGGTGGAAATTGCTAGCTCTAAGAGCACACCACTTGTCCCACCTCCGGAAACTTCAAAATATAATCCCATTCCCGTTTCCGAGCCTTTCATTTCTGACCCTTCCCCTTCACTCAAGCCGGTTGAGAGAAGTGACATTCTTTTGGAAGAGGTCGATGATTCTATTTCTTCAAACATTGTTGAACCCGTTGATTCTCTCATAATGGGGGACGAGCCTCTTAGTACTATTCCGGAAACGGAATCTTCTTGTGTTGAGAGCCTTATCCCAATCCCAAGAGAGTTCGAGGTTGTAGATGATATTTGTGATGAGCCTTCTCTTGATATTTCAAGCGATCATGATGAGATGTTCTCTGATTCCGATAACGATTCTTATGGAGACATCGATTTCGTCGATGATTTACCTTCTGAACCCGCAAATAGAAGAAGCAAACGATTTTGAGCCGGAGAGGAGAGAGATGAGCCAGATGATATTCAGATCGAGGATGAAGCATTACGTAAAACATTGTCGAATGTTCATCTTCTCATTTCTAAGATTGAATCCTTAAACGATAATTCAAGTTCGCTCCATCTCCGTTAAAGATAAGCGACTTCTTACCCGAGCTTGAGATTTTCCGATTTGATGAAGAGATTAGTGGCTATCCCACTATTGATGATGTTTATCCTTCGATTCTTGAGCGATTCTACTTCAAGGTTGATATGAGCAAGGTTTTGAACGAGATTTTCTATACTCGGCTAACGACCGCACCGATCGCTGAAGATGCTTTTGATGACCCAATACCATGGGTATTGAGGGATGCCGCTAATGATCCCGAGGGGATATGGTTGTCTTGATGGTTTCTTGAGACTCCTCTCTAATGAGTCCACCATCACTTATCCCGTTGAGCCGACATGTGAAGACAAAATCTTTAAAACCGGGATATGCATTGATGAGCCTTTTGTTAAAATCATTTCTGGAGATAAGGATCCTCGGATGGATGCCTTGATTGTTGAGCCTAAACCTCTTATCCTTTACCATGAGCTCCCATTTTCTTTGGAGTATTCTCATGTTGATCCGTCATCCTTTCGTACGCCCGCAAAACCGCCGGATGATGGATCATTCTTTCATGATATACCTTATATGCCTTATCCACCCATTTTCTTCCACCCAACCACCCAGTCTCATTCATTTCGGGAATGAGGACACCGTTTCGACCTGGTATCCTACCACTTGTTTTCCAAGGACAACTGAATTCGGGGACGAGTTAGGCTAGCGACTCGGTGATCAAAAACAGTAGCGCTTCGTGGGAGGCACCCCATGCTTATCTCTATCTTCTTTCTATTTTCTAATAAGTGAAGGGGTTAGCCTCTTCGATTTCTCGTGTTTGGTTGTTTGTGATGTTGTGTAGGATTTTCCCGATATGAAGACTCTCGTGCTCGAAGTTTGTCTTTTCTCCACTCGAGTTTCATGATCGTTGCTGATGGAAATCCGATATCCGAAATCTTATCGATTAACGTTTATCTTTTAGCATACTTATAAAACGGCTTTTAGATTTTCGTTGATACCCTTGCTTTTAAACATTGAGGACAATGTTTCGTTCTAGTCCGGGGTAGGGTAATCTTCGATTTGATTTGACCGCACTTGCTTATTTTGTGTCATACCTCGCAAACCCGCTTTTCCTTAGAAAAAATTGTGCAAAAATGAGCAAAATTTAAAATTTTTGTAAGCTTTTGTTAGTTTTATGATCGAAAAGTCCTTGCGAGTTTCTTAGAAGTTTCTTTAAATATGCGTTTCTTGAAAAGCCTTTGAGCATTGCTTAGACAAGAGGCTATAAAATGCTATTCTAGCTCACAAGGCCAAGAATTTGCAAGTCTCCCTAAGTGATTTTAAATAATGCTAAGCTTAAAAAGAATTTGCTTGTTTCTAATAAGTGACTTTAAAAATGCGAGACTTGAGATTATTTTACGAAGCATTAGCTAAGATATGTTTTGACACCTTGTGGACTTTACCTGGTGAGAGTAGGAATGGAATTCTGACTTGAAGGGCGCTTGAGAGCCTAGCTTGTTCCCTTAACCATAGATAATCTAAAAATTATGGCTAAGCATCGCGGATCTCATTATTTGGGATT
>OU343219.1:62882063-62978211 GCA_910596185.1 Chrysanthemum makinoi
AAATTGATGATTTGATATCTTTTGGGTTTGATCTTTGGGACAATACAGAGTTGAAGAAGAACCATAAGGCATTGTTGGCTAGTTGCTTTCAAGTAGATACCGAAGCGAGAAAGATTCCCAATGATGTTATCCAATGGATGATCATGTGACCATTTTCTAAGATGTTCATGTGGTTATTGATGAGGTAACGTAAGCAGAGTTAGGATCCCCTGGTGAGGATGCTTCCGTGAGGGTTCAGGGAAAATATATTCTCAAATGGAGCATCCTCAGGAGTGGCAAATGCATTATCTTCAAAAGAATTATCAACTGCAATTCCTTGATTTATTGAAGATGATTAAAGATTTGATGATGATGGTGAATGGTCAGCAGATGGAGCATCTTGTGATAAGGAAATAGAGACAGTTGGACCATTTGGATTGGATAGAGCAGGAGCAGTTATAGCTGGTGGTGCATAAGTATCATCAGTTGTAGGCTCAAAGTATTCATGATACATCAGATCACATAGCTTCTTCAAATCTTCTTCTGTGGGAGGTACATAAAGAGTTGCAGGAGTGAGATTCTGTACAAGACCCGAACTTATGGGTCCAGGTGTCAAAAGTTGAGGAGCCATTTTCTCAGTCATCTCATCGGACGTAACATGAATAGTTTCCATAATATCTAGGGTTCTTTTGTTGTAGATTCATCAGGTGCATAACCAACAAAAAATCCAATATCAGCCTTAACTTTCAACTTTCCCAGATCTTGACCATCATTGGTTGGATAACACAAAGCCACAAACACACGAAGAAAAGAGTGATCCGGTTTTCTGTTGTGCACTAATTCATATGGAGTTTTCCCATGAAGAGTATGTATTAGGGAACGATTTTGTGTGTAACAAGTAGTGGCAATGGCTTTCGCCCAGAGAAACATTAGAGCTTTTGAGATAATTAGCATAGTCCTAACAGCTTCTACAAGAGTACGATTATGCCTTTCAACTACACCGTTCTGCTGAGGAGTTCGTGGAACACTTTTTTGATGGGTAATTCCAACGCTTTCATAAAACTGAATGAGCTGTTAGTTCACAAATTCAGTTCCATTGTCTGTTCTGATAATTCTAACAGATTTGTTAAGCCTAACCTGCAATTGTTTGATAAGCTTAATGATAAACTTGGGAGTTTCATCCTTAGTTCTCAAAAACTTTACCCAAGTAAACCGAGGTAGTCATCAACAACAACTAGAACATACTTCTTCCCATTAATACTTTGAACTCTCATGGGTCCACATAGATCCATGTGAAGGGTATGAAGAACTTCCATAATGGTGTTGGCATGTTTGGGTTTGTGGGCATACTTTTTGCTTTTACCTAATTGCCATGCGAGCAAGAGATGATCCTTTTCATATTTTAACCGTGGTAAGCCTCTTACAAGGTCCTTTCTAGAAAGTTCATTGATGGTACCGAAGTTCAAGTGATTGATTTGACGATGCCATAAAAATGACTTGTTCCTAGATGCCTTAAACAACAAGAAAATAGGAGAAGACTTCATCATATCTTCGATAGAGATGGTGTACAAGTTAGTTAACGAGATCCTTTTAGAAGTTCAACTCCATCAAATTCTCTAACGAAGCATGTGTGTTTTCTGAAGGCTACTTCTAGAAAAGAATCACAAAATTAACCAACAAGGAACAAATTGTGCCCAAGTCCTTCTACATAATATACCCAAGAGATAACACTATCACTGAAAACATAATCTCCATAACCCATAATTGCCCTAAAATGATCATTCCCAAATCTAACTGTACCGATGAACTTATTCACAAAGATCTTGAGCCGTGGAGCGATCCCAGTATATGTTTTGAGCAACTGAATCCAAATACCAAAGGATGATTTGTACAACCTGCATTTGAAACGCACAAGATTGGATAATGGAAACATTGGATTCCCATGACAATATGGGTTTTGATTGGTTAGTACAAGAAATCTGTAGACCTACAACATTTCTAGAAACCATGACATTATTAGTGGGAGCTACACTAGTAGAGGCAGTGGACCTAGTCGAAGTGTCGACTTCCTAGAGGTATGATTCTACCAAGGGGCTTCCATTTCTTAATGGGCAGTGATCAAGACAATATAGGGCAAAGTTCACTAATTTTGAATTTATGGCCTTTAGGCATCCATTGAAAACCCATACTAATAAACCTTTTCCCTGTAGGTTTCCAAGATTGCTTAACCTACTTTGCATTTTCCATTAAGGATTTAACATAATGCCTCAAATAAGACATAACACATTCATCATGATTTCTAGAAATTAAACATTCATTACATTTTTTGCAAGTAGTAGCAGAATTTGAATTAATTACAGTACGCTTATAGCTAATACTAGAATCAACACGATTCATTTTATTCAACTCAAAATTATTGTTCCTATAGTGTTCTTCTACTCTTTTCTCTTGATCACTTTTAGCTCGCGAGGTCCTATCTTGTTTTGTATTCCCTGAAGGCTTTAACCCGCTAACCTTAGTGTCATTGCTACTCCGTAGAAGGAACGACGGGAATATTAGATGGTTTCACTACTTTTTGCATTTTTGGCCTAAAAGTGTTTGGGCTGAGACTATAGAAGGCACATCAAAGGTAACATGCTTGAATTTAGGCATATAAGTGGGTGCAACTATTTTATCTTGTCTATAGGACATGTAGCAATGACATACTCTAAGAGTTCCTGAGATCGTTTGGCATACATGCAGGCATAGGCAACCGCACTATCTAGTGATTTCTCTATTCTATCATCTTCTACAATCTCACCTGAGACCCTCTAAACTATCCTTAAAGTACGAAAGATATGCTTGATATGCAAGTTCATTATTCCTAAGAGGAGGGGAATATACAACACATCAATAGCATAATTATTAAGCCAAACCTTTGGAACAACATATTTGCAAGTTGGAATCGGCAATTTCCCTTTACCATACTTCTCAGATTCTCAATTTCGTTAAGCAAAGAAGTTACCTTTTCAATGTGTTTATCATGGTTAACTTTGACTGATTCACATAACTCTTTGTTTTATAATTTAGCCGTTGAAATTTCAGCTTGAAAACATTCATTTTCCTTTTGTAATTTATTAATGATGTTTTGAAGTTGGAAATTCTGAGAATCTAAAGGCGGAGGTATATGAGTGCCAACCACTTCACTCCTACTTCCCTTTAATTGGGAAATTTGAGCTTTCAACTTTCGGATTGTTTTGCAGTGAGCTTGAATCCGTTCATCACGTAAGTTTATTTCAAAATATGCATCAAATTCAGGAGCATCCAAAGATGTCTTGGCATTTGAGGTTTTGATTCTTTCTTCAAGATGTTAATATTTTAATTGTAAATCAAGATATTCAACTTCTAATTTAGAAAAATGCCTGACCATGTTATCATGATTATCCTTTTCAATTTTGTCATGCAATTTTGAATTCACGGTCTCAATCTCATTGACAAGATCTTGGGAAACTTTAAATGCAATTGATAAATCATGAAATTGAGAAGCAGTTATGGCATAATTAGTAACAAGATAAAACACATCCTCGGGCAATGCATCGAAATCAAATTCTCATTGAGGATGTGAATATTCTTTCTCTCAATCTCATTACTTTTAAGCTCGTATGCATTAATTCTAACCTCATTTTCCATTTCATTAAACATCTTTTTCATTTCTTTAACTTCAGTATCTAAGGCATTTTGAATACCCTCGAATTGTCCTTTTAATTGTTTAAAGAATGGAATAACCTATGTAAGATAACACTCTTTTTTTATTTGCTCAAAACCCCTTTCTCATTCGGTATAATGTTGGTGTGATTCTCTTCTTACATGTTTTATCGAATCGCAAATAGTTGGTAAACTACGTTATATGATAATTAAGGTTTTACTCTGTCGGAAGAGTTCGGGCACTAAATTCATTGGTGTATTGGGAGGATACATTGTAGCCACGTGCAATTTCCTAGGGGAGGATTATTTTCAACAAGTTCTTCAGCTTTTCTCTTATCCATGTCTAACTTCCAAATCACTTGTTCAGGGGTTAAGTGAGTATGAGGTTTAAACGCGGGCTTAGACGCTTTCCTTAGTGTAATTGGGAGTTTTGAAATTTAAGTTATGAGCCACACACATAGGTTCCTTTAATTTCTTATCCATTTTCTATTTAGTGGTATTTTCTAACTCTATGTCCTCTTCAGTGTTCTCTACACAAGTTTGCTTTTGTTTAGGCTTAAGAATCTCACTACCATAATAAATCACATCATGAGCCCTTTTGGCTTTTTTTAGGAACGCTGGATTTGGATCTTCTACATGGCGCCTATAACGGTGTTTATCACTTAATACTCGTGCTTTGAAATTATGTGAGCAAATCAATGGTGTTTCCTTGTACGTACAACTTGTTTTCAAGCTTGTTCTTTAAAGTCTTACGGTTGGAAAAATCTTTTATGTGTTTTGATTCCTTTTATGTGAATTCCTGTTTAAGCGTTGTTACATTTTCTTGAAGTTCTTGCTTTTGCTTAATGTTTTATTAAGTCTCTCTGGTAAGGAATTTAACTCTTGTTTTAACGTTTCTTCCCTTAAATTACTTTTAGTGATCAATGTACACATTTGGCTATCCATTTCTCGCCACAGTGGTCAACTTAAATTTAGCATTGCTCATAGATGGCAACTTGATCCTTATATATATTTAGCTTAGTGGTCATGGAATCATCAGGCACATATTCAATGTACTCATCAAACACATATTCATCATTAATGGCAGAAGATGCACTACTTTGTACAACAAAACTTTCATCGCGTTTCACATATTGCTCATATGAGACAACATTGATATTACCCATATTTTCAATATTTGACTCAACGATTTCTGTTGGTTGTACTTCGTTGGAAATCTTTTGCTCATCAACCATATCATATAGCTTTAGTAAATCTGATATGATAGAAGCATTGGAGGGACTGACTTGTTGAGGAGATGAAACGATTGAGAGATATTGGGATTGTTCTCGGCCGTTGGTTCATCATCAACATCGAGTCAAAAGCGTCAAAGTCGAACCTGGAAGACATTGGAATTGTTCTGCCAAATCATATACCGTTTGCTCATCCAAATCACCATCATATGTTTTGGCATTCCAATCGCAAGAAACAACAACTCTTTTCATCCAACACGCTCCGCTATTTTAAGCCCTCAGACAGAACATCTTATCCCTGAAGTACTCAGCATTCTGTGGATGTTTAGGTTGAGTGCAGTTCCTAGCAATATGTCCCTCTCCTCCATAATTGTAACACTTAATCGGTTTGCCTTGACCCTGAACTACAATCCTTCCTCTGTTCTAAGCACCCACATAACCAGCTCCAGCACCCATATAACGAGCTCCCGATCCAACATTCCCTCTCGCAACATTTCGTGGATTCACATTGTACCTTCCTTGCACATTTTGAAGCACAACCCTTCCATCTTCCACTATATCTTGATTATGTAGATTAGATGAGGTCCTAGGTTGGTTGTTGGTTTGGGTAAGTGAGTTTCTAGACTATTGAACCAAAATAGCAACTTGGTTTGCAAGGTTTTCAATCAACATGTCCGTGGGGTAAATCCTGAGTCGGTATGATAATATGATTGATTCGAGAGGACAACATAACTTGTGATGCTCGAGTGTTTAACCTCACATTTGAAAAAATGCAACCGAGTCATTTGAAGGGTTTGCTGCTGTTGTATTAGAGTGGAATTTCTCCAAGATCAAACGCTCAAATGTAGCATGCTTCTCATGTTGAAGTAAGTAGGCATACAACTGCTCATAGTTAGTGTTCCTCAATCCTTTGTTCAACTTCACTACAATAACAAATCTATGCCATTCAGTGGTTCATGTTGTTTACGAACTTGGAATTGAGTTGGATATTTGGCATAGTCATATTGATATTTCTCATATCATTCACAAGTTTTTGAAACCTCACATGATACTCTGTAATGCTCTTCCATGGGTTCATCTTGAAGTTCTGAAAGTCATCATAAAGTCTGTGACTCTCGATCTTCCTTAGTCATTTTTCCGAGAGAAGCATCTTAACATTATCCCAAACCTTTGGCCCAGATTGTGATTAATCACTTGTAAATGTCCTTTGGTAGACCTTGAAGTACAATGTTTGAAGCTCTATTGTCAGCATCGTATCTTTTCTTCTCCTTATCATTGAGATCATCATAAGTCCTTGCTCTATCCATACCCAAAGTAACAGTTCCATCTACACCAGCTTCAAGTTGATCTATGGTTTTTCCCATTTGGAATGGTCCTTCATTAATTGAGTGAATAATGTTAAGACCATTCTCTTTGCCCAAGCAATACACCTTGATTCTCTGTGCCCAAGAATCATAATCAGTTCTATCTAGCATAGAGGGGCGGTATCGCCCTAGCGCTTGAACGTCATCTCAAAAAGATACATGATTACTAAGTACACGGGATTTTAATACTCTTTGATTTTCCGAGAAATAGACTCTTTCGCGGATTGTACTAAATCAAGAGAAAACAGTAGAACTCAAATCACAAGTGTCAAATCTCAAGAGACAAAATGCTACAGCTAAGTCAAATCGCAGCTATCAAGTCATAGTTAACACAAAACAACCCTTGTCAAAACGTAGCTTATCAAAATGTAGAGGCACAAGTCGCAAGATTTTGACAAAATACAACCACAAATAGCAGAGGCAAAACAAAATCGCAGGAATTGACAAAACGCAGTGATCAAACCGCAACACTATCTGTTGATACAAAAGTTGGGCTCTTTTCGGGCTCCGTTCTCGTACCATTAATGATTGTTGCTTGAGACCTGCGCACTAAAGACAGAAAACACCGTTAGGCTTACTGTGGGATTGTCTCCCCACGATTACCCGCGTAAGAGTAAGTAATCGATTTAGGGTTAAAGGTGAATTAGGGTTTTGAGATCGTCCCTTTAACGAGGGATGTGATTCCCTTTATATACACACGGAATCCTTGTTGGTTCCGTGTTCCTCAACCTTCGGCGTATCCCACCTAAGTCGGTTGGGGAGTGATTATCTCCTTCATTAAGAGATATCCATATCTATTCCAAATAGATTTGTATTTGGGCCTTCAGGCCTAAACGCTTATCAGCGTAGCCCAGCCGGCGGGCTTATCAAGATTGGGCTTTAGTCGGGTTCGACCCGGATATAGACTATACGTCATCATGTCCCCTCGCCTAGTATGCGAAGGAATGACTGCGGATGCTAGACTAATAACCGTAGTCAATGAAAAAATGTCAAAGCTGTAGCAGAAGTTAAATAAAATGCCCTCTAGTACATTGTATCTAGACATTGGATTGAAAATTTGGACCTCTAATTGGGAAAGTTATCTGCAGCAGTGTCCCATCAAGCGATCTCAGCCACATAATTAGGGTTGGTGGGGTCCACGTGGCACTCATCGCGTGGAAGAGGGAGATTATATAACCCTTCGCTTCATTTCCACCGTTTTCTTCATAGTAAAAAGAAGACTCAATCCGCCATTTTCAAGAATCCTTACCTTTGCAATCCAGAAAAAACCGCTTATTTATAAGTCGTACGCTTTGTTAGAACAAGCACCATGGTCAAACAATTGTCCGATTTCACCTCCGACCTCACCAGAGTGATCTCCTAGAATTCACCCGACTACTTATACCACTTGACGCATCCGGTTGTTCCCGTGCTGGTCATCCATTGCCGATTTCCCCAAAGGGAAAATAGGGGTATACACGCGTTTCTTCGAATTTGCGAATCAACGTGTGCCCATATCCCAATTTCTGTGCGATGTGTTAAATTATTACGAGCTGCACCTATCCCAGCTGAACCTATCCCAGCTGCACTGCATCGGTGCGGCTAAAATCACCAATTTTGAGGTGAATTGTCGTTTACTGGCGGTTAACCCTACTATCCACTTATTTCGAGCCTTTTATCACACGACATGGGCACATGGGTGGGTATCCTTTGCTGCCGCGACCGGTCGGCTTGCTATATAATCGGAAGCTAGACGCCGCTTACAAATTGGAGGGAGTTCTTTTTCTGGGTAGACGACACATGCTTTCCGTGGCATTATAATTTTTATACCTGGGGTACATTGCCGAAAGACGAGTGCCCCTTGCCTGGATCATATGTCACCGAGGATGAACTAATAAACGCTAACCGCATCCCCATTAGTTCCTATCCGGAGGAATTTTTGCATATGGGCATCGTACCGTAATTATTTTGGCATGCCGGATGAGATGCCAATCTTCTAGGCGCCAATGGCCGTGGGGCGGGTACTCGCTCTTCCGCACCCTTTTGTAATTAATGTAAGAATTTTTACGCCTCTTTCCGCACATGATATAACCTGTGTTGTTTGTTGTTTCTCGCGTGCAGAGATGGATCTTTTCACCGTGGTGCATCTAGCGGCCGTTGAGGTGAAAACAGGACACGGCCAATCGAAAGAAGGAGAAGAGCCAATACGGTTTCTACGCAGTATGCACTCGAGATGAATGTGGGAGAGGCAGGGACCAGCTCATCAGTTGCAGTGGAAGCGACGCCACTGCAGAGCGTGCCAAGTCCTAGGGTTCCATCCCCTGTGGCGCAGCCACCACCCGTAGTAGCAACCAATGGAAGAAGAAGAAGAAGAACAGGAGTCGGGCTAAAGCGCAAAGAGTATGCGGAGAGGATGGCGCAAGCTCCTCAAGGAAAAACGCCCCGGTGATCCTTCAGAATCATCGGCTAGCTTAATAGCGTCATCGCACCCATCTCCGATTTATCTAGCCCACAAGAAGTGGTGTTATCAATATATATATATATATATATATATATATATATATATATATTTAGAAACCTGACAATTCTTCTGTCTGGTATGTAGGTTTGAAGGGTGCGGAGTCGCCCATCCTCGATAGTCCCTGCAGTCTGGAGCCACACAACCAAAAATGCTAAGATGCGTTTTCTAGGAATGCTCCAATGGAACAATTGGTTGAAGAATTGGTGCGTGTGTCTGCGCATCAAGCATCATTGGATGAGAAGCTAAAGGCGCAAATTTCTGGGGAAAGTAGCCAAGGCTCTCAAAAGATCGAAGATTGCCTTGCCGAGTCGCAGTAGCCTGGCCAGGCCAAGGCTGAGACCGAGTCTGTCTGTGTATGCCCGAATCAAGCCGAGGAGAAAATGGCGATGGGCCAAATAAGCCAAGAGCGCCCAGAGGCCTCAGGATACAAAGTCACAACTCTGGGCACTAAAGTATTTGGAGATGAGCAAAGAGGACTTGACTTCATGCTTGAAAACTTTGGTGCCACTGTGAAAGATGCCTCCAGAGGCGCCAGGAGGCTAAATTGCGCAAACCTATTGAGTACACGAGGAGTTGTACCCCCAACTCTTGTCTACTATAGTGCCTTGCAGTGGCATATAGCTCATGGTCTTCGCCTTGCCGCCTTACTACTCTAGAGTCACCGTGTTGTTAATGCCTTCGGTGTGGTCTGCCGCCTTAGAGCTGTGGTAGAGCCGTCGCGGAGAAGCTTCATGAGGCAGATTTGTTGAAGGTACCACGAATGTAATTCTGGCTATAACGCCTTATCCTTACGATGAGCTAGTGTCTGCTATGGAGAAGATGAAGTCTGTGGAGCTTCCAATGATATCTGAAATGGAACGCGACCAAGATTATCCTATAACTGTGATTATGGAAGGGTTGACCTTAACACGCCATCGCATCGTTGAGGATGCTAAGCTGCCAGACCATATTATTTTTTGAAGCCCGATGTCTCGCAGCTTCAAGTGCCTATTTTTGCTCGTCCCAAAGATATCCCAACCCTTTCGCTTTGGAGAAGGAAGTTCCATTGAAGCGTGTCTTAGAAGCTCATGCCGCGTGCTCGTCTAAGAAGGAAGGCATTAAGGGTAAGGCCGTTTTGTGTGGTATTGGCAGCACTCACCTCCCCGTTCGACGGGTGGTCTAGTGTTGCTACCGTAGCCGTGAAAGATGCTCATTTGTCGAAAAGTTTAAGTGAGGTTAAGGATGTAGCGAACCACGAGGCACCATCTCTTGAACGCTGTAATAGTTGGTAGGTTAAACTTCGTAAAGTAAACATCCTTTTGTAATAACTTGTAGTCATTAATAGGAATCTCCTTTTACGTGGTGCGTGTTGATATTAATGCAACTTGTGATGTGTGTACTTACCTGTTTATCTTAGCATATAAAGGTCGAAGTTGTACACAAGTGCGAATAAGAAATCCATAGTCATGTATGAAGATCATAGTATACTTAAGAGAGAATTTCTAAGTACTTCTTATCATAGTCGTGTATGTTATGATATGCACATCGTAAATATCACATTAAGGAAGCAAGTGTCTTGGTTCTAAAATTGTTAAACGTGCACATATAGCGCTTGTTAAGCAACCATCATGGGATGCGCACAAAACTTGTTCCAACGTCTTGAGAACAAGGTGTTTAACAAGGATACGGATCCGTTGTTGATTGGTTTGCAACCCTCTTACTCAACAAGTTGTTTAGTAGGTTAACTTATCCTTTTACCATCAGTATATTTTAGATGCATGCCATGTAGGCAAGATATAAAAATTGTTAAGACATACAAGATATGGAAATAACAAATCAACATATGTCGCGGAGTTAGATAGAAACCGCAGCATTTTATTGATACTTGCAAGTGTTTATGAGAAATAAGTATAACATTATTCTAAGAAAAATAAAAAATAAATACATAGATGTGTATTGGACACTTTAGTGAAGTGTGAGCCTCATGCGGGCCATAGCCACTCTTATAGGTAGCACCTCTTGAGGTTGCAAATGTTCCATGCGCGCGTAGCCACTACCATCCAAGCCTCGTAGCTTGTACGCTGCTCCCAATGCTTCAAGAACCTCATAGGGTCCTTCCCACTTTGGTCCAAGCTTACCTGCGGTCTCGCGCAGTGGGCTAGCATCGTTGCGGTAAACGAAGTCACCGGTTCAATGAAACACGCGCACTTTAGCGCCATAGTATCCCTTCATCTTTGACTTTGATCTTTCTTCCCGGATAGCTGCGCTGCTTGCCGTCTTCGAAAGCGGTGTCTAAGTCGACACGCCTCGTCATCATTGGTTGCCATATTGATTTCGTGAGCGGATAGTTGGCATTCGATTTCGTGGTATGACAGCCTTCCCCGTCCCCGTAGACTAGAGAGAAGGAGTATCTCCCGTGGTTGGTTTTGATTGAGGTGCGATGCCCACAAAACATGCGAAAGTTCTTCCACCCATCTTCCTTTGTGCTTGTCCAAACGTGCCTTAATTCCTTCGCCTAGGCTTCGATTCGCACGCTCAACTAGGTCGCTGGTTTGTGGGTGTTTTAACGACGCAAAGTCGCTTTGATGTTTAGCTTCTCGCAACATTCCTTGAAAGGCTTGTCGCAGAATTGTTTCCCCGTTGTCCGAGATGAGCTCACCAGACCAAAGCGGCATGCAATGTTTTCCAGCACGAAGCGCCACCGGTTGCCGCTGATTGTTACCACGTTCGCTTTGCTTCGATCTACTTGGTGAAGTAGTCTATGGCAACTATGAGGAAGTTTAAACCTGCCGCCGCAACAGAAAAGGACCGCAATGTCAATACCCCACTTGTGGAATGGCCATGGCGCCATAATTGGTGTTAACTCCTCGCTGGGTTCGGGGAATGGGTCTGTACTTGGCGGCCGCTGCACTTTTATCAAATCCCGCGATCGCGTGCATGGTGGGCCAATAATAGCCCGACCGTAGCGTACGCCACCACCGACCGTGGTCCCAATGCATGTTGCATGAACCTTCGTGGATTTCTCGCAGTACATAGTTTGCTAGTAAGGGACCAACACAATGAGCCATGGTTGCAGGAAAGAGCCAATATAGGATGTTTTCCGGTTCAAACCTTTATACGGCCATATCCTTCGGCTTCTTTCTTCTTGGGGTAATATTCCTTTGCTTATAAATTCAACTATTGGTGTCATCCACGTAGGTCCGCCTTCCTCTATTACCGGATACTTCCATTTCTAAGATGGATTTGCTTTTCAATGTTTCCACCAACACCTATTTGATAGGTGGTGCTAAAGTTTTGTGGATGCGGTTTTCCTCTTGGAACCTCGCTTTGATGGTAAACCTATCGAAGCTTTGAATTACTACCTTGGTTTTTCGAGGTAATCAATCATGTTTTCCTCCTTGGCTACATACTCGCCTAACACGCGGTTGGCTACCGCCTCCGAGTCTACATTCGCTTCCCTGTTGCGCACACCCATTCGAGATGCGATGCGAGTCCCGCTAGTAGGGCTTCATACTCGCTCATTATTTGTCACGTGAATTCAAACGCAGCGTGCGTAGTGAATTCCATTCCTTCGGGTTTGTGAGGATGAGGCGCTCCCCGACCCATCCACGCATGAGGATCCATCTCGTGAACAAGATCCATGGATCTAGTAGTTCCGCTCGCGGTGCCGTGCATCATCGTTCGGCTTTTCGCACGATGAAATCGCCAAGATTCCGCCCTTTTATTGCAAAGACGGGTCTCAGAGGTGATGTTATGCTCACCGCAGCAACACACTCCATTTTTGCGGTCGCCCCGATGCATCGCTTGGAGATGATTTGCTTGATCGGTTGATCTGTGATTACCGCTATTGGTCAGCGCGGAAGTACCTGCGTAGCCGCTTAGCAGCAAAGAAACACCAATGCCGTAACTAATTTTTCCATGGCGCTATAGTTCATCTCCGCCTTTTGAGCACCTTTGCTTACAAAATAGACAGGGGTTTGTACGGAATCCCTATCTCATAGTAACATCGCTACCGACCGCCCAACAGTTGTGGATAAATACATGATCAACTCTTCCCCGGTCTGGGTGCGACAAGTGTGGGTAGCGCTGCCGGTGTTGTTTCATTGCGTGAAGGCCTCTTCTCGCCTCAGTAGTCCATCGAAATCACCCTTTTTATACACTTTTGAGTGTTTTAAAAAGGGTAATGATTTTCTCGCTTACTTGGATAGGAATCTGTAAGACCGCCAACTTTCCGTTGAGAGATTGGACTTCCTTGAACATGCGAGGTGAAGGAAGTTCAACGACACCTTTAGTCTTTTCTCGACACGGTTTTATACCGTCCGTTCTATTAGGTATCCAAGGAACATGCCTTGCCAGCCGCCAAGGTACATTTTTGGATTCAACTTCATGTTGATCTCACGGAGAGTTTTGAATGTTTCCTCAATATCGCGAACTAACTCATCTTCAATATGGCTCTTTATGACCAAGTCATCAACATAAACCTCTAGGTTGCGGCCCACCTCGCTTTTTCAAAGCATTATCTACTAAACGCTGATAGGTGACGCCTGCATTCTTCAAGCCAAAGGGCATTTTTGTGTAACAGTAGACGCCTTGGCTTGTATGAAAGGCCATTTTTTCCTCGTCCTCCTTAGCCATCTGGATTTAATGATATCCTTTGTATGCATCGAGGAAACACTTTAATGGATACTCGCACAAAGACTCTATTTTCCAGTTTATATCTGGTAATGGGTAGCAGTCTTGTGGACATGCTTTTTCGAAAGCATTATCTACTAAACGTTGATAGGTGGCGCCTGCATTCTTCAAGCCAAAGGGCATTTTTGTGTAACAGTAGACGCCTTGGCTTGTATGAAAGGCCGTTTTTTCCTCGTCCTCCTTAGCCATCTGGATTTGATGATATCCTTTGTATGCATCGAGGAACCACTTTAATGGATACCCGCACAAAGACTCTATTTTCCAGTCTATCTCGTAATGGGTAGCGATCTTGTGGACATGCTTTGTTAAGGTCGTGAAGTCCACGCACATCCTGCCACCTTCCATCACTCTCTTTACCATGACGGGTAGGAAAGCCAGCATGATAGTAGACTTCCCGCATAATCCTGCCTCTACTAGCTTGTGTACCTCGCCAAGATTGCTGCGCATACGCGCTCTGGCGCTGCCGCGCTTCTTCGGGCGTATGGGTGAGTATCCTTGTCGGATTCTCGCTTTATGCTCATATTGAGCGTGGTACCCTGGCGATCATGTGTTTTGGCCCCATGCAAAATGTCCAAGTTCTTTTGCAGAGCGCACATACAAATGCTCGCCATTGTCCGACAAAGGACCCTCCGATGGATATTTCGCTCGCTCACGGTATTCAGGTGAATTGCAACCTTCAGTTTGGAACTTTGGTTGCGCTACCGCTCGGGACCTGCTATTTCGCATGTAATCGCTTTACATTCTCTATGCGGTACATCGGCATTGTGAAGAGTAACAATACCACCTTCCATTGGGAATTTAAGCATCCCGTGCTGTCGCTGATGGCACCGCTGCATAGCCGATATCCTGGCCTCCTAATAATGCCATTGTATGGCGAGGGAGATTTGATTACCATAAATTCCATCCGGCCGCCGCAGAGTGTTTTCATTTCGATGCTAACTAGTAATCGATTTGCCCCATAGGCCATATCTTTTCACCAGAAAACCCGCAGCCGCTCGACCGGCTTAACCGACCGCGATTTCAGCCGCAATCGCTGAAGCGTTGTTCATACATGATGTCCGCAGATGCTCCACCATCAATGTACATTCGTGGATGTCGTGACCCCAAGACCGATCTCTATGGTGAGTGGTTCCACCACCATTGCGTTGTCCAGTAGCTAAGGTGGGGAAAGAGATTTCTCATCCTCGAAAAATCTCGGCCGACCTTCTAGTGACCCGCCTCCATGATTGTATCATGTAGATGGTGTCGGCCTTGTCTTTGGGTGTCTCCTTCTTGTTTCCACTCTTCTGTTTATCCTTTCCTTCCTTGATGTTTTTGACCAAATGGTCCAATCCGCCTCTTTAACCATTTTGTCAATGAGTCGGCGCAGCTTGGACACATTCGTTAGTGGTGTGGCCCTTCTGCGGCGTGGTAGTCACAAGATTCTATTCCCTAGGTGGTCGATCCTCCTGGAGTGCGATTTGTGGCGCCTTGGAAAGTTCGCACCTTTTGTTGCGAGTATTTCCTTTGGAGCCTTGGTGAGCGGGGTGTATTTGTCATTATCCCTTCCGCTCCCCCACCGCGATAGCTCCTATTAGGTTGTTACCCGGCCGGTGGATTGTCTCCTGTGTTGTTCTTGTGACCGATAGTTCGAGTAGTTTCTTTTGCTATCGGCCATGCGTTCTCCTCGAACGAAGGACCGAGAACGTTTCATGAGTTCATCAAAGGTTTCGCAATCTTGTCGCTCAACCTCTTGATGAGTTCCGTTGTTAATCCCATTTATGAAACCGAAATCTTTAGTACTTCTGTGGCATGCTTTAACCTCGCATGCATTCATCTTTAAAGCGCTCCATGAATGTGCTTGTAGATTCTCCCTCGACGCCGCTTTACTCGGCGAAGTTCAACAGATTTTTAGCGCACTTCTTCGAGTAAAGTTCAGCGGTAAACGCCTTCTCAATTCCTCAAAGCCATTGATGCTTCAGCGTGGAAGATTGTGAACCACGATTGCGTGCGCTTCCCACTAGTGTGGAGTTGAACATGTGGCACCATACGTGCGTGGGCCGCTTTCAATTGTAGCAGAAGGCCGGACATTAAAATTTTGAGGTGATCATCCGGATCACCTGTTCCTGCCATAGGTTTTACATTGGTAGGCATGCGCCTCCTCTTGTTCTCTCGAGAAGTCACCGATGCGCCGGGTGAACGATCCACCTTTTGACGGTGCCATGGAGAGATATATCTTCATCCTCCCCGGTCATTATATTCACGCTGACTTCCGGTGTCCAGCCACTATCCCCGTTGTCCGAGGAATTCCATAGGATGAATTTTCTCCTCCGCGCTATGCCGACCGCCCTCGAATTTGTATCGAAGGGCTTTCACTTGGGGAATATCGTCGCCCAAGTCTCTGCCTCCCGCTGTATTCTGCGGCTACCAAGTCCGGTGTGGACACCGGTACTGCGTTCATCCTCCCTCCTTCCTTCCGTGCCGTGAGTTGGACGTCTCATCATCCTCAACCTTTTCCCACCTCACAAACACGTGTGGGGTCGGCGGTTGTCTCGCCACGCTTCTCCTTCCGGACGGGCGGTGGTAGGTTTCATACTCGAGTCAAAACGGAGTCGGGCTTTTAGGCTTCGACCTCTTTCTAGCTTCATCTTCCATGAGAGCGGCCAAGGTTTCGTAATTTTGGGATACGAAATCTCTTGGTGTTACTTCCAGTGCGACCCCTTCTAAAGCAAGGGTGTTTGCTTCTACCGCTATGCCTTTGTTTCTATCCGGTGCATCTAGTGCCTTTGTCGTCAGCCTCTAGCACCGATTGAAGAGGAGTGGTAAGAACAAGCGTAGTGGATCCACCGCATTAGTGGTGGTTGTGGTGGCCCTGGTTGTCCCCGCGCCGGTTCCACCGTAGGGTAGACCAAGTCCCGCCCGATCCCTTGTTTTGCAGCATCGTTGTCCGTGAGTCCGCTTGGAAGCCGAGCCTGCAGGTGCGCCTTCTGCCCGAAGATCCGCTTTGATCGCCGATTTTCCATACTCGCCATTCTAGTCTTAGTTCTTAGTGAATGGTCCCACGGATGGCGCCACTTGTTGATACAAAAGCGTTCCTTGTTCGGGCTCCTGCTCGCACTACCAATGATTGTTGCTTGAGACCGTGCACTAAAGACGTAAAACACCGCTAGGCTTATCAGGATTGTCTCCCACGATTATCCTCCGGCGTGAGAGTAAGTAATCGATTTAGGGTTAAAGGTGAATTAGGGTTTTGAGATCGTCCCTTTAACGAGGGATGTGATTCCCTTTATATACACACAGAATCCTTGTTGGTTCCGATTCCTCAACCTTCGCGATCCCGCCTAAGTCGGTTGGGGAGTGATTATCTCCTTAATTAAGAGATATCCGATATCTATTCCGTAAATAGATTTGTATTTGGGCTTCATGGGCCTAAACGCTTATCACATAGCTACCAGGCTCGGGCTTATCAAGATATTTTAGTCGGGTTCGTGACCCTTGATATAGACTATACGCCATCACTATCAAAACACAACCTGTCAAAACTTAGAATACCAAAACATAATACACAAGTCGCTTTCAATAGTACAAGCACTACTTGTACTTTTGTCCTTTCCTAACAAAACACAGCTTAAATACTATTCAAATAATCAAGTTGCATCTAAAATCCAATAAATCACAAATGAAACACCTCAAGTCACAGTGAGTAAACACCAAAACGCAGTCTGGAAACAGTCAAATCGCATCGATGAAACAACAAAACGCATCCAAGAACAAAGTTACTGTGGGTCAAAATGCATCCAAGAATACTTTCAAAAAACCTTACCTTTTCAAACAAAAACACCACAACCAAGATGAATCAATCCTTCCAAACTCAAGACTAAACTAATATGATGATCCTAAACATAGAAGTACATTTCGAGTTATTATCCATCTCGAGTTCACAAGTCCGAGTCATGACTCTCGGCTTTTTATATGCCATATGTCCAATAAATAATATAAGTCCATGTTACGGCGTTGTCGGGGTCAATCGAGACAAGAAAGTCACGGTAACGCCGACGTTGCGCAAAGCTCACATATATAAAATTTCAAGTCCAAATAAACATCTCCACTCGCTACAAAATTTCAAACCTACGGCTCAACAACGTATCAAACACTCTCCATTTCAACTCACCATCATCCCGCTCATCTAATCAATATCAAACCGCACTCCAAAACCAATGCCGAGACGCTTAATGGCCTCGGGCCATGGTAAAACCCACGCTAACCAAACGAACCCTAATTGTTCTTTGCCCCTCGCGCTCATCCAAACACAACACAACCGGACCGTCTTGGTCCACTCCCAACATCAACAAAAACCTCCAAGCTAATATCACAACAACCAAACTCGGACCTAACTGTCCATGGGGTTCTTGGCTACAACTTAACGCGACACCAAAACCGAACCTCGTGGGCCTTGTGTGTCACACCCCAAATTACCGCTTTACAAATGAATGGAATACCCGGGGATGACCGCCATAACATCACAAGTACAGTTATATTGAACGACCTAAAGTGTCGCTTTGAAAATACATCGTTTGATTAAGTAAAATAATCAGAGTTTACAAAACATAGGTCCCAAAATATTTTCAAAGTACCAAAATAAGTTTGTTACAATCAAACGATAGTTAAGTGCATAAAATATATGTGAGACTCGTCAGCACAATGACTCCATGCAAGCCATGATGATATGCTAATACCTGAGATAAAACATGCTTAAAACAGTTAACACAAAGGTTGAGTGAAATCCATAGGTTTAATTAAATCGTTTGAACACAATATTCGTAGTGTGAGTTACGTTGTTTCACACTCATCGTTGAAAACAAAACAGCATTTATTTCACTAAGTTCATGACAACCAATGCGTAAACCTCGTACCAATAAAATTGGTAAAATCATTTCATCGCAGCCCTAGTAGGTAAACTTGCCAATTTACCTTAATGATTCAAATATAGTGCGCTCGATTTCCCTAAGCGGGTCAATAAGAACGGGAGTGTTAATTCCAATAGGCCTATTCACAATATTCAAGGCCACTCTCAAGTGACTAATGGTGCATGATGTAGAGACTTCAAACATGGCAATAGAATACTTGGTGACAATAAAGCATTTGGATATAGCATACAGTTCAAAGCATTTGTGTTCGGTTAAAAATATAGCTTGTATCTCCCCCAAGGGTTTGTAAAACAATTAAGTAATATAAATTGGGGCTATGAACTCACCTGATGCAATGATTATGATGACAAAAGTGGATACACCGAAATGAGGTGCAATCTCTATTCAGCAACCTAATATGAATGATATGTTCTAGTGTAAGTCATGGAACAATGTTGTGCATGCAAACTCATATGATATCCATACCACTTGTACATTTGAAAATAAAGTTTATCGTAAAAAAAAAATAAGTTTATAACATCTTGTCAAGTTGTAAAATACTTTACGCTTATATATGTTGAAACAACATCCCACCATAGTCGTAAATAATAAATCAAGAAATTAATTTTTAAGGTTAGATTTCCGGCAAAGTTTGAGTGATCGTATATTATTCGTTATAACTTCGCTTGACAAACGGTTGAACATTTTGGAAACTAGGATCGGCTTAACTCACTTTTACTTGTAGACATCGTTTTTCAAAAGTACTCTATCAATATGAAAACGGCTCCAAACATGGTCACTTCAAGATAACCATTTTGGACTAATAAAAATATGTAAGTGTTAATACTTGTCAAAAATAGTTACGATAGCCATATTTAAAATGCGTGTAACTTAGTCGTTATAAGTCCGCTTTCTACGTTTTATATATCCTTGGTTTTTGTTAATGTATACTAATATATTTTTGATAAACCGACGCATTTAGATTATGTTTAAAACTAAACTTTGCCCCATAAAAATCCCTTGACAGCTTAAATTATTTCTAAAAATTAGTTTTCGCCGTTAAACTTGAAATTAACGTAACTTCTTCGTTATAAACCCGCTTTTAACCCGTTCGCGACCACGGTTTCGCTTTTAAAGTCTATTTTCTGAAAATATAAACCAAAATAATCTATGACCTGCTGAAATTTCCAGATTTCATAAAAATGAACAGACCTCAATTTCATGTTGTCGAAAATGATTTTTCTAGTTCCAAGCTTGCACTAAACCCTTCCAATCAACACCAAAACTATTCTAAACCTACCATACACCTTCTTAGGGTGTCATGGGTTCCTAAACTTCATCAACAATGATAAATTTCATGGGAATAATTATAGGATAGTTAATATTCATTATAAGTAATAAAAACAAGTAAAAAGTGGTATGGATCATAGAATACTTGCTTGTTTTTCTTACTAGATCATAAAAATATATCAAGTAAGAGTTTATAAGAGTAAGAAAAGTTAGTTGAAGCTTACTTGAGTGATTGAAGAGTTTTTGAGCAAAGTATACTTAATAATCTTGAGGTTTTTATTTCAAAACCCTAGCTAGATTACTTCTAAGACTTGTTTAACACTTGGATCTTGAAAAATAATTATGGTTTCTTCTTGTTTTCTTGCTTGGCCGACCATCAAAAAGAAATGGAGAGGGTTTCTTGCATTTTTCACCTTTTAGTATGTCATACTATGTATATTTAGATTAGTATATAACTTGTATATTATAAATATCTAGTTAATTTTTGAGTATGTGTATATTTCTAGTCAAGATATTTTTATAAAATGATGACAAGGGGTCGGCAAGGTTAGAAATGGGGGATGAAGTGTATTTTGATGATTTAATGTATTGAAAGTTAAGTATAATGTATATTTGGTACATATAATTAATTATTTAGTGTAGCGTTAGCTAGAAATCAATTTTAACGGAACAAAATAAAATATATCAAAGTCATAAAAATTATAAAAATGCATTTCTCAAGTAGTATTGAGTGAATAAATAATTATCGAATAGAATTTACTTAAACCGTCAGAAATATATACATATAACAATTTTTATATCAAAATAAATTCAAAACATCAGGTAAACTAATAATATAATTTTTATAGTCTTAAAATGAGTATATAAAATATATCGTGACAATTGTTGGAAGTGTCGGATCAAATATCAAAATAAATGATCGTATGATAGCTTATTTAATAAGTAAATATATCTTAATGAAATATGCAAGCCTATGCATGAACTAATATGAGAATGATGTTATCGATGATATGTAGACTAACTCTAGTCTATATGAAATGTTCTCAATGATGTTTTATGAATACGCAAATTAACCTTACTTACATACGTGAATTTGATACTTGTAAACCTAGTTTACTTAAAAAATGATGAATAGTGAATCATGAATAGTGATTTTTCTCGGGGAATGAATAGTGTTTCGTGAATAGTAAAATTTTAAAATAACCTCTCAAAGTCACAAACTGACTTCAAAAACGATGAATAGTAAAATGATAAATAGTAACAAGTGAATAGTAAATTCCCGAGATGAATAGTAAATTTGAGAAATGACCTGAAATTACGAGTTGTCACATTCGCCCACCCAAAAAGGAATTCAGTCCTTGAATTCAGTTCGTGTTGGTCTCTCAGGTGTAGGGTTGGTGATGAATAACGAGGAGAGAAGACATGAAGAAGTGTCGTTACGGCTATCTATGATTAAGAGTATATAAAACATCGTGATAGAGAATATATTGGAAGAATCTCCCACAAGTATCACTTTGACTTTTTGGAATATGTGAAAATTTTGCTTGCACTAAGATTTATAAATAATCGCTTCCAACATAACATGATCCCTCCCGAATTAGACATAGTTAGCTAGGCTATGTATAATTAAGGAACGATAATGTGACGCTCGTTTGGTTGTTATAACTCTCAATGTTTAAAGAGATTTAAACCATGTCGCTCAAATGGCGCTTAAAGTCAAAGGAAGTAAAAACTTTTGTAAGTGATAACAAATCAGAAAGGAAAATAAAGTATGTTAGATGAGAATATTTCACAATGAAAGTGGCTTATCAAATAGTAAATAGTCTTAAGTCATAGAGATCCGAATAGTAGGGAAGACATAAACTTAGTACGACATAGTACATAAGGAAATAAGATCAGTAATTTCTAAACTTCTTCACCGGCCGTTGTTGATACCTCGGTGAGCTTCTCCTCCTTCTAACATATATGCTTTCCCATGAGCACCTTCAAATTGTTGACCGTGGTTTCGGGGACATTGGTTCCGATAGTGTCCTTGCTCCCCACATCCAAAACAGGTGACTATGGCTTTACCTCTACAATCCTCGGCGAGGTGTCCCGATTTTGGCATTTGTGGCACTTTGTGTGGCAAGGACCCGAGTGATGAAACTTACATCGATTACATAGTGGGTTGGTTCCAACATAACCTCTCGCCTTTGTGTTGGGGCAACAACATAAACCATTGCGCCTTCTTGTCTTCTATTCTGTTGTTATTGATGGTTAGTGTTACGGTTTTGGTTATCGTTATTATAACCTCCCTGGTCATTTTCCCATTTCCTTTTGTTGTTGCTAGTTTGGTGGTTGTTGATGGTGTAATTGTTGTTATTGTTGTTGTGGTTATTGTTTATAATGTTTTCCCTCTTCACAACTTGGGCCATGAGTTTTGAGTTATCCCGATAGACTCTCAATTGTTTGTGGATCGAAAGAAGTTACATCTCCTTGAATACATTGTGGAAGTCCTCCAATGAAGTTTTCCAGTAATTTCTCATTGTCCGAAACCATCGATGGACATAGTGCAGCCAACTTTTGAACCTCCTGATGTAGGTCTCGATGTCATAACCAATAGTCATTATCTCATAAAATTCTGTTTCTAATTTCTTCACCTCCGTGCGTGAACAATACTTCTTAGTCAACAACCTCTTGAATTGATCCTATGTGAGCTTGTAAGCATTTTCCATACCATTAGGCTGTGCATACAAATTCCACCATGACATTGCCCCATCTAAGAGCGTACTAGTAGCGAACTTCACCTTGCGTCATCCGACAATGCATAGAAGAAATACAGACTCCATCTTCTCAAACCAACGGATCATAGCAGTGACTCCATCCGTGCCTTTAAGCTTTGTGGGATCACTGCTCTTAAATTCCTTGTATGTACAATTTCGAACTCCAGATCATCCCCGGCTCAACAAAGAAGTAGTCCCAAGTACTTTCAAAGAAGAGTCGCATTTCTGGCAGCAGCAGCTATCGTTGCTCGTTCTTTCCTTAGTGCCTCGGCTATACTATCCTTTACATACTTTTGGATAGCAGCTTGTGTCATATCTGGTGCAGCTTTCTTCGGCACCATAACTCTTCAAAATAAGAGGAATGGTGAGACGTAGCAAAGTCCTATGTTAAGAATAAGCGCTCTAAAGAGATATGATAGTCTTGATAAGTTTGAGGTTATTTTTCAAAATGATTGACGGATTCCTAGGAGATGGGTTATGAGATGTCGTAAGTGCTTCAAATGTATGATGGTTTAGTGACTTAATGTGTGAATAGTGTGTAACTCGACATGTTGGTGGTGAAACAGAGGAGTGAGAACGACTTCACCCTCCTTAAAGGTTTTATCTCGGCATTCGATGTTATCAGTGATGTGTTTAGTGCTGAGTCAATTGATGTTAATATTGTGGTAGGGAATGTCAGGACATTCTCCACATTGGAGTATGAAAAAAGAATAATGGAATGGGTATCTGAAGACATCTATGTGACAATCGATTTGAAATGAAAGTAAATAACTAGCAAAATGTAATGTGATGAAACAGCATGCATAGTGAATATGCACTTATGATGAAATGGTGAGATGCTATGATGATGTAGTTATAGTCTAGGGTCAATGATGCAACCTAATTCTCTATAACACTTGCTCTGATGCCAATCTGTCACACCTCTAAATTACCTGTTTTGCAGCGGAATGGAATACCTGGGGGATGACTGCCATAGCATCACAAGCAGTTATATTGAACGACCTAAAGTGTCATTTTGAAAATACATCGTTTGATTAAGTAAAATAATCAGAGTTTACAAAACATAGGTCCCAAAAGATTTCCAAAGTACCAAAATAAGTTTGTTACAATCAAATGATAGTTAAGTGCATAAAATATATGTGAGACTCGTCAGCACAACGACTCCATGCAAGCCATAATAATATGCTAATACCTGAGATAAAACATGCTTAAAACATTTAACACAAAGGTTGAGTGAAATCCATAGGTTTAATTAAATCGTTTGAACACAATATTCGTAGTGTGAGTTACGTTGTTTCACACTCATTGTTGAAAACAAAACAACATTTATTTCACTAAGTTCATGACAACCAAAGCGTAAACCTCGTACCAATAAAAATTGGTAAAATCGTTTCATCGTAGCCCTAGTAGGTAAACTTGCCAATTTACCTTATTTATTTGAATATAGTGCGTTCGATTTCCCCTAACTGGGTCAATAAGAACGGGTGTGTTAATTCCAATAGGCCTATTCACAATATTTGCGCTCACTCGCAAGTGACTAATGGTGCATGATGTATGGACTTCAAACATGGCAATAGAATACTTAGTGACAATAAAGCATTTGGATATAGCATACAGTTCAAAGCATTTGTGGTCGGTTAAAAATATAGCATGTATCTCCCCCAAGAGTATGTAAAACAATTAAGTAATAGAAAGTGGGGCTATGAACTCACCTGATGCAATGATTATGATGGCAAAAGTGGATACTTAAAAATGAGGTGCAATCTCTATTTGCAACTTAATATGAATGATATGTTCTAATGTAAGTCATGGAACAATGTTGTGCATGCAAACTCATATGATATCCATACCACTTATACATTTGAAAATAAAGTTTATCGTAAAAAAAAAAGTTTATAACGTCTTGTCAAGTTATAAAATACTTTACGCTTATATATGTTGAAACAACATCCCACGATAGTCGTTAAATAATAAATCAAGAAATTATTGTTTAAGGTTAGATTTATGGCAAAGTTTAAGTGATCGTATATTATTCGTTATAACTTCGCTTGACAAACGGTTGAACATTTTGGAAACTAGGATAGGTGAACTCACTTTTACTTGTAGACATCGTTTTCTAAAAAGTACTCTATCAATATGAAAAACGGCTCCAAACATGGTCACTTCATGATAACCATTTTGGACTAATAAAAATATGTAAGTGTTAATACTTGTGAAAAATAGTTACGATAGCCATATTTAAAATGCGTGTAACTTGGTCGTTATAAGTCAATTTTCTACGTTTTATATATCCTTGGTTTCGTGTTAATGTATAATAATATATTTTTGATAAATCGACTCATTTAGATTATGCTTAAAACTCAATTTAGCCCCATAAAAATCCTTTGACAACTTACATTATTTCAGAAAATTAGTTTTCGTCGTTAAACTTGAAATTAACGTAACTTCTTCGTTATAAACCCGTTTTAACCCGTTCAAGCGACCACGGTTTCGTTTTAAATCCATGACCTACTGAATTTCCGATTTCATGAAAATGGACAGACCTCAATTTCATGTTGTCGAAAATGATTTTTCTAGTTCCAAGATTGTACTAAACCCTTCCAATCAACACCAAAAATATTCTAAACCTACCCTACACCTTCTTAGGGTGTCATGGGTTTCTAAACTCCATCAACAATGATAAGTTTCATGGGAATAATTATAGGATAGTTAATATTCGTTATAAGTAATAAAAACAAGTAAAAAGTGGTATGGATAATAGTATACTTGCATGTTTTTCTTACTAGATCATAAAAATACATCAAGTAAGAGTTTATAAGTGTAGGAAAAATTAGTTGAAGCTTACTTGAGTGATTAAAGAGTTTTTGAGCAAAGTTTACTTAATAATCTTGGGGTTTTTATTTCAAAACCCTAACTAGATTACTTCTAAGACTTGTTTAACACTTGGATCTTGAAAAATAATTATGGTTTCTTCTTGTTTTCTTGCTTGGCCAACCATCAACAAGGAATGGAGAGGATTTCTTGCATTTTTCACCTTTTAGTATGTGATACTATGTATATTTTGATTAGTATATAACTTGTATATTATAAATATCTAGTTAATTTTTGAGTATATGTATATTAGTAGTCAAGATATTTTATAAAATGATGACAAGGGGGTGGTCGGCAAGGTTAGAAATGGGGGATGAGGTGTATTTTGATGATTTAATGTATTGAAAGTTAAGTATAATGTATATTTGGTACATATAATTAATTATTTAGTGTAGCGTTAGCTAGAAATCGATTTTAACGGAACAAAATAAAATATATCGAAGTCATAAAAATTATAAAAATGCATTTCTCGCAAGTATTGAGTGAATAAATAATTATCGAATAGAATTTACGAAAACCGTCGTAAATATATACATATAACAATTTTTGTATCAAAATAAATTCAAAACATCGGGTAAAATAATAATATAATTTTTATAGTATTAAAATGAGTATAAAAATATATCGGGACAATTGTTGGAAGTGTCGAATCAAATATTCAAAATAAATGATCGTGCGATAGCGTTTATTTAATAAATAAATATACGTTAGTGAAATATGCAAGCCCATGCATGAACTAATATGAGAATGATGTTACTGATGATATGTAGGCTAACTATAGTCTATATGAAGTGTTCTCAATGATGTTTCATGAATATGCAGCTAAACCCTTACGGTTACGCGAATTTGATACTTGTAAACTTAGTTTACGAAAAATGATGAATAGTGAATCATGAATAGTGTTTTTTCTCCAGGAATGAATAGTGTTTCGTGAATAGTAAAATTTTAAAATAATCTCTCAAAGTCGCAAACTGACTTAAAAAATAATGAATAGTAAAATGATGAATAGTAACCAGTAAATAGTAAATTCCCGAGATGACTAGAAAATTTGAGAAATGACCTGAAATTACGAGTTGTCACATTGTGGTTTTCGGCTTCTCCCAAACGCAACCCAAACTGGGCCATCTTGGTCCCGGTTAGCTTTCCAACACCATCAATCATCCATTATCAACAACAAATACATCAAAACAACAAATCAAAATGCATACACGAGACACGACACGATACACACGATACCAAATTTGTCCTATTACATTTTTATCATTTTTAAAACTAGTTTTTAGGTTGTTTGTCCATCTTAACCCTACCAAATGGACGAACGAGACTAGAGGTGTTAGGAATTAGAAAATTCAGTCATTAAAGAGTCGGTCACCTCAAAAATATGTATTCGTTAGAAAGCTCGTAGTCGTAGTCATGTTATGTTAGAAAGTAGTTTGTTAAGTTACACCGTGGAGGACGGACGGGTCTTTTCCCATTGTATGCCTGATCCACGTTCGTAGGTGGCGTTTATTTGTAAGACACTATAAATACCCTCTACCTCCCAAGGTAGAGGGTTGGAGCTTCAATACCATTTTTCTTTGTTTCACATAGTTCCCAACTCTCTTCCCTTCTCTCTCTCTAGAACTTTCTCTCTTTAAACAACTTATACGCCTCATATGATTATGGTTTAGTGTGTTTGTGAAATCCTATATCCTACAATTGGTATCAGAGCCAGGTTTGATCACTCATCTTTCATGTTCTTTGTTTTGGTGGATTTCATAAGGTTTTTGGTGTTTTAAGTGTTTAGGAGAGTTTGAATCATTTGGACAAATTCTAGTGTTAAAGTTTGAATTTTGCTTGTACTTTTGTGTTTAGGATTATCATATGTGTTTATGTTTTGAATTGGAAGGCTTAAATCCTTGTGGTTTGGTTGTTTTTGATTGATAAAGTGGTTATTTGTGAAAGTTAAAAGCTTAGTTGAGTCTCGGAGTTTTGTTTCTTCGCGAGTTGCTGTTTGTTATTGAAGTTGGTATATGCGACTTGGCTATTTAGCGAGTTGACTCGTTACGACTGGGTTCTAAGCGAGTTGTTTATTTGCGACTTGAGTTCTAAAGCTAATTTGGTTATTAAGCCGAGTTGTACAAAATTAGCGTTAGTTTAGTTTAGCGACTTGGTGGTTAAGCGAGTTGTCTCGCTTGTGACTTGCTATTAAGCGAGTTGTCTCTATATGCGACTTGGCTATTAAGCGAGTTGGTTCTTGCTTAATTTGTTTCTTTAAGCGAGTTGGTTGTTTAGCGAGTTGATAACTAAGCGAGTTGACTGCTTAGCTACTTGTCTATTGAGACTTGTTACTTCTCCATGCTACATTTTTACGGTTGTTCTTTTGGTTTAGTAAAATCCTATGAAAGAATCAATTTCCCGGTTTAATCAAGGAATAGTAAAATCCCGTAGAACTTGTAATCATGTCAAACATAGTACGTACTATCGTTTCTTCGTAGCCGAGGATGCTCAAGCCGCCGGATCGATACTCGTCCACCTATGCTTGACAGAACCGATTATGATTCATGGGCTCAACGAATCGATTGTACTGTCTGGAAAGGAAAATGGGGTCAACATTCTCAAATCCATTGATGAAGGACCGTATTAGATTGAGACTACAAGAGACATAATTGATACTGCCGCAGATGGAACAATGATCTTTGGATTGGATGCACCAAAGACGTATGATGAGCTCAGTGATAAGGAGAAAAAGAGATTCGATGCCGATATCGTGGCCTCAAACATCATACTACTGTGGTCTTCCAAAAGACATCTACAAGCTGATCAATCACAACACCGGCCAAGGCGCTTTGGGATAATGTCAAGATGCTTCTCTCGTGTTCAATTAACCAAGGAAGACGTAAAAATCACAACTCTATGATGAGTTTGAGCATTTCAAGATGAAACTAGATGAGAGTGTCTATGAGTACTACGTGAGATTCCATAAGCTTGTGAATGATATGAGGAACATCAAAATAACCATGCCAAACATTCATTGAATTCAAAGTTTGTAAACAACATGAATCCCGAGTGGCACAAATTTGTCACCTCTGTGAAGCTAACCAAAGGATTAAAGAATACCAACTATGAGCAATCAGATGCCTTCCTTCTTCGGAATGAGAGACATGCTATGTTTGAGAAAAGGATTCTAACAGTTCAAAACCAACCTGTAGCACACAAGCTCACCAAATGACTCTACAGCTTTCTATACCAATGTGGGTATCACAACCAAAGCTTCTCAATTCATACCCATGGGTAATGGTAATCACAAACTCATTCCCGATCCGAGATTCAAGCAAGTAGATGCTGATGCGCCATGGGACACTTCATCAATCAACTGGCTCTTATGGTTAAACAAAACTTGACCCTTAGCCCACATACCGACAATCTTCACACTAACAATGAGATCGAATCGCATCCAATCTTCACAATCATGCTGTTGTCGAGATGGAAAAGTTATGATGCAACCAGCCTCAAGGAAGACAATATGAACAGGGAAGAGGTGGAGCAGGTGGAGGTTATATTGCAAATTAGAATCACGGAAGGAATGGAAATCAAGGTCAAGATAAGCCAATTAAGTGCTACAACTGTGGTGGTGATGGACATATAGCAAGGAACTGCACATCTCCAAAACGCCCTCAAAATGCGAGTACTTCGAGACAATATGTTACTTGTGCAAGCTCGTGGATAATGGTGCAACTTTGGATGAAGAGGAGTTGTTGTTTCTTCCTGAGGGAAATGCCAAGACATATGATGCAGATGTGGATGAGCGTACCAATTCAGAGATAGGTCACAATCATCGAATGCCTTTCAAGTCGCCGATCGCGGATGCATAATGACTCGACGCCGATGATGAACCTACAAAGACACAAACAATCTTCATGGCTAGCATCTCACCTATGGTCTCTCCAAAGGTCTCTCTACCACAACAAGTCGGTCCATCCAAAGACAAAATCATTTCAGAGCTATTAAAACTATATGATGATGTTGATGAGCAAATGATGCATGATAAAGTACAATCTCTTGAAACCTATGAATCAGATATTGATGATGAGGATAATAGCAATATCACCGTCCCATATGATCAATATGTGAAGCAAAGTGAAAGTGAGGTTGTACCAAGTAATGCATCTTTGGTATGTGCTAAAACACATATAATTTCATTATCAAAACTGACCCAAATTAACCAAGAAAGAGCCGTTTATTGCTAATATTTGTGTGTTTCTTGAGTTTTTGCGCAAAAAGTGTACGGATATGACAAAACACACAAAAGAAGCCAAATCGCATCTAAAATCCGAAAGCACGAGATTAAGAGAGCTAAAGTCGGAGCCTAAGGTCGAATTGTGCTTTTGTGAAGATTTCTACTCTCTGAGGATGATTTTTGAAGATACGATCAAGTTTGAAGAATTGTCAGAAATAGTCCCTGAACTTGCATCAAATGGCAAAATCTACCCTCAAGTTTCAGAATTGGCAAAATCAGCCCTTGGTTTATTAAAGAATGACAAGAATGATCCTTCAAAGACATTTTCTAATTTACAGCTTTGGTCCCTGGAATTTCAGAGGTTACATCTTTAGTCCTTATGGTTGCTCATGGATTTAACACTAGTCCAAATCCAATCCATTATAACAAACCCTTGGTCTAAATATCCCTAAGCCCAAACCAACTAGTCCACCCGTTTACCCGCTTAAACCCGGTACCCATTTATATCCTATACCCGGTCTCACTTAACCCGGTCAAAACAAACCAAAATAAACTAAAAAAAATCCTAGGCGCCAAAAAACACCCCCAAATCCCCGTGATCCCACATGAACCCTAAAACACCCTCGCGCCCAATTCACCAAATTCACTATCATTAAGGGTAATTAAGTAAATTCCCTGACACATACTGACAACATGACATGTGCTCAGTGCCATGTCACCAATCCGTGTGTTATCTCACTTAATCCCTGCTCTCGATTGGTGCAAGCAACGTGTAAACATTAATCCAATGGCTTAGATTGATTGGATGAGGTGTAATAAAGATCCAAGGGTTGAGAGATGCTCAGAGAAAGCACACTATCAGCCTGGATCCTTCTCAAGACCTCAAACTCAAGTATAAATAGGACCCCGATCAGCATTGGATTAATGTAGAGTAGGAGTAGAGTAGTAGTTTTATTTTCAAGTAGTTTTTAATATTTTCAATATTTCAGCTTTTAATTCAAGTAGTTAAATTCCATTTTGTACTCAATTTTTATTATCAATATACTCATTTAGCTTGAATTTTCATTTTAAATCAATTTCGTTTTTATGATTACATTTGCTGTTATAATTTCACTTTAGCTTAAACAAACTTTCGCTACTCAGTCCTCACTCTCATTTATTTCACTAGTCAACAAAAAGTCAAATCACATATTCACATGGTGAAGCTGATCCGAATTGCTAATATGGAGTTGGATTGGGGTTGGATATTGTTTAGATGTGGGGTTGAGATCAGATTTAGAATAGTGGTTATTAGTTTTTCATTGGCGGTGCCATAGTAGCTGGACATTTGTGAGTGCCATTTGCTTTTACATTCAATCTACGTTAGATCAGCTTAATTTTGCTACTAGTGTTTTTAGCTTAATGTACCTAGTTATAATTAGCTTAATTGATTATTGCTTATGTTGGTAGTAGCTTTAGTTCATCATTTGAATATTTCCGTATTAAGGTAATATTAGACAGTTAGAAAAGGAATGTTTGGATCAATTGTTACAGATGAGTTAGAGGTTAGTATTATGGTTGTTTACTGTTGCATTAGCTTTACCTAGGTTCATTTAGTCAGGTTTGATCAAAAATTTGCATCCTAGAAACACATAAGTCAAAATTCAGTTTTAATCCTACTTAATCTGCATAACAGTTAGGATTTTAATAGCATTAGCTTGCATTTAGGATCATAATCCATTAGTATAGCTTATTTAGGTCTTATTTCATCTTAAATCATCACTTTCAATCCAGTTTTGAGAATCAAAGTTCAAATTGGTCAAAAATCAGTTTCTGTGTCAAAAGTCAAAAAGTAGTAAATCCAGTTTTTGCAAAACTTTCTGGATTTTTCATGAATTCAGTTCTGATCCAAATTAAGTAAGATTTTGGGTTTTACAAGTTCAGTTGGTCTAGTTTCTAAAACACATTTTTGTGGAATTTTTGGAAGTACTTTTAAGCACTTAATCAGCTGCTCAAGAATACCTCATATACCCTGTTTCACACTCAGCTAATACTGAGTGTGAGCAGCCTTTATTGCAAACCTTGCAAAGGAGTCAAACTAGCTTATTAGGTTCCCAGATTTGGTTTAGTTATAGTCCGTTGGTGGTCTTGAGTTCTCTATTTCTGGTTTTCAGTTTGGAGCTCTAGAATAGCTTATAAGGTAGCTTAAAGTAGAGGCCATTAGCTGTTTTCAACTTAGTAATCAATTTGGTCAAATCATTGTAGATTGCTCATTAGAGGTTTAGACTAGTTGAATTAAGTTGATTTTGAGTATATTTAGCATACTTTAGCTTCTGCTTCCATTTTGTGATCATTAGTGCTTATTAGCTTATTATTAGTGCTTATTTGCAAGGCAGTTTCACTACAGCTCCCATTTCTTGCACACTAGCATAGGTTTTGATATTTTTCATAGATTTAGAATAATATTTTAGACTTTTCCTGAATTTTTCATAATTTTTAGTTACTGTTTACTATTTTTCTTGATTTAAATCAGTTTTTAAGGCATTTTATATAGCTTTTATTACAAATAAATTATAAAAGCTTCAAAAAAATAATTTTTCATTTTTCTTAGATTAAGATAAATATAAAAAGCAAAAAAATAATTTTTCCAGATTTTTTCTAGTTTAATTTGTAATTTTTAGCCATTTAATTAGTTTTAAATAGTTTTAAATTCATAGAAAATAGAGAAAAGTTCAGAAAAATACAAAAATAGTTTTGAAAAGTCTTTTGAGTTATTTTAGATTTTTGAAAAATAGTTTCATAATTTTCACCATTATTTTTATAATTTTTAGTATTTTTAATTAGTTTTTAAAAGTTTAAAATTAGTTTTTAATTCAAATAAATTCCAGAAAAATCATAAAAATTAATTTTAAATCATATTTAAGTTTCAAATTGCATTTTTAGTTTAAAATATTTTTAAATTATTTTTAGGACTTATTTTGGTATTAGTTGCATTTTATTTAAGTTTCATTTTAGTTTTATTCGCAGTATTTAGGATTCCCGTAGTGTAATTTCCCTTTTATGCTTCCCTTGCCCCGTAGTTTAGAAAACATCATATTATCCCCTTTTCCCATTCAAATCCAGATAATCGCGACGTGAGTTGGAAATTCCATTCAACCTCGTCGGAACGATCTCTGCTCAAACCTAACACGCTTTGAGTTACCCGTATACTACACACTCTCTATTATTGGTTTCCCACGAATCAATTTTTGGCGCCATCACCGGGGAGCGCTTGTAGCGAAGTTTTCGTATTCCGTCTCAATCGCTGCATTTGAAGATCCTTCCCCGAGTGAAGTTACCGCTTTTTGTATCTTTTTCAAAAAAACCAAAACATCTAAAAACACCAAAACATTCTTCCTAGAGTGTTTACAAAACCATAAAAATTAAAAACCAACAAAAGAAACTGAAACGTCAACGTTACGCCGCTCACCTTGAAGGTACAACCTATACACGGGTATAAGGAAAGTCTTGACATTAAATTGCAAAGCTAAGAACGATCCACTCTTCGTTCCCTCGCCTACAGCTGCATTTCTTTTGAGAGCTACCGAGCACCAGTTGACGCGACGGTTACAAAAATATTGTGTTTTCAAAGTTTTTTTTTTAATTATAAAAACCCAAAAAGATTTTCCTTTTCAAAATTTGTTTTAAAAACCCAAAAATATTCTTCTTTACCCTCTGATTTGATAATTCTTTCCTTTTATCCCTCTTTTATGATTAATTCTCATGGAGTCTCAAAATTTCTTTCAACCTTATTGCTTTAATTGTAGAGATTTATTAAAAGATGATTCAATTTGTGAACGTTGTTTTTGCAAAGGGTGTGGATTTTATCGCGAATCTTGTATGTGTTGCCCTTTGGAAGAACCCACCGGGGGTATCGAGGACGTTTCATTCGATTTTGAAGAAAGATTTGAGCAACATCAAAACAACATTGAAAGTATGTGTAGAACTCTCTTAAGTCTAATTCAAGCTCGACAATGTGTTAATGAAGAACCCGTCCAAGTTACTAAGTCAATCACACTATTCCGTAGCTACCCGAAGAATCCACCGAGGATTACGGAAACGATTTCTTTGAACGTCATGCTTTTCTTAACAACGTTGAAAAATTTGAAGCCTTGTCGAAAATTTTGAAACATACATTGATGAACCTCGATTCCTAACCCTCTCCTGAGAGAGATGGAACATATTTCTGAACCCGAGGTGACTCCCGTTTGTACTCTCGACTCTCATCCGAAGAATTCTAGAATCGATCCTTATCTTTCACGCATTCGTCGCTACGAGTTCGCCAAATTACAAATGTAACGCAACGAAATTATGAGGTTAAAATGATTTCTAAACAAAAGAAACGGAGACCACAACGAAGTGGTGGAAATTGCTAGCTCTAAGAGCACACCACTTGTCCCACCTCCCAAAACTTCAAAATATAATCCCATTCCCGCTTTCGAGCCTTTCATTTCTGACCCTTCCCCTTCACTCAAGCCGGTTGAGAGAAGTGACATTCTTTTGGAAGAGGTCGATGATTCTATTTCTTCAAACATTGTTGAACCCGTTGACTCTCTCATAATGGGGACGAGCTCTTAGTACTATTCCTGAAACGGAATCTTCTTGTGTTGAGAGCCTTATCCCAATCCCAAGAGAGTTCGAGGTTGTAGATGATATTTGTGATGAGCCTTCTCTTGATATTTCAAGCGATCATGATGAGATGTTCTCTGATTCCGATAACGATTCTTATGGAGACATCGATTTCGTCGATGATTTACCTTCTGAACCCGTCAACATAGAAGAAGCAAACGATTTTGAGCCGGAAGATGAAGAGATTGAGCCCGATGATATTCAGATCGAGGATGAAGCATTACGTAAAACATTGTCGAATGTTCATCTTCTCATTTCTAAGATTGAATCCTTAAACGATAATTCAAGTTCGCCTCCTATCTCCGTTAAAGATAGCGACTTCTTACCCGAGCTTGAGATTTTCCGATTTGATGAAGAGATTAGTGGCTATCCCACTATTGATGATGTTTATCCTTCGATTCTTGAGCGATTCTACTTCAAGGTTGATATGAGCAAGGTTTTGAACGAGATTTTCTATACTCCGGCTAACGACCCGATCGTTGAAGATGCTTTTGATGACCCAATACCATCGGGTATTGAGGATGCCGTTAATGATCCCGAGGGGGATATGGTTGTTCTTGATGGTTTTCTTGAGACTCCTCTCTCTAATGAGTCCACCATCACTTATCCCGTTGAGCCGACATGTGAAGACAAAATCTTTAAACCCGGGATATGCATTGATGAGCCTTTTGTTAAAATCATTTCTGGAGATAAGGATCCTCGGATGGATGCCTTCATTTGTGAGCCTAAACCTCTTATCCTTTACCATGAGCTCCCATTTTCTTTGGAGTATTCTCATGTTGATCCGTCATCCTTTCGTACGCCCGCAAAACCGCCGGATGATGGATCATTCTTTCATGATATACCTTATATGCCTTATCCACCCATTTTCTTCTCCACCCAACCCACCCAGTCTCATTCTTTCGGGAATGAGGACACCGTTTTCGACCCTGGTATCCTTACCACTTGTTTTCCCAAGGACAACTGAATTCGGGGACGAGTTAGGCTAGCGACTCGGTGATCAAAAACAGTAGCGCTTCGTGGGAGGCACCCCATGCTTATCTCTATCTTCTTTCTATTTTCTAATAAGTGAAGGGGTTAGCCTCTTCGATTTCTCGTGTTTGGTTGTTTGTGATGTTGTGTAGGATTTTCCCGATATGAAGACTCTCGTGCTCGAAGTTTGTCTTTTCTCCATTCGAGTTTCATGATCGCTATCGATGGAAATCCGATATCCGAAATCTTATCGATTAACGTTTATCTTTTAGCATACTTAATAAACGGCTTTTAGATTTTCGTGATACCCTTGCTTTTAAACATTGAGGACAATGTTTCGTTCTAGTCTGGGGTAGGGTAATCTTCGATTTGATTTGACCGCACTTGCTTATTTTTGTCGTATACTCTCGCAAACCCGTTTTTCCTTAGAAAAATTGTGCAAAAATGAGCAAAATTTAAAAAATTTTTGTAAGCTTTTGTTAGTTTTATGATCGAAAAGTCCTTGCGAGTTTCTTAGAAGCTTCTTTAAATATGCGTTTTCTTGAAAAAGCCTTTGCTAATTGCTTAGACAAGAGGCTATAAAATGCTATTCTAGCTCACAAGGCCAAGAATTTGCAAGTCTCCCTAAGTGATTTTAAATAATGCGAAGCTTAAAAAAGAATTTGCTTGTTTCTAATAAGTGACTTTAAAAATGCGAGACTTGAGATTATTTTACGAAGCATTAGCTAAGTTAATATATGTTTTGACACCTTGTTGACTTTTCCACGGTGAGAGTAGGAATGGAATTCTGACTTGACCAGCGTGTTGAGCCTAGCTTGTTCCCTTAACCATAGATAATCTAAAAATTATCGGCTAAGCATCCCCGGATCTCATTATTTGGGATTTTAAATTTGCGGAGATCGAGAAATGATAGAGTTACTTATGAGTTTAGATGCTAAGCATGGAGTAGTTGGTTCTCTTTAGAGCCCATCGAAGGTACTTATGGCTTTTTGTTCCCACAAAATTGTTTCACCCCATATCTGTTGAATAAATAATTAGAGATGTTGAGTTTTTGGCGATAGTTAGTTCTTTATTCTTCTTTTGAGAATCTTTGCCCATGAGAGTTGGGTACACATCAAGGTAATCGGCTGTTAAGTGTAATAGACAACCTGATTCTCGATAGTTTGTCGCTATTGTTTCTATTGTTATAAAAGCCGTAGGATTCGGAGTTTGGCACAAAAATTAACATGAATTAAAGCCCAAATGTATTAAAGTTGAAAAATCCAAAGCCATAAAAGTTGTCATAGACTTCCAAAAGGCAGAGGAAAATCCAAAGTCATAATAAGACTTCTCGATAAAACGTAATCCCGTTGAGTTAGTGGTTGAAAAGACCAAGGGCCTAAATTGCAAAAATGCAAATGTGCTGAAATAAGTGTTAAGCCAAACTTTGAATCCGGGAGATTTCTCCTTAAATCATGCGAAATTAGGACCTTGATGTGGACCTCATTCTTGTGTGAAGTGGTTTTCGAGGGAAGATGGATAACTAATTAGCGACTTAGCTTTATATTTTTATCGGAATAAAAGTTATCGAAACGAGAAATTTGAAGAAATTCAATTCTCACAAAAATAAAAAAATCTAGAGGAAAATAGGAAAATGGGAGCAAAAGGTAATTACACAAGTAACTTCCATGGGTAGTGTTAGAATCTAGAATCATATTTAACAATGATTTCGATTTTACGCTTAGTTTGGGAATTTGTGAAAAATCAGGGACGATGTATTCTATCCCAGATGGTCACTTCCAGGTTGTGTTTCCTACTCCGTGATCCTAACGTGTCGCTTGAAAAATGTTGGAGTTATTGATCGACATGAAAGTTCAACAAACCGTCACTCATAATCGGAATGTGCTTAATCGTAATATCTATACATGTGAATTAAAAGGTAAACGGGGCGCTTTTAGAATTAAGGCTTTCTTAATCTCTTTTGAGGAATCTTTGCTACTTTTCATAGGTTTAGTAGAAAGAGATTGAAATCCTTGGTTTTAGAAGCGTGAGTTGATTGCATTGCGTGGGGACACGACAATGGTCTCGTTGTACCAAGTAATGCATCTTCTGCAGTCAATGATGATTATACTTTTAATGAATACACTGCATGTGCCCCTGATGATTCTGTTATCTCTCAACTGAATGCTTATAAAGAACAAGTTGCTATTTATGAACAACGTGCTAAGTTTAAGTTAACCACCCGTGAGCAGGAAAAGGATGACCAAATGCGTACAATTATTAGAAAAAGTAATTTTAGAGAAGGAGTATTATAACAAGAGTTAAAATCCTTACAAGAAAAGCTTTCTAAAACTGCTAAGCAAAAACAAGAACTTCAAGAAAATGTTAAAATGCTTAAGCAAGAATTCAATGCTAAGGAATCAAAACTTTTGAATGATTTTTCCAATCTAAATACTTTGAAAAACAATCTTGAAAATAAGTTGTACGTACAAGGGAATACCATTCAGACTGCTCACTTGATCACTAAAAATAGAGTCTTAAGCGATAAGCATAGCATTCCCCTTGTTGTGAACCTAACTCTGAGGTTGTTAAAAAGGCTAGAGCTGCTCATAATGTAATCTATGATGGCAATGAGATTCTTAAACCTAGACAGAAACCTAGTTGCGTTGAGTGCACTAAGGAAGATAGAAAATTAGATGATGCATCTAGGGAGAAAATGAATAAGAAGCTTGAAGATCATGAATGTAAAGAGAATAACATAACGATCAAACCCCATGATTACAAAAAGGAAAATTGGATTTCCTTGAACAAGTTTAAGCCTCAAACGTTGTTAACACTTGAACAAGTGTTCTGGAAAAAGGATTTTGATAAGCAAAAAGCAGAGAATCTTGTTGTAACAAACTCTCCCCTTAGGAAAATGCCTTCAGCGACTGTGTATCCTCCCAACACACCAATGCATTTAGTTCCTAGAACTATTGCAACTAAAAGCAAGACCTTAATCAGTCAATATGTTATTTTTCAATTATTTGTTGATTTTGAGAAAACTTGTAAGAAAAGGATCACACCCATCGGGATAACTGAAGGGGAAAGGGGTTTTGAGCAAACTAAAGAATGCTATTTAACTGAGGTCATGCCTTTCTTTAAACAACTAAAAGATCAATTTGAGAGTCTTAAAAAGAGGATGGATTCAGATATTAAAGAAATGGAAAAGGAATTTGATGCAATGTTAGTTGAGGTTAGTGACTATGAGCGAGAATTAAAATATAATGAGATTGAGAGGAAGAACTTGCATACACTTAATGAGAATCTTATTTCTGAATGTATTACTCAAGATGTGTTTTACACTGCTACGAATTTTTCCATTAATGCTTCCCAATTTTATGAATTATCTGTTGCTCTGAAAGTCTCCCATGATCGTGTCATTGAGCTTGAAAAGATTAATTCTAAACTAAATGAGAAAATTGATTAGGATGATCACGATAATTTGGTAAAACATCTTTCTAAACTAGAAGTTGAACATTTTGATTTACATCTAAAATATCAAAATCTTAAAGAAAATGTCAAAACCTTAAATATCAAGACATCCTCAGATGTTCCAGAGTTTGATGCAGTTTTTTAGATAAACAAACGTGACGAACAGATTCAAGCTCATTGTAACACGATCAAAAAGTTGAAAGCCCAAATCTCTCAATTAAAGGGTGAAAAGAACAATGTGACTGGATCACAAATGCCTCTTCCTTTTATATTCTCTATTCTCAAACTTTTCATCTTCAAAACTTGGTTACTGCTTTACAAAAGGAAAACGAGAGTTTTCTAGAAGAAAATGAAAAGGTCATACGTCACTTTAAAGATTTATATGATTCAATGAAAGTCACTCGTGACAAAAACAATAAAAAAATAACGTCCTTACAAAAAGAAATTAAGAATCTGAGGAGTCAAGAAAAAGGGAAACTGCCACTTGTTTTTAATGAGAATGTTGCATCAAGGTCATCCTCATACTGCAAATATAGTGTGACTGTCAAATACATTCCTCCTCATCTTAGGAATTATGAACTTGTTTTTCATAACTATTGTGCTCACCTTAAGGATAGTCTAGAATGTCTCCGTGAGATTGTGGAAGAGGATTTCATAAATAAGCCTCTGGATAGAGAAATTAGGTTTGCTTGCTTTCAGGCCAAACGGTCTCGTGGAGTCGCTAGAATGTTTAATTGCAACATGTCCTAAATCCTTAGGTGCGAATGGAAAAGCTGTGATGCCTTGTTCTATGCCTAGTGCCAAGCATTCAAACCATTCTATGCACAGTGTTAGGAAAGTGAACACTAATGTGCCTTCAAGTAGTTCGATCCTTGCACGCGTAGTTCAGAATGCAAAAGTAGATCAATCCACTAATGTTCCCATAATTCCCTCTACAGAGTAATCGACATAAAAGCAAGCGGGTCAAAGCCTCCAGGCAATACCAAGCAAGATAGGACCTCGCAAGCTAAGAGTGTGCATTGGAAGAGAGTAGAAGATCACCATAGGAATATTAAGTTTGATTTGAATAAAATGAATTGTGTTGATTCTAGTATTAGCTCTAAGCGTACTAAAATTAATGCGAATTCTGCTACTTTTGGCAAAATATGTAATGATTATTGTGTTGTTTCTGTTACTAATTATGAATGTGGTGTGAATGATTTGTCTAATGCTGTTAAATACCCTGTTAAAACTGCTAATGTTAAAAATCAAGCTAAGAAGGCTAAAAGGCAAAGGCGAAAGAAAGTTAGAAAATAGTGGAAACCTATAGGAAGAACATTTAGTAAGATAGGTTATCAATGGATACCTTTTGGCCATAAGTTTAATCACTTCTGTCCTCAATCTTCTAAGACAATGCCCACTAGAAAATGGATGCCTACTGGTAGAACTATTCCCTTAAGAGGTGAACACAATTTGAATAGGTCGAATACGGACATTAGCACTGCATCTATTTTTGATGATTCCATTGTTTCTACTCCTAATGTGGGTGTTCCAATCACTGTTACTAACCAAGTGGAACCCATTATTGCATGGGGTTCCCATTTATCAAGTTATCCATTCTTGTCTGTGTTCAACTGCAGATCGTTCAAATCGTTCTGCGGTACCTGGACTCGTGTTGTTCAAGCATATGACCGAGACCGGTCGCTGCTCATGAACTTCGTGAGTAAGTTCATCGGGACTGTTAGATTCAGGAACGCATCATTTCGTGCAATTATGGGTTATGAAGATTATGTTGTCGGTGATAGTGTTATCTCCGGGGTATATTACGTAGAAGGTCTTGGTCATAACTTATTCTCTCTGTCGGACAATTCTCGTGATTCTCGATCTAGAAGTGGCCTTCAGAAAACATACTTGTTTCACGTGAGAACTTGATGGTAAAGAACTTTTAAGAGGAACTCGTTGTTCAAATCTATACACCATCTCTATCGAAGATATGATGAAGTCTTCCCCAATTTGCTTGTTGTCAAAGGCTTCAAAACAAAGTCATGGTTATGGCATCGTCGTCTCAATCACTTGAACTTCGGCACCATCAATGATCTCTTCAGAAAGGACTTAGTTGTAGGTTTACCTAGACTAAAGTATGAAAAGGATCATCTTTGTTCAGCATGCCAATTGGGAAAAAGCAAGAAGTATGCCCACAAACCCAAACCTACAAACTCCGTTACAGAAGTTCTTCATACAATTCACTATTGTTGCCTTAAAAAATGAGCTTAGGAAATCTATTGGAAATAGGGTGAACACTAAGTTTGCAAAACCATCAACCTTGGGAAAGCCAACTTTTCAGAACAACTCAAAACGCATCAGTAGTTAGGAGCCTAATGCTTTTAGAACTGAAAGATTTAAACCATCGAAATCTAAGCTTGACTCCTAAGTTGATGCGAATACTGTTTTGTCAAAACCAGTCACTTCACTATTTCATTCCGATATGATGAATAACAATCCCCAGCTTAATGTTCATAGCCCTAGGAGTTCATCTAGTTCTTATAAGAAGCATCAAATGACTGATCAATCCCCTAAGAAACAAACTAATTACAAAAGGACCAACATTCAAAACAGGGAAGTGGCTACATCCAAATCTACTAGCAGTTGCTTCAAATGGATTCCCACTGGTAGATTATTTAAGTTTTCAGGATCCAAACGGACTTACATACCTAGATCTTGCCTTAAGTGGATGCCCACAGGAAGACTCTTCAAGAATATTGAACCTAAAGGGATTTCTATTAATGACACTCCTAGATCAATCTGCGGCAACATCCAATAGTGAAGTTACTCATGTCACTAACTCATCTATTTGCAATACTACATGTGCTTCTAGTGCAAAGTGTCCTCACTCTTTTCGTGTACAATGCTCAATTCAATCATGAACATCATGACTTGGTTTCCATCCGAAATGAAGATTGCTCACTCAGGAATTGTAGCTTGTCAGAATTGATGTACTTCGTACTTTGAATCCTGTTCGCCTTGAATCAGGACTCGTTCTCATGAATCAGTGTACAAATTAGTTTTCACTTAAATTAAAAAAAATAAAAAAATAAAATAATATAAAAAAAGATATATATATATATATTTTCTTTAAATCAAAATCATTTTTTTAATTATTAATTTAATCTTTACCCACAATCTGATAAAAGATGTATCTCTTGTAATCGATAACATCTACAGTCCTAGAAATATCATTCAATAATGACACGGGTCCATATATGAAGTTCGAACAAAAGATATACTCTAGTTTTATAATGAGGGGTTTGAATTCAATCAATGTTCATTGGTGACATTGATTGAGGGGGAGAATATTTCAAGTTAGCTCGTTATCTCTGTTTCACTCTGCATCATTGTTTGATATGTATTGTGTGCCGATGCATGTTTATGTCATGTTTCGTTATGCCCTCTGTGTTAGATAGCTTATCTATGTTGTGTCACCTTTGGTACTTGTCATATTATTCAACATGCTTTTATCCACTGTATTTGCATGCAATCTGATAAGTTCAAGGACAGAAAATGTCAATAGCACAAACTTAGATAGGTAGCGACTTGCTTTAATCAGGGATAGCGACTTGGCTTTTCTAAGGGGTAGCGACTTGGCCTTTATCTTTACTAGCGAGTTGCCTTTTCTACACAAGTACAGGGACTGAAAGTGTGAACTTTTTAACTTGAAAATCCATTCTTAAACCATAGCGACTTGATTCACGATTACATATTTTCAAAAACACAAAAGTTTTTTTTTCTCTCTCGTGACCATTTCCTGCTAGCGACTTGCTTGTGGTAAGACAATCTCAACGTTTTTGATTCATATCATGTAGATTATATACCTCCCCTAACTCAGTTCTATTAATAGATTCCACTGTTCACTTGATCCTCGGCAAACTGACCCCCTCATTTAGGTTTGTTAATGGATTCGCTTAAATGGGATCACTTGACATGCTTTTGATGGTTGTTTAGGCTTAATAGGATAGATTTGATGGTGAAAATGTTGATTTAAAAGGTTGCTTTTGCGCGTATAGTTGTATTATTTGTTTGAGTAGGTTGTGTAGGGATCCTATGATTTTGTTTGTGCTTGTGGTTGATTATACTTGTTCTGTGTAGCGACTTGATTGAGTTATTGTAATGGTTATAGATGTTGATTGGATTGTGGTGTTATGCGTATGATTTGTCAAGATTCATGGTAGCGACTTACCTGATAAGCATAGTGTTCTTGGTAGCGATTTGGTTCATAGATTCCTCATGGCGACTTGTGGTATTCTTATACATTCATGCTAGCAACTTGGTGATATGATTTGTAGCGACTTGGCCTTGTATCTTTTGATAGCGACTTGTTTTGGTCAAACTGTGTGAAGCGACTTGTCAATTATTTCATGCTAGCGACTTGGTTCAAGTTTACTTGTAGCTATTTGTCTTGACAAAATTTCTCTTAGCGACTTGCTATAACTCTTTTGGTCTAAGCAATTTGTATCTGGTTCCTCTTGCAAAGAACTTGATTTGACAACTTGTTTTTTTGAAATTTGTTATAACACTTCCTTAATAGCAACTTGTCTCATGAAATCCTACTATAGCAACTTTGTTCTTCACAATTTTGACTCAAAACAACTTGTATCTTGAAAAATTTGTCAAAATAACTTGTTATTTCGAAATTTACTAAAGCTACTTAATCTGTTTCCTAAGCATGTCAATCTGCTTATTGGTAATCTGTCATGTTTGCTACTCGTTATGCTTGTGTCACGAGGTTGCATTAAAAGTTGTTCAGCCAACCTTGTCTAATCTAACATGCTCTCGTACACTATGGTTGTCTCAGGTGTCTCTATAGAATTTCCAATGGCTAACACAACCTCATCCGAGAACCTTGCTACCTCTACTCCATCCATAGTTCTCACAGACAATGAAATTCTTCCAGAAGATAAATGGGTAGAAATAGGAAAAAGCAACTGCTATGTGGACACGGAAAGACTGCAACAAAATCCAATCTTCAAAGTGGCTATTGATATTCTTAAAAACACTAATTTCTTCAGTGCCATGACCAAGCAATGCACGATCCCTTCCATTTACTTGCAACAATTTTGGAACACCATCACATGGGACAAGATCACTGCCACTTATTCCTGCAAGCTTGATGAGAAGGAATTTGAAATCACATATGACAATCTCAGTATGGCCCTAGGAATCACACCATGTGACCCTACCAAACAATCTGTCCCTCCACCTAATGCGGAAGAGCTAATAATCTTTCTAATTGGTTTGGGTTATCAGGTTGGCATAACAAGGGCTTCTGATATCATCACCGGACACATGTATCAACCTTGGAGAGCCATGACAACTATTTTCAACTTATGCTTATCGGGCAAAACCTCAAGGTTCAATAAAGTAAGGATACCTATTCTGCAAATCCTATGGGCTCTCGTCAATGGGGTGAACATCAATGTCTCGGAACGTATTTGGGAAGAATTCTCGTTGTCAATGCACACATTCATCACCGATAGAACAATTTTTCAGAATCAAGCTCTAGGAAGAAAGAAAGTTCACAAACTTGTGATTCCTAGCATCAAATTCTCGAAGCTTGTCATCCAGTACTTGCAACAGACTCATAACTTCAATCCTAGGAGTGAATCAGTCCTCCATAATGCTAAGGATGAATTTGTTCTGGGTAACCTCAAATATGTTGCTAGAGGTGTTAATAAAGAGATCTTTGATTGCCAATTCCCGATGTTCTTCTCGACGATATTAAGAAGACTGACCACTTCAAATTATACAAGAAAAGGGCATCCAGATCCAATGTTGATGACTCTCCCATTCAATCACAATCCAAAGATACAAAGTCCACTTCCAAGATACAAAGACCTCATATGTCGCCCTTCCTAAGAAGAGAGACATGATCACAACCCACCGACATTTCAAAGACGAAGGTAAAAGGAAGAAGAAAGATGTTGGAAAGGGGAACGTTTAAGGAACCGAGGTTTCAAGGGGATACGAATTTGATTGATGAAGACATGGTCGCTTTGGTAAATGGAATTAAACAAAGTTTTGAAAGCCAGAACATGAGACCACCAGTGGAAGGAGTTACAATAAGAGAACCTGAGCCTGCGCCACGACAAACAACTCCTTTCACTCAAGACAAAGGAAAAGGGATTGCTGAAGTGGAAGTGAACAAGCCGCTCACATGCTTCGACCATCTCTTCTCCACCATCCGAACTACCACCCAATTTAAGTCAAGAAAAGAAGTGTTGAATCATCTTCACCAAGAACAAACGGATTGGAAAAGGAGGTATCTGAAACATAAGAAGAAAATCCTGCATCAAGTGATACCCAATCTAATCAGAATGATGATGAAGAGTTGCGAAAGACTCACAGAGAACCTTGAGTCAAGATCCGATGAAACCTGTGCATATGGAGGAACCTAACATTTCTACTGGTTCTCTATCCTCTTTGAAGAACCTAGATACTGACTTCTTTGGTGATCAATTCTTAAATGACAAACCTTCGCATAATCGAGACTCATAAGCCTAATGATGAGAAAGAGGAAGCCGAGTCCATGTACACGTCAAGATCTAGCAAGACACATCTACCGGCCCCACCGATGTCTCCACCTACTCTACAAACCAACATCCACCACCGATCCTCGCTAAAATTCTATCACTTGTTCAAGTGGTTACAAAGTGATCGATTACAGACACTCCAATCGCTTCACCACCTCAAATACTAACATCTGATCAATTGCTCGACTAAGTAGTGAAAAGAATTGAAGCTCTTGAAAGACAACTGCCTAAATATGTCGATGTCCTCGAGGATCGTGTCTACAGGCTGGAACATCTTAACTTCGATGAAGGGGTAGCAGATGCCATTGAAGGGAAAGTTAAGGATGTCAGAATGGGCAATGCAAGCTCCCCTGCTTTAACGGTTTAAAGACCTACCCATTTCAGATATGAGAGCTGTCCTTTTAGACAAGATGTATGAAGCTAACGAGCATAAGCATGAGGTTCATAAGAAGTTGTTCGAGGCTCTCGAAGAATCGATTAAGCACGATAATCATCTATAGTTTATAGAGGACATTGGAGAAATAAAGGCTAAGAAGAAAAGGAGGACTGTGGTGCTGGAGACATTGCGTAAAGGTCCTAAACCTCCTCCTCCCTCACCTCCAACTAGAGGAGCTGGAACTTTTGGGGCTGGTGGATCTTCTAAAACAACCACTACACCTCCACCACAACCACCATCATCACCACAAAAACCTTCCAATCAATCTACTTCATACGGTGATCAGGGAACTCAAAATAAGTCTGCAGCTTGGACCACGGTTGATTCAAGGTTTACACCCACATTCTCCACCATTCCAGAAGACCAGGTGCTACACGAAGAGTCTTATGTCACGGCAGAGTCAGAATCTGATGACGAGGATGCATCCACAAAAAATATCCCCAAGCCATCTGAAGATGATTTGTTTGATGCATATGTTTTGGGTAAACGCTCTAAAACCACTAGAGTTGCACCTTCTAAAGACATGACTCAAAGCTGGCTCATCGAAGAGAGACCTCAAACTTTAGAACCTTCAAGGTTCATCCCAGAGTCTGACACGATGATTCTTGACAACAACTGGGCTTCAACAATCACTACCAACTATGAAGCCCCAGCTGAAGACTCTCTTCTTCACATCACAGGAGATATGGGCAGCTTTATGAAGTGGTTTTGTGAACAGAAGGGAATCTCGTCCATCACTCCAAAGGATCTTGAAGTACCAACATTTGAAATAGTCAAAGTCTTTCACTCAGATGCCAATCAGCTTCAATACCAGATGGAAGAATGTCATAAGATGCTGAGTGATCAAGTCAGTGAGCAGATCAGCCGTTTCAATGTGAACAAGCCTCTTCCTCTAGGTGGTGAACCTAGACAAAAGACCATTTAGTCTGAGTTCTTCTTCAACCATGACCTGGACTATCTATGTGCTCATACATCTGAAGGAAGACCTACTTTATCGATTTCGAAGATGAAAGCTGCTACCTACTCAGATCCGGGTCTTGAGCAGATGGTACCTAATCAATTATGGACTGACAAATAACATGTGTATGACATCGAGGCTTCATATGGCATTTCTCATTGGTGGTTCAAGAAGAAGAAATTGTACATTAAAAGACATGGAGCTGATAAAAGACGCAAAGTCGCTCATCCAAATCATGGATTCTAAGTGTTGTCAGAGTATAGAAATCTTCCCAATATATGGTTATGATTATCTCCAAGAAGGTTGTTCTTCAAAAGCGCACTTGAAAGATCACGTGATTGAAGAAAACGACTTCAAACATCTGCTGCCAAATGACTTTGAAGATCTCTATCTTCTAAACCTTCAAGGAAACCTTGATCACCTACCCGTCGTGAGAAGAAAGCTCTCTCTCTTGCCAATATCCTGATCGAGGTTTGTTCATTCAAAAAGAGTTGAGGATTTTCACTAGGAATGGAAAGCTATCGAATCGTCAACCTAACAAGACCGCAATGGGAAGCCTCGGGACTTGAATTTCACCACGAATATAAAGTGATTGACACTCCTAGAGCCATCATCTTTACCGACAGATACGGGACAAGAATGCTAATGAGGCTATGCGAGCTATACAAGTTCGGCGATGGTACACTCAGGATGGTTGAACAAGAATTGAACTCAAGAGTGAAGGAAATCAAAATTGACATGAAGCCGTGGAACAAAACTAGATTCAGTCCGAACAGACTTGAAGATGTGTGAAGATTTCATTGTTGCAATCGGACGAAGAATAAAGACTCGAATGATTTATCGCAGCCTTGAAAGTTTTGTGGGTGGTAGACTTCGTGAAGGTCACTACAAGCTGCTTCAAAGAACTAAATGAAGACATCTTCGAAGTAGCTTCTCGCTTTGTATTTTGATATATAAAAGTTGGTGTATGTCCTATGAACAACTATAATGTATGTAGTAGTTATAGGTTATGTATTGTGGTTTCCCTTTTATCTAAAAAGGGAACTTCAGTGTAGTCCACTTCAGATCATATAAAACCAGACACATTTTTCTCCCACAAAGTTTTGTTTCATGCATATTTAAATCACTTGAGATCCAAAATCTCAAAGGATTTGAAATTTTTGATCGGCGGAGAAAATGTGATATAAATGTAAAAGATGATAAAAGGTGACCATTTTTTATTCAAGTGTGCATGCTGCTCTCCCATATGTGCTAAACGCTTACGAATCTCGAAGCACATATTAAGGGGGAGCATTTCAAAACAAATATAAACTTTCAAGGTACAGTGATTTCTATGTGTTAACATAAGTACCTTGATTGATTTTCTAAATGGTTTCTTAATGGATTTTGTGATCATGGATGTACTTCAAAAGAACTCTTTCCTCTATGTGATAAAATGATTTCAAATATCCTATGCACATATTGAGGGGGAGAATTTACAAAGAAAATCAAATGGCTTTTTCGAAAGAAATTGTGATCAAGAAATTATTTCAAAGAACTCTTGCCTCCATGTGCTAAACAATTTACAAATCATATGCACAAGTTGAGGGGGAGAATTTCTAAATGATCAAAACTATTAAGGTACAAAATGCTTTGATCCCATATCACAAGTACCTTGATTGATTTTCCAAATGATTTTTCAATTGGTTCCAATGGCAGATGAACAATACCAAATAGACCGACCAAATTTACTTTATGTATGGTGATATAAGGATGATAAGGTTAGGTATTTGTTACCATGATCCTCCAAAACCGGAGGGATCTACCCAGGGACAATCCACTAGATAGTGTAGAAGTCCTTAGGTATGATGAAAAAAGGAGAAAAGTGAGATATGGGAAGAGTGCGGACTGAGACAGAGCTAGTACTGGAATAAACCCAACAAGGTTCTAGTTATGAAGTCTCGGTAAGTACTTAAGGGGTTGAAGAATGAAAAAGAAATGAAACAAGAAAAGGGTGAAAAGAAATAGCCCTCCAATAATTCAACCTTAGGGCAGAAACCGGGTTCAATTCATATGCTACTCGTTGTTACTAAGGTAACGCCGGTATTGAAGACAAGACGTCATGGACCCAGTGACGCACTGCACTAAACTTCCCAAACTACTCAAGTTCCTCATAAAAGGGCTTTTTTCATTCTCATGGGGAACCGACATAATCTATCGACTTTCTCTTAGAGATCGTTGATATTGAAGAAGGAGACCCTCTCCCTAGTCTCCGGCATAGGAACCAAATGTGCACTATTGAGTCTAGAGCCACGAGATCATCTATAAATCTCATTAGGACATTGTCAATGAAGACTCTCTGTTTCACACAATGTGGAAAGAGAGATTATATCTTATGAGTCCTACGCATTATCCTTGTGGTATTGCCAGAACATCTGAGTGATATGCAAACACATTCACAATGAAGATGGAAAGCCTTCTAGAGCCAACATCAAACAAGCTCTTGGTAGGTGGCATGTGAGATCTATCTAATAGATCAACCATGTGACAACTGAACAGAAACAATGGGGCGATTCAAATCTATGAATCAATCCTGGTTCAGGTTATGGATTGACGGATACCTTTGAAAAGGTCGTTGTGCTTAAAAATCTTTTCTCTAGCACATCGACTGTGTATTAATATTTCAAAAATAAAAGGTGTTTATGATTGATAATTGATTTTCGTTAAAACCTTCATTGTATTGCAAAAAACACTTTATTTTGTGCGTAAAATGATTGTTTTTCAAATCTCTTTTCATCAATCTGAATCTCAAATTGATGGTTCACTCAATCCGTGTTGTCTTCTTTGAGACGCTCCGGTTTGAGAACAACTAGAGTACCTGCAAACCCTGTCAAGGAGATTCTTCGAATTATACCTTATTACAGCAAGATTTGTATCGATCAATGGGGAACCGTGGGCCGTGTACCTCAATTCAACGAAAGTGATCAAAGACACTTTCGTGGGCTTTATTGCTAAATGTTATATGCAGGTACGCCCGACGTTTGCAGCTGATTAGAATGGAGAGGTCAATCCATAACCACATGCTCACACAATACATTCATTTCTAAAGAAATCATGATAAGTGCATCAATGACTCTGATATTTTCACTACATACTTCTGCTACGCTGCTGCAAATATCACGAATCATCTAAAACTTCCGTAACTCTGATGAAAAGATTTCATGATCCAGAATGTGAGCATGTCATTCCAAATGTCACAACATCATATGCGGGCAACACAACAATGAGTGATGCTGAGATCAACCGTGGCTGATGATCTCATATAAAGCTCAAAGGTGATCATAATGTGGATCAGCTCTATAACCTCCACTAAATGTACATTATAGTTGAATTATGATAATGTAACCATGAAAGCACAAAGATTAATTATTTTGATGAAGCAAAGTCTACGAGCTCAAGACTAAAGATTAATTGGAATGCTAGTGTTGGGATTTTAGATCTAGTTAACCAGTAACCTCTACGAGTACGCAGCGGAAAATGGATCTAGTTAATACAATTATGTTAACACGTAAATAATAAACATATAATTAATACATTATTAACTAATTAAAAGGGAATAAAGAAGGCTAACCTTGCTTGGCAATTGAACTCTAGTAACGGAACAAGAAACCCTACGAAACCTTTAAGTGTCTAAAATAAACACCTCGAAGAGTATCACACACAAACCGATCCACGATATGCTCGATGTAGCTAGTCGAGAACGTAAACTTAAACCAAAACCAAGTCAACAACCTTGACCACTTGAATAAAATACTAAACAGAAAACTCCAAACCTTTCTTGCAATCTACACGAGAACCAAGAATATCCAAAACCTGTTTTCTGCTTTTGATATAAAGCAACAAGCAGGTACTGTTTAACTTCTTTATTGTTGCTGTAAAGTGTCGACAAGGAGACCAAGAGCAATCAATAAACAAATCACTTAAAACACTTGTTGCAAATTACAAGCTAAGAACCAAAACAACACTTCCTTAGTCGACTTGTTTTACCAAAACGACCAAGAAGAAAGTAGCAGCAGTTGGTAATCGATATAGGGATTTAGGAGAGTAAAGTTTATGCGTGAGTTTCTGTGAAGGTTGTGTTTGTTTATATATAGCCAAGCAATCCAAACCCTAGAAGGATTCATGGCTTGTTCGACAAGTAAACAAACCCACCCTTAACCCACTTTCCTGATCGGATGGAAAAAGGCCCAAGGCAATCCATGTAAACGACCCAACTATGAACCTTAACAGCCCATGGGTCAGTTTTATTGATCGGGTCAATATCATGCATAACGGGTACAAATATATTCAAGTATAGTTTTAACGTTCAACACGTTACTGTTTATCGCAAGTGCCCCCATCGCTCATACACACTTAGTTGCTTTGTCGTGTTTTAGAACTCCCACAAACCAAAGCTCCCACTGGGAGTTGGTGTGTCGAATAGCACACAAAACTAACGACGGAAACGCTTCTAGCAAACGCCTCACTCGCTTTTAATTAAACGGTTCAGAGAATAGTTTCGTAAAAGTTTCTCAGGAGCATGGTCATTCAATGTCTTGCTTTAATCATCCTTTGTTATAGATACCGTTAAACCATGGATTATGGATCTTTAATCATTCCATATAGTTTAACCATTTAGAATCTCGTTATAGATTTTAATTCGGATATACCAAATGTAATCAAGAATCATCTTGCATTACCCTTGGTCCGCCGCAGCTTATCCATTAAACTGAGAGCCATGGTATCTTCTCGCACATATCAAGTTGGAGTAACAAATCCTTTATTGACTACAAGTGTTGTGGATGCTGCTTCACATCACTCCAAATATAGCTTTTATAACTACCTTGTTCAGATAGCGTTTTGCATATACTTACAAAAAGCGATATCCACACATAATGTAACTTACTTGCATCTCAAGTCTAAGGACTAAGATAACAAACCATTTTCAATATTTTACTTATGACAAGGATCCAAAAGTAAATGTTTGAAAGTTAGGGGAATCCAATATGCATCTCTAGTGAATACATATGAGTTTGGTGGGAACAATCCGAATTGTTGATCCCAGTTGAGCAAACGATCTAATATAGAAACTGACTTAGAATAAAAGCTTATTAAGTATTATGCGGAATTTAACACTTAATCTTAAGAAGAAGAACAGTTAACATTCAACACCTCAATATTATTTATTAGTACGAATACTCTTACAAGATAGGGTTTTGCAAACCTTGAAGTGTATCGACCTTAGATATAAAACTTACGTATATCTAATCTAACCTAGAACCTCCTTTTATAGACTAAGGAGTCCTATACATAATACAATACGAATATACAAGATAAATATCTTTACCATATTTATCTAATACAATAAACTAAACCGACTATACAAATCACTAGCAAGCGCAGGGTTACAATATATCATCCGTGATTATACATTACTACTAGCCGTGGTTGTCTTTATCAGCCGTTACATTCTTCGTCTCGTGGTTATATCAAACTCCGTCCGTGGTTCCAAGATTTAAAGTAATTCATGATTAAAGGAATCACCAAAACCCAACAATCCCCCTAAACTTGATACATTCCAAATGTAATTCTCAAGTTTCCTTTAAGCTCAAAACATCTCAAATGGAGGATGTAGCCAAACACTTATGAGATTTAAGAATTGTCTCATATTTCATCAACAAATCATAGGCTCGACCAAAGATAGGGTAAAAGATCTTGATAATACAAAGTTTCAACATCTAAGCAATAATTCCTGGATACTTATTCAACTGAGGATAATCACCTTCTACAAGTATATGAATAACTTTCCAAAACGCTAAAACATGAACTCAATAAGTTTGATATAAGAACCATCTTGTCACAAGCATCATTGTAAAGTCCTTTCCACTCAGGTTCATCATGAGTTGGTTCAAATAAAATCTTAAAATTATAATAGACCAGTCTCTCATGATAATCATTTGGATGTACTTCACCAAACTTATTCTTGTAAAGTCTCCAAAGATTCATCAAATCATCCCTTTCAAAGTATCAAGCATTTGTGAAAATTTGTTATACTCATAAACTTCATTATTAAGTCTTTGAATTTTCCAAACTCCTTCACTTCCATCATTAAGCTTAAACTCATAAGAAATAATTTGATTAACATCAAGCAACTTCTTTCAATCTTTTAGAGTCGATGTCTCTTGAATCTCGATTTTCTCTTTCTTTTACTTTGCATCCACTCATCATGCTTCTTAATCCATTCTTCATCCTTCTCGTAATTCATTAGACGTAAATCATCATGATTAATCTTCATACATCTTTCATAAATCTCAAGAATTCTTTCAAATGAACATTTACTAAGATTTTTAGAAATGTGAATGCCTCTAATTTTAATAATTTTCATTAATACATTCCTCATCTCGCGCATTGAAACAGTTTATTTCTTATAACTTTCCTTTCTTTACCAACCTTCCTTGCCCATTCACCCAAAAGCCTAGCTTTTTCCTTATCATCCAATAAATTCCATTCCTGTGCAAGATATTCATCATGTATTTGTTGAGAAGCTTCAAGAAAGTTTTGTGATTCATACAATATAGCTAACATTCCTCTCATACTTCCTTCTTTTCTCTTCTTTTCTCTAAAGCTTCTTGTTCTTCAAAGAACCATATTCTTTACAAACTCGCATCATAAGCTTCTTGTTCCGCTTTAGATTTAAACTTCAACTCGTATGCAACCCCTTTACCTTTTCCAACACGATTGAATCACTTTCTTCTTCAAAGGTTCACCAATAACTAAACTTTTCCTCCTCGGTTTGGGTTTTTAGTTGCGTGATGAATGTGATAAAACAGGTGTAGAAATAGATGAAGGTTTGCTTAGATTTATCAATGTACTAGCAGCTTATTTCTCAACTTCTTTAGACTTAGGTGGTGATACAGAGAGAGTTGTAACAAGAGAAGTATATGATAGCAAAGAGGGTATGATTGTAGTAGGTATAGTTGTAGTGGTTATAGTTGCCATGTTCGTTACAAAGCATCGCTGGTTAGAAGAGTACTAACCGTGGTTTCGCATATACCATCTGTTTGTGTTTCGTACTACATCTTCTACAACTTTCTTCACATTTTCAAGAACCGCCTCATTCCATCTTTATCGATACCAAAATGTTTGATCTCCACTATCAACATCTTCTTCCATAGATACATACGCTCCCCTCAATTTGCCTCACTCCTCCCGTTTGGATACATCCTCCATATTCAGAATAAGAGAGTCCACCTTCTTTCCGTAGCTTCCTTAAAGCAGCAATCCCCGCCTTTCAAATTCTCCAAAACCAAAACCCCCGTAGCTTCCCGCCTAATATCCTTCTTCATGAAAACCCAGCCAATTTTGAGATTCAAGATCGCTCTCCATTTTGGTACATTTAGCCGTCAATTCATTTAAGCGCTCAAGAATATCCTCCCCACTCTCACCCGTGAACCGGGTCCGAGAGGTGGTTCATTGGAAAGCCGCCACTGTACAAACCTCGTAATCCAAGCCAATTCATGGTCGTGGTCCAACCTATCCTCATCACTTCGAAGCCGCGGTTAATTCGCTCGAGAGGTGAATCCTTGGATATAGAAAACATAGCACGTGACCGAAGCCCTCGAACATCTGGGCACTCAGATAGCTAAGTGGCTAGATTTTCTACACTGCGGTTGAGTTCCAAGGAACTCTCCACATTAGAAGTTGCCAAAGGTTGGTTTCTATGTTTCCACTATCCATCGACGCGATCTAAGCATGTATCGTTAGTGGAAGCCTTTCCATCTCATGTCACCTTCAAAGACTGTGCGACCATGAAGCAACACCACTAGCACTAGCCCGAGGTAGCTCGAAGGTCCCTTCAATCTCCTAGTGAAAACAATGGTTGTATCGCTGGTTTGAGATTGACTAGGAATGGGTTGAGATACACTATCAGCTACAGTAATCTATCGTGGATTAGAGATGAATCAAAGAAGGTTTCATTTGTGTTGCGAATCCTCAACAAACTCATGATCAAGGAGCAAAGAAATCATATGAGGAAATAAAGGAACATCTATAATGTGTACATTTTGTGGCTGATTCTATATGTGCAAAACCTTAGAAAGCATATAATTTACTTCATACTCATGAGTATGCCTAACAAAGCTCCTCTATTTGACTTTCCACAATCAACCTAACAAAGCTATGATACAAATAGTATTTACCCTTTTTCCTAAATGTTTGAACTAGCCCTCATAGATCATCTTAGAGCAATTGAATTTTCTTCCATCGACAAACAAATAATAAAGTAGCAATTTTGGAAGGAAAGTCATTAAATCCTGTGGTCTTATTACTCATACATACCAATAACAAGGTGTATAAGAAACTTCCATTGTTTCAAAAGAAACTCTTAAAATAATCGTACCTTATCACTCGTGTATAACCTAACCTTTAAACCAAGAACAATCTCAACATCCGAAAGATTATCAACACCATCGCATCATCAAACCAAAACATCCCTAATGATCTCCTCGTAAATGAATAGCATCATCCGCCAACAAAGGCGAAACACGCCTACTCCATCAACCTTTTTCGCGTAGCATTCCTCCGAATCGATGTATGTAGGCTTTAAAAATGGTTGGTGTACGATTAAAGCATAGTGAATAGGATGCTGAACAAGGAAATCAATCATTTGATGAAACCCTTCAGATCGATCATTCTTGTGAATAGCAAATGGTTGAAGTGGAATACTTTTCTACCATTGGATGAATGATAGTTATGATGGGTTTTGTGAATTATACAAAGATAAGTGATTAGGGTTAAAAGAGCTTCAATAGAAGTGTTTTAAGATCAAATAAATGATCCAACAAGTGATTTGGGGAAATAATATACCTGAAGAAAGTTACCAAGCAGCCCCTTACAGTAGTTTCCTTAACTCTAATTTAAATGCTATCCGCTTCAAGTGCACATTTATCAAGATTTAGACACAAACCATCCGTGGATACAGAGTAACACTTCAACCAAAATACCAAGAAGTATAGCAAGCAAATCTGTGTTATGATGAAAGAGATCATACAAAAATATGAAGGATTCCAAAATTATTGACACAAGGTTTTACTTTCACCCAATCTCCTCCAAATATTATTTGATCGGACAATACGCGGTTACCTAATCAGAACAGGGATCTAAGACACCTTAGATCTTGGAGGTAAACAACTAACCTAGACGTTTATAGAAACACGTCTACACACACACACCTTTACTAGACGTCTACATTGGAAGACTTTTTTTTTTAAACAAACACAAGTGAGCAACACATCACCTCCTATGTACACAAATCCTTCATACCTCGCAAGAGAAAAACACAAACAAAACACAGAGAAGAAGGTTATGGTTATCGTAAGGTTAAAAAGCCATCGAGGATCCAAATAACCTATCCACGTTAGGAATGTAGTCAATATATCAACTCGCTTGATTAATATCACCCAATACCCAAGAATCGTATTAACTCCTCAACCACATTTAACCCGCCTCATTTCTTCCAAAGCCCATTACTCATTATATAAAGAACTCAAAACTCATATAACGCATACTACAATTCAATCAAAATCAAACCCTAATTACTCCAAAATCCATAATCAACCCAATCACCATGGAACCCTAGTTGAATAAACAGAAGTTGTTGATCTAACAACTTCCTATCTCTCATCATCATCGGCGAAGACACTAATCCATGGCGTTTACCTCCCTCCACAAGAAACAAGACAAAGAAAATCCCCATTTCTTCCATCATCAGAAGATGATAGTGTGGTAAAATCCGGTGATGCATCCGAGGACTCTGATGACTCTCAAAGAAGAAAAACTTCAAACCCCAAACCTTCATCATCCCAACCCCAAACAAGACCACGAGCAAGAAACCCACCACTCCCAAACAACAGAGAAGTGGTTCTTGGTCTCTAGCACCGAGTTGTGGTGCTTCTTCACATAATGGAAGGGAGAAGGGAAAAAGGAAAAATGGAAATGATGCTTTTGGTGAATGCCAGATGCAAGTATGATATGACTATGTCCTTTATGCTTCATCTAACGTGTAGTCATCGTCATCATCTTCAAGTCATCAATCCATCCTTCCCATTTTGATCCTTAGTTTCTTCAAGTGACCGGTCATGCAAGGCTATGATAAATGCATATCCAAAGAATGGAAGGAACTATGTAGCAAGTATAGTATTAGAAAATCATGTATAGAAGTAGTTTTTAATTTGCACTTGAAGTTGCACTTGTAAGCCGTAGAACTGCTTTGAATGAATGAACAATGAACTTGACTTCTTTTACTTCTATAATGATCTTCTTTGTATCTCGCAAAATAGTTAGTGAAAATAGACAACTAGCAAGAGTTTGAACCAAACTATCGCTGGTTAGAAACAAACTTCAAATGTTAGAAAACAAAATAACAACTGATTACATAATAACAAATTCAATACTTAAACAAACTGATACAAAACAAGTTGAGAGTTTAGAGATTTATCATTACAATGCTAACAACAAGGCATCAAACCTTCCTCACATCAAAAGCTTTGGTGAGAAAGGACAACATTGAAATCAAAGATGGATTTTACCATTTGAATCAACCTTTTCATTACAATCTCTAATAAAATGATGTCTTATCTCAATATGTTTAGTTCTAGAGTGTAAAAGTGATTTTTAATGATGCATATTGTATCAAGTATTATCAATGTAAATCTTAGTATGCATAAAATTGTACCCAAAAATCCGTAAATATAATTGATTCTCGGACCATAGAACTTGACCACAAAGAACTAGCAAAAGCAGCCTACATATTCAAATTCTCTCTCGCCAGAATTTTGCCACAATAGTTTTGCTTTTACACTGCCATGAAATAAGTCCTATTTCCCAAAACCGACATCCTCCAGCTTGTAGACTTCCTATCCAAACTAGCACCAAAGATAGCTCACTGTAGGCCACCAAATCAAAAGCGAGTAATCCTTTTCGAGTACCAAAGGCCCAATTTAGATGACCCTTAAGATACCTAAAGATTCTCTTCTTGGCCAAAGATTCATGTGACTTAATTAGGTGTAACTTGAAACCTTGCAATACACACATACCGAGAACATAATATATGGCCTAGATGCAAAGTGAGATACATTAAAGATCCAATCATGGACTCAGCATAACTTCTCGATCAACTCGTACTTCCATCATCGTAGCAATGGTTTTCGAAGTCTCCATTGGTGTACTAGCACTCTTCACATCCCGAACCCAAACTTCTTCAGACCAAGCATATAATTTGTTCTGACTAATGAAAATACCATCACCCCTTTGTTAAACCCGTGAGTCCAAAAAGAAAGTGAGTTCTCCCATAGAACTCATCCGAACTTTATCATGCATAAGCTTCAAAATCTTTATAGCTCTTTATTGGTTGAGCCAAAGATGATGTCATTCTACATAAACCCCTAACCAATAAAATATCATCTTTGTGCTTCCCTTATGAACAAAGTTTTATCAATCACCCTTCTTTAAACCCATTGTCCATCAAATAAGCGATTGTGCACTCATACCATGCCCTAGGAGCTTGATGCAAAACTATTATACATAGCCTTCCTCACCTTGTGGTGACCTTGTCGATGATCGATTCAAAACCGTGAGGTTGACAAACATAAACCTCCTCATCAATCAGGCCATACAAAATGCACTTTTAACATCCATCTAATACACAACAAAATTTTTGAATGAAGCATAAGCTAAAAACAATCTAATAGCCTCTAATTCTTGTAAATCGGAGTACAAACACTTCATCATTGTTAGGAATTAGAAATTCCAGGTATTAAAGAGTCGGTCACCTCAAGTATATGTAATCGTTAGAAAGCTCGTAGTCGTAGTTATTTTAAGTTAAGTAGTATATAGTTAAGTAACACCGCGGGAGGACTGGACGGTCTTTACCCATCAGATGCCCGATCCACGTACCTGTGTGGCTTATGTAAGACTATAAATACTCTCTACCTCCCCAGGTAGAGAGTTGGAGCTCATAATAATATCTTTCACTTTCTCTCACTAAGTTCCCTAAACCTCTAACTTTCTCTCTAGAATTCCATCTATATTCTACCTTGTGTTAATGTTATGATGTGTATGTGAAAAGTTATATCTTACAATTGGTATCAAGAGTCATGGTTAGATCATATCTACACATCTTTGGATTTCTAGTGGTTTTTAGGTGGTTTTTGAGTTTGAAAAGTTTAGTGGTTTTGGCATCATTTGATTGATTTCTAGTGTTAAAGTTTCGATTTTGGTTGTACTTTTATGTTTAGAATCATCAAAAGTGTTTAGGTTTTCATTTTGTAAGCTTGAATCATCTTGGTTGGGTTGTTTTTGGATTGAAAAGTGAGGTTTATATAGTTTTTTCAAGCTAGCTTAATTTAGCTCACTAATAGTTTCTTGGTAGCTTACTTGCTTCACATTTTTGTAGCTAATTTCACGTTGTTGGAACTAGCGAGTTAGATCTAGCGAAGAAGTACAAGAGTGGATTCTCCACTACGGGTAGCTTAATTTGTGGTAGCGACTTGGTCAAGAGAGCGAAGTTGCTTTAGCTTAATTTGTGTCTCTAGCTAATTTGTGTAGCTAATTGTCGCCAAAATGGTTAGCTTAATTTGTCCAGAGCGAGTTACTACTTAGCTAATTTGTTTTTCTCAAGTACGACTGGGACTCTAGCCATTAGGGTGTAGCTAATTAAGGGTTAGCTAATTTAGTGCATTAATTTAGTTAACTTAGTGCACTAATTTCTAGCTAATTTAGTGCATTATCTTCTAGCCATTTAGTATTTTATCATCTAGAGTCTTGAGTGATTGCTTACCGTTTTCTTGATTCAAGAAAATCCCGTGAAAGAATCCATTTCCGGTTTAATCATAGAGCAAACTCAGATAACTGTTAACATGTCTACCAACGCTCCCATCGTTATTCCATCTGCTATTTCAAGATGTTCAAGCAAATGTTCAGATACTCTCGCCCACCCATGCCTTGTAGAACCGACTACGACTCTGGGCTCAATGAATTAGACCGATTGCCTTGAAAGGAAAATGGTGTCAACATTCTCAAATCCATTGATGAAGGACCATATCGAGTTGAGACGACTAGAGACTTACTTGATACTAATGCGATGGTACCCCTGCTACGGAATTGACAGACCTAAGATGTATGATGAGCTTGATGATATGGATAAAAAGAGATTTGATGCGATATCGTGGCTTCAAACATTGTTCTTCAAGGTCTTCCTAAAGACATCTACAAGCCGATCAATCATAACACAGATGCTAAGGCAGTTTGGGACAATGTTAAGATTTCTCTCGTGCCTCAATTAACTATGGAAGACAGAGAATCCCAACTCTATGATCTAATTTGAGCATTTCAAGATGAAACCCGATGAGAGTGTCTATGAGTACTATGTGAGATTTCATAAGTTAGTTAATGACATGAGGAACATCATAATGACTATGCCTAACATTCAGCTGAACTCAAAATTTGTGAACAACATGAATCCTAAATGGCACAAGTTTGTTAACAACAGAAGCTCACTAAAGGATTGAAGAATACAAACTATGAGCAACTCTATGCCTTCCTCCTTCGGAATGAGAGACATGCTATGTTTGAAAATTAATTTCAATCGTCTAAAACCAACCGTGGAGAGACAAGCTCGCCTAATGACTCTACGTTTTCTACTCAAACATCGGAATCACAACCAAAGCATCACAAGTCATACCCTTGGGTAATGGTAATCACAAACTCATTCCCGATCCTATGTTCAAACAAGCCGATGCCGATACTCACGCGGGTAGCTTCATTAATCAACTAGCTCTTCTCATCACTCAAAACATGAATACTCTCCCACAAACCAACAACAACCTCAGAATCGCAGATCTAACCCACACAATCAAGCCACTATTAAAGATGGAAGGATCGTGGTGCAACCAGATGTGAAAGACAAGATGATCGTGGACGAGGTGGAGCCGGAGAGGTTATGTTGGAAACCAAAATCGAGGAAGGAATGGTAACCAAGGTCAAACTAAGCTCATCAAATGTTATAACGGGTGGAGAGGACACATTGCAAGGAACCTGACATCTCCAAAGCCTACTGCACGCCGACATTACTCAGAGAGAAGATGCCGGCTCAAGCTCAGACAATGGTGCTACTCAATGAAGAGGAATTGCTATTTCTGTCAGAGGGCAATGCCAAGACCTATGATGCGATGTGGATGAGCAAAATTTATTCAGAGAGATAGGTCACAATCATCAATGCCTTCAAGTCGTTGGATCGCGGATGCATAATGCACTGGCGCGGGATGATGGACCTACAAAGACACACAATTTTTATGGCTAGCATTTCTCCAATGGTTTCTCCCAAGGTCTCTTCTTCTTCTTCATCACTAGTCAAGCTATCCTATGACAAGCCTATCTCGCAGGTATTAAAATTATACGATGATGTTGATAGACAATTAATGAATTAATTAAGACATATATATACTACATTAAAGTGATATCCCAGAAGATGAGTCAAGAATTAAATTCCTTGCAAGAAAAACTCTCTAAAACATCTAAACAAAAACAAGAACTTCAAGGAAATGTGAAAATGCTTAAGCAAGAATTTAATGCAAAGGAATCAAAACTCATGAGAGATTTTTCTAACTAAAACTTTGAAAACAAACTTGAGAACAAGTTGTACATACAAGGAAACACCATTCAGATCGCCACATGGTCACTAAACATCGAAGTCTTGCTTATAAGCATAGCATTCCCTTGTTGAGGAACCTAATCCGAGGTAATTAAAAGGCTAGAAATGCTCATAAGGTGCTTTATGATGGTAATGAAATTCTTAAGCCTAGGCGTAAACCTAGTTGCTTGAGTGCACCGGGAAGATAAGAAATCGATGAAGTCACTAGGAAAGGATGAACAAAAACTAGATGACCCAAATGCAAAGAGAAAAAGATTATTATCACTCCCCATGACTACAAGAAGGAAAACTGGATTTCCTTGAACATGTTTAAGCCTCAAACATTGCTGACTCCCGAACAAGTGTTCGAAAAGGATATGGACTTGCAAAAGTCGAAAATCTTGTTGAAAAGAACCCTTGTAGGAAATTCCTAAAGCGACTGAGTATCCTCCAAATACACCAATGCATTTAGTTCCTAGAACTATTGCCACTAAGAGCAAGACCTTAATCAGTCAATATGTTATTCTTCAACTATTTACCGATTTTGAGAAAACTTGTAAGAAAAGGATCACACCTACTGGGATAACTGAAGGGGAAAGGGGTTTTGAGCAAATGAAAGAATGTTATTTAACTGAGGTCATGCCTTTCTTTAAACAACTAAAAGATCATTTTGAGAGTCTTAAAACGGGGACAAAATCAGATATTAAAGAAATGGAAAAGGAATTTGATGCAATGGTAGTTGAAGTTAGTGATTATGAGCGCGCACTAAAATATAATGAGATTGAGAGGAAGAACTTGCATACCTTAAATGAGACTCTTATTACTCAATGTGTTGCTCAAGATATCTTTTTCACCGCTTCAAATTGCTCTATTAATGCTTCCAAATTTCATGAACTATCTGTGGCCCCGAAAGTCTCCCATGATCGTGTCATTGAGCTTGAAAAACTAATTTAACTAAACGAGAAAATTGAACCGATGATCACAACAATTTGGTTAAACATTTTTCTAAACTCGAAGTTGAGCATTTTAATTTACAACTAAAATATCAACATCTTAAAGAAAATGTTAAAACTTTAAATGTCAAGACATCGCCGATGCTCTGTGAGTTTGATGCGCTTTTCAAATTAACAAACGTGATGAACGATTCAAGCTCGCAACAACGCCATCGTAAAGTTGAAAGCCCAAATCTCTCAATTAAAGGGTCAAACGAACAATAAGACAGGCTCCCAAATGCCTCCTCCTTTAGATTCTCGTAATTCTCAAACTTTTCATCTTCAAAACTTAGTTGATGCCTTACAAAAGGAAAACGAGAGTTTTCTAGAAGAAAATGAAAAGTTAAACGACATTTTAAAGAGTTATATGATTCAATGAAAGTCACCCGTGACCAAACAACAAAAAAAAATAACGCCTTTACAAAAGGAAATTGAGAATCTAAGTCGTGGAAATGGGAAACTGCCACTTGTTTTCAATAAGAATGTTGTCTCAAAGTCACCCTTAGACGCAAATACACTCGGATGCTTAAATATATTCCTCCTCATCTTAGGAATAATGAACATGCTTTTCATGAATAATCGCTCACCTTAAGGATAGTCTAGAATGTCTCCGTGAGATTGTCGAAGAGGATTTCATTAATAAACCTCTTGATAGTGAAATTAGGTTTGCTTGCCTCCATGCCAAACGATCTCAAGAGTTGCTAGAATGTGTAATTGCCACATGTCCAAAATCCCTAACCTTAGGTGAAAAGGCAAATGGATGCCCTCGTCTATGCCTAGTGCCAAGCAGAAACTCTATGCCCGCCTTTTAAAAAGGAAACACTAATGTGCCTTCAAGTAGTTCAGATTCCGGATATGTTAGTGCTAAGAAAGTGAACTTTAGTGTGCCTGCAAAAAGCTCAAATCAGCCTTAAAGTATACACTAATGTGCCTTCTAGTACTGATCCTTGCACATCAAGTTCGTGAATGCAAAAATTAGATCAACCAACTAATGTTCCCATTCCTCTACAGAGTAATCAAGGACTTTAAAGCGAAAGGTGTCAAAGTCTCAAGACAATACAAGGAATGATAGGACCTTGCAAGCTAAGAATGTGCACTCGAAGAGAGTAGAAGACCAATCTAGGAACTTTAGGCTTGAGTTGAATAAAACGAATCGTGTTGATTCTAATATTAGCCTTAGGCGCATCAGTAATTAATTCAATTCGATACTATCTCGCAAAACCTTGTAATGCCGCATGCTTGAATTCTGTTGCTAATCATGAATGTGGTGTGAATGCTTTGTCTAATGCCGCCAAATGCCCGCTTAAAATTGCTAATGCTAATAATCGTGCAAATAAGACAAAAAGGCAAAAACGAAAGATCGTTAGAAAAAGTGGATTAAACCCACAGAAGAACTTTTATAAAGATAGGTTATTATTGGATACCTTTTGGTCATAAGAATAATCGGCTTTGTTCTCACGCTAAGATTATGCCCACTAGAAAATGGATGCCTACCGGTAGAACTATTCCCTTAAGAAATGAACATACTTTGAATAGGCAAATACGCATACCCAAAGATTGCATCTATTCCCAATGATTCCATTGCTTCTACTTCGATATGGATGTTCTCGATTTCGATGTGGGTGTTCCAAATATCAGCATTAACCAAATGGAACCCATTCTTGCATGGGGATCCCAATTATCCGCTTATCCATTTTTTGTCTGTTCAACCGCAGATCGCTCAAATCGCTCGCGGGTACCGGACTCAGTCGTTCCAAGCATATGACCGAGACCGGTCGCTCATGAACTTCGTGAGCAAGTTCATCTGGGATCCGTAGATTTGGTAATGATCATTTTGGTGCTATTATGGGTTATGGAGATTATGTTGTTGGTGATAGTGTCATCTCGAGAGTCTACTATGTGGAAGGGTTGGGTCATAACTCTCTCCGCTGGTCAATTCGCGGACTCGATCTAGAAGTTGCCTTCTAAAACATACCGCTTTGTTAGAGATCTTAATGGTAAGGAACTTTTAAAAGGAACTCGTGGGTCAAACCTTTACACCATCTCTATCGATGACATGATGAGGGCTTCTCCAATCCGCTTGTTATCAAAGGCTTCAAAAACAAAGTCATGGTTATGGCACCGTCGTCTCAATCACTTGAACTTCGCACCATCAACGCATCTTTCCGTAAAGGACCTAGTTGTAGGTTTACCTAGACTAAAGTATGAAAAGGATCATCTTTGTTCAAAGATGTCAATTGGGAAAAAGCAAGAAATATGCCCATAAACCCAAACCTACTAACTCACTCACAAGTCCTTCATATGATTCATATGGACTTATGTGGACCAATGAGGGTACATAATATCTTTGGGAAGAAATATGTGTTAGTTGTGGTTGATGATTACTCTAGATTCACCTTGGTCAAGTTCATAAGGACAAAGGATGAAACTCCTGATATCATCATCAAACTCATCAAACAATGCAGTGAGTTCGACTTAACAAAACCGTAATTGTCGAATGATAATGGAACCGAAGTTTGTCAACAAACAACTTAGTGAATTCTACGAAAGCGTTGGAATCAGCCATCAAAGAAGTGTTCCTCGAACTCCTCAACAGAACGGTGTAGTTGAAAGATCTAAATCGACTCGTTGAAGCCGCTAGAACAATGTTGATTTACTCAAAGGTTCCAATGTTTCTCTCACCGGCCGAGGCATCCACGCATGCTATACACAAAATCGCTCCCTAATCCACACCGCATGGAAAACTCCATATGAACTTGTCCACAAATGTAAAACCTAATCTCTCTTTCCTTCGTGTGTTTGGTGCATTGTGCTATCCAACTAATGAGGGTCAAGACTTAGGGAAACTTAGGGCTAAAGTGACATTGGAGTATTTGTAGGATATGCACCAAACAAAAAGGGATACCGAATCTATAACAAAAGAACCCGAAATATCATTGAAACCATTCACGTTTGATGAGTCGACGGTCAAATGGCTCTGGACAATCCAAAGCCAGACCCGCGACTTCAAGACAAATTCCATTGGTTCATCTCTTGTTCCAAACTCTACTCAAGAAACTCCATATGTACCTCCATCTCAAGATGATGTAAAGAAATTGTTTGATCCTATGTTTGATGAACTGTATGATTCAAACACTCATGAGGTAATGATTCCCGCATGAGGATGCTCATATTCCTGTGAATGAAGTCAATCCTTCATTCTCAATATCTTTAAGTCAAGAAGCACCGCCACGATCCTTCAGCCTCATCAACAAATCATCATTCTTCAAATGTACATCATGGAAATGTTTCTGGCATCAATGATGAAGTTAATCCCTTTGCTACCCCCGAAGATGCTCCATTTGAAAACATATTTGCTACTCCTCGAATCATCATCGAACCATCTTCTTCGTGAGACATCGACTCACCTACCTCAGCCCTCAACAACCGCCACATGAACACCTTAGAAAATGGACTCACGATCATCCATTAGACAACATCAGTGGAAATCCCTCTCGCCCTCTGTATCAACCCAGGAAACAACTTGCAACCGATGCCTTATGGTGTTTCTTCAACTCCGGACTTTCTAAGATCGAACCAAAAGATGTTAAAACCGCCATGAATGAAGACAACCGGTTCAATGCCATGCAAGAAGAAATTCATGAGTTTGATCGACTTAATGTATGGGAGTTAGTACCGCCCGTGACCGTGCTATGATTATAGCTCTCAAATGGATCTTCAAAGTAAAACTTGATGAGCATGGTGATGTGTTGAAGAACAAGGCTCGCTTAGTTGCTAAAGGATATCGTCAAGAGGAGGGTATAGACTTTGAAGAATCTTTTGCTCCCGCTGTTCTAATCGAGGCAATCGAATCTTTCCGCTAACGCCGCTAGTAAGAACATGGTAGTGTATCGATGGATGTAAAGACGCATTTCGAACCGAGATCTTAAAGAAGTCGCTCACGCCACCAACTCAAGGATTTGTGAATCAAGAGCATCCTACTCACGCTTATCGCCCAAGAAGGCTCTCTACGGTTTAAAGCAAGCACCGAGGGCATGGTATGATACACCGCCAAAGTTTCTTCTATCATCCTGATTCAAGAAAGGAGCAGCTTGATCCTACATTGTTCACCGTGAAGTCGCAAACATTTAACTCATGTTCAAATTTATGTTGATGATATTATTTTTGCTTCGACTGACCCAATGGAATGTGATCATTTTTCTAATGAAATGAGTTCTAAGTTTCAAATGTCAATGATGGGACAAATGTCGTTTTTCTTGGGATTACAAATTTCACAAAGTCCCTGAGGCATTTTCATAAATCAATCTAAATATGCAAATGAGATTTTAAAGAAATATGGATTTGATTCATGTGACCGCTTGACACCCCCATGATTGATCGAACCAAACTAGATGAGGACCACTCAGGGATCATGATTGACCAAACTAAATATGTAGTATGATTGGATCCCGATGTACCTCACAGCCTAGTAGACCGTATATCTTGTTCGGCCTGCTTGCATGTGTGCTAGATACCGCTGCTAAGCCTACTAAAAGCACCTTGAAGCGCTTAAACGGGTCTTTCGGATTCCAAGGAACCATCAATATGGGACTATGGTACCCGGGACACCGTATGTCACTAACGGCCTATAGCATGTCGATCATGCGAGGTTGTCAAGATACACGCCGAAGTACATCCGAGGTGCTCGCTTTTGGGTGATAAGCTTGTGAGTTGGTCTTCAAAGAAGCAAATGAGTACTTCTATTTCCTCTACAGAGGTTGAATACATAGCCATGTCATCTTGTTGTGCTCAAATCTTATGGATGAGATCTCAATTATCCGACTATGGCTTTGAATTCAACAAAATCCTCTGATCGATAATAAAAGTGCTATTGCTCTCTCATGCAACAACATACAACACTCAAGAGCAAAGCATATCGACATCTGACATCATTTCATGTGGAACAAGTGGAAAAAGGTGTGGTGGAACTATATTTTGTGAGGTCCGAATATCGCTAGCGGACATCTTCACCAAAGCTCTTCCAAGAGAACGTTTGAGTTTATTCTTCCACGCCTTGGCTTGAAAAGCCTTCAACCGGAAACACTCAAACGCCTTCGTGAGGAAGACGAGGAGTAAAGGTCTATCTTCATCTATCTCTTGTATATATCTATTCCAAAAACAAAATACAAAATTATAAAACCCTATAAAACCAAATAGAAAAATATAAAACTTTCAAAATCCATAAAAATCTGAAAAATTCGAAAATCTTCAAAAATATTGTCTTTTTGTCATCAATAATATCTACTTTGTCTTTGTGCTGCATTCAAAGAATGACACGGACTTTAGATGTTGTTCAATTTTAAAAAAAAAATCAAAAAATCAAAAAATATTTTGGGAGAAAGAGAAACAATGGTTTATTGTCATTTTCAGGCAATAACCCGTTTTAAAAGAAAGAACAGAGCCATGTTTTACCATGTTTTCAAATTCCATGCTCTGATTCTATAAACATTTATCTACTGAAAACTAAATGCTTTGAAAAATAACTCGGCCTCTATTTTTGATAATCATCGACTTATCTCGTTGTCAAAATTCTATCGCCAATCAACAACCTATGTCATTGATTGAGGGGGAGAATGATTTCAATTAAATTAAAAGTTATTTGGCATTAAATTGTTTTCAAAAGATGTACATGCATGTTTAACCAATGGAGATTAAAATCTCAACATCGATCCTTATCGCTTAAAACGCCATAATCAAGTCACAATTCTCCTTAAAAGCTTTCCAAAATCAATTTAAATCTACAGAGATCACAAATCTCAAATGTTTTAATTATTGTGATCGGGAGAGAAGTTGTGATTTAAATAGGATTTAAACCGATAATTAGATAAATGGTTTCTAATGATTAGCATGTTTGCCTCCCCGTAAGTGACAAACGATTTCAAATTTTCCATGCACACATTGAAGGGGAGCATCTATCTTAAACCTATAATTTGAAACGTGATCATTTATCTCAATGCGTGTTCCTCTAGTATGTGTAAAACTCTTTCAAACCTAGAAGCACATATTGAGGGGGAGCAAAATCATGAAAATCTCATCCTTCCCAAAATGCTTTATCTACTTGATTCGATTTGGGAAGTGATGTTGATATCTTTTAGAAAATGGTAATCAAAAAAGTTAATTCTTTCTCTTCTCCTCCGCGTGCAAAACATTTTCAAATACTTGATGCACATGTTGAGGGGGAGTTCTCGTTCTAAAAATATCAAAAACAATTCGTGTACAAAATGCTTTGATAATATATCACAAGTATCCGAATTGATTTTCAAATGGTTTTCAATTGGTTCCAACGGCAGATGAACAATACCAAAAGACCGACCAACTTTACTTTATGTACGGTGATATAAGGATGATAAGGTTAGGTATTTTTTCCCATGATCCGCCGTAATCTGAGGGATCTACCAGAACTATCCACTAGTTAGTGTAGAGTTCTTAGGTATGATAATAAAAGGAGAAAATGAGAATGGGAAGAGTGTGATCAGACGAGCTAGTAATCGAATAAACCCAACAAGGTTCTAGCTATGAAGTCTCGTAAGCAATCAAGGGGTTGAAGAATTAAAAAGAATTGAATGAGAAAAGGGTGAAAACAAATAGCCTTCCATTTATTCAACCTTAGGCGTAAAACCGGTTCAATTCATATGCTAACGATGGTAACATCGGTATTGAAGACAAGACGCCATGGACCCAAAGGACGATCGCACTTCAACTTCCCAAACCACTCAAGTTCCTCTTAAAAGGGCTTGTTTCATTCTCAATGGGAACCGACATTATCTATCGACTTTCTCTTAGAGATTGTTGATATTGAAGAAGGAGACCTCTCCCTAGTCCTACACAGATCCAAATATGCACAAATTGAGTCTAGAGCCACGAGATCATCAATAAATCTCATTAGGACACTTTCAATGAAGACTCTCTGCTTCACACAATGTGGAAAGAGAGATTATATCTTGAGTCCTACGCATTATCCTTGTGGTATTGCCGTAACATCCGAGTGATGTGTTTACATATTCACTGTGAAGATGGAAAGCCTTCTCGAGCCAACATCTAACAAGCTCCTGGTAGGTGGCATGTGAGATCTATTATACGATCAACCATGTGACAACTGAACGTAAACAATGGGGCGATTCAATCTTTTGAATCAATCCCGTTCGGGTTATGGATTGACGGATACCTTTGAAAAACCGGCCTTTTGTGCTTTAAAACTCTTTTCATTAGCACGTCGACCGTGTACTAATTTTTCAAATCAAAAGGTGTTTTATGATTGATAATTGATTTCATTAAAACCTTCACAGTATTGCAGGCAAAACAATTTCTATTGAGCAATACTGATTGTTTTTCAAATATCTTTTCATCAATCGTGGACTCAAATTATTTGGTTCACTCAATCCGTTGTCTTCTTTGAGATGTTCCGTTTGAGAACGGCTAAGAGCAACCGCTAAAACCCATCAAGGAAATTCTTCGAATTATATACATCGCGAGTGCGATACTTGTACTAATCAACGGGAACCGTGGGCCGTGTACCTCAATTCAACAAAAGTGATCAAAGACACTTTCGTATGCATTTATTGCTAATCGTTGTATGCGTACGCCCGACGCTTGCAAATTGCTCGTAATGAAGCGTCAATCCATAGCCGCATGCTCACTTAACACATTCATCTCAAAAGAAATCATGATTAGTGCATCAATGACTCTGATATTTCACTCCATGCTTTCGCACGCCGCCGCCAATATCATGAATCAACAAATGCTTCCGCTACTCTGATGAGAAGATATCATGATCCATAATGTGAGCATGTCGGTCCAAAAGTCACAACATCACATAATACCCACACCACAATGGATGTCTCGAGATTTTTATGGTACTAGCCGATGATCTCAAATGATGGCTCAAAATTATTATCACGTGGATCAAGAAAAGACCTCCACGGAAGTAACCAAACATGCAATGTGAAGAATCAATGACTACGAAGAGAACAAGGACTACATCAAGAATGCAAGATCAATTGTTAATGTAATATCCGCTTGTATTCAATGTAATTTTAATATATGATTGAGGTGACCTCCCTTAGGGGAGATTGTTAGGAATTAGAAATTCCAGGTATTAAAGAGTCGGTCACCTCAAGTATATGTAATCGTTAGAAAGTTCGTAGTCATAGTTATTTTTGTTAAGTAGTATTTAGTTAAGTAACACCGTGGAGGACGGACGGGTCTTTACCCACAGATGCCTGCCGATCCACGTACCATGTGTGGCGATTTATGTAAGACTATAAATACTCTCTACCTCCCAAGGTAGAGAGTTGGAGCTCATAATAATATCTTTCACTTTCTCTCACTAAGTTCCCTAAACCTCTAACTTTATCTCTCTAGAATTCCATCTTAAACGCCACCTTGTGTTATGGTTTGATGTGTATGTGAAAAGTTAATATCTAACATTTTAAGTCAAATACTCCCCCTCAACAAGTGATATAAACGGTTGAGGTTTTGAAAAATCATAAGGGGAAGATCTTGTTCTTTTGAGCAAAACCTTGAAAAATGAAAGGTTTGATAGGTTTTACTCAAAGGTAAGAAGCTACTTCCTTTTATAAGGATCAGGGTAATCAAGCGCACTACGTGGTCCTTTCTTGACAAGTACGGGTTGTACACTTTATATGTGCACAAGCAATTGACATAATAAATCACACATCCAAAAGTTATAATGAAAGAAGCAGCTCAAGGTACCCGTGTAGTCCAGTTGATTTTGCCAGAATGCTAATAGGTGTTGATAGCCTGCGATGTTAATCCCGGCCTAACTCACCAACAAAGTTTTCTGTCTCAATCAATCCCTTCGATACAAGCTTTCATCAATCATAGTGATGATCCTCTTCACATCCCTTCAGTCCTGAGAATTCCATTGCTTAGGAGACCCAATGTTTTAATGTATATCCTTCAACCTAAAAGCCAATCCGTCCCTAACCGTCTTCAAAGTGTGATCCCTAAACTTGTGAAGATCCCTACACGCCATCAATCAATTTAAAGTTCATCATGTAAACGACGCCGAATGGTTTGTCATCGCAGGGTGTATTGTGAAGCGGGTTGATGTCGGAAGGTTTAAATAGGTTCCGGGTGAAGTTGACACGGTCTAATACCACTCAACAAATGGTTGTAAATCTTCCACACGCCTCTTTAATCACTTATGCTTCCGGATGAAGATAAGAGTTTACTCTGATGAATTCACTTGAACTTCGGCCGCAGAATTGTCTCTACGCGCCCCTCGCATTTTGCAAGATACGTATCTTCATGTCATTGAGAGACAAATTCTCAAAGTCCGCTTCACATAATGCATAGTCCCTCTCGTCTTGTCGTTTGACCATGATATTCTTTAGGAAAGTGTAGTCCCATTTAGACGAGAGATCAACATTGTTAAGAATCGAGGATCGAGGTTTATTAGACCTTATCTAGGATAATCAATGAAGTATAAATAACAATGAACAATAATAAGATGCACAGCGGAATAAATAAACTATCATTGTTATTACTAAGGTTTCTTCGTCATCATCATGTGTTCTACAAAACACATCTACAGCCCCAATCCTAGACGGGATCTGGGACACTCTCCTTGTGTCAATGATATTTTGTATAATATTATCAAACAAGCGGAATTTACTTGGCAATACTATAGAAGACCTAATTATATGATGTATGAGAGTAAACACAAGTTACTACAAACCTCAAGCCCAATATTATTAATGAAATAATACGAAAGTGATCTTTGTATCACTAGGGTTACACCTTTTGAAGCTTTCTATAGGTAATATTCTAGTAATAATGCATTCTAAAATAATGACCTAGGATCTCCTTTTATTCAACAAGGAGTCCTTTACAAGATAAGTATATAGCTAACATAATAGAATATACATAAAATCTATTCTATACTTATCAATACGCTGCTAAACCATACCATAAACTAATAGGGCAAAGTGGTAATGAATAAACTTTGGTAGAAGGGAATATGTCAATCGCTAGTGTTAAAACCTGTGCAATGTAAACCACTACTATCCGCGGTAACGGATTATTCCCAACAAAACATGCTTAATAGCAACCATCCCTTTAGTACTATACACCGCGATGTTGAGACTTGCGAACTTGGCGTTTTGTAGTAGATCTGCCGGGCGCTCGCCAATGGTGAAACCCGCATAATGCATCGAATGCCATACCGGCCTTCCATTAATCGCCAAACAAATGAGTAGCCTTTTCTTCTCGACGGCTATACGCTTGAATATATGGTCATTGAACTGAAGAGTAAGAGATGTAGGTATTTCTTTGAACCATCGCCACCGCGGTAGAAGAAATTCTGCCTTGTTGAAGAAGTAGCGAAATGGAATCTTTGGCCGCTCGGGTCGGCCAATCGCTGGTGAGGTTTAGACCAATCGGTGTAGTATGGAGGGTTGTCTCGCTGGTAAAGTCGATGTTTGCTTCCGAAGTTGATCCAATCACGTTGTTGACATGGCTCGTTAAATGTTTTCAAGGTGATATTCAACCTCATGGCACTTTCCGAGGTGTCTTTTTAGTAGTTGAAAAGCTCTTCTTTGATTCGCTTCAACTCAGATTTCATCATCTTCTTTATCGAATTTTTCTTGTAGTATTTTGCATGCTCCAATGTAACCGCCTACAGATTCTGACCTCACCGGTAGGAGTTAACAAGTGTAGAAACAATTCAAATTCCTCGGCCATCTTCATCTAGCCGTAGATAATGACATTAGCCTCGAGGCGCCTTTAACTTATTCTTCTTTCTTTACCAGAGGAGGATTATGATTTCTTAACATTGTCGGGAGAGGTGGGTTGTTGTTGGGGCTCAAGGACTTCCCTCATCGCCACCACGATATACTCAAAGTGATCACCGGGTTTCGAAGTCCGTGGTAACTCGTAATCCCGAGGTTTTTCGCTAGAAGAACGAGGAGGAGATCTTTGTTGAGCCGAGTCCTTGGGGTTAAGGTTGCATAGATGGATGGTTCACCGTAATTCTTTTGGCGCTTAGCCTCATCATTCTTATCCCTTATCTTTATCTTCATCAGCTCGACGCTTTTGCCTTTCAAATTTTCCTCTCCGCATGCTGATTTGAGTTGGTATTCCAGCCATTAATGCTTAAAACAATTTTAATCTCGTAGCATGGAAATGTTGCGCATCGCTTTCATATTTGAGCTACCGTACCAGCTTAACCAATTCAAAGATCCGAGAAGATTATGGATCAACCGATTTATGTTTACATGCACGTTGGGATTTCTATAGTTTGCTTCGCTAAATGAAGTGATTCGTAGAGTTGTTTGGTAAACACTTTCAGAATTCCAGGAACGTTGTCAACAAGGAACTTGTTAGTGTATCCTTTGATCATGTCATTCAGTTCCCCTTGAAGATTCCGTTTCATGTACTTCTGGACAAATTCCCTTTCAACTGACATCTTGTCTATCTCCTTATGAAGATAAGTGATCCCACAAATGGTGAAAATTCGCCTCTTGTAGTCACGCTCTTCTTCCCCGACCGCTTGACAAATTTTAACACAATTCTCGCCTTTACCCTAGATAATCAAGAGTCTCTGTTGGCTTCTTTATCGATTTGGATGTTGATTTGGTTGATCTTTTGATGGTGGTGGTGGTGAAGAATGAGAAGACGACCAAGATGAGGAGACATGAGAGATTCCCGGGTCCTTAGGAGGCCTTAAGTTTCCTCCCTTAGAACGTGCTGTGGACTATCTAGAAGAAGATTATCATAATCAGCTTCATTTTTCCGCATTCGTCTTTTCTTCACCGGTCCGCCTTCTTTCATCTCGCTTGTCATGAGCCGCAAATTACTTTACTATCGTTTTTCTTTCTAGACTTCTTTTTCTCGTTCCTCAAACTCATACTCAATAGAATCCTCCGTGGCTTTTGTTGTTGTAATAAGAGTGGTGGCACCAGCCTCTTATCTGCTGATTAACCAAGACGAATTGGTGAAGAATGGACAACACCACTCGACCCTCCGGGGCCACGCATTTGATCTTGTTCAAATTCTTTAGCTTTGTGTTGGATTCTGATGAATTTAAACATCTTCCTATATGTTGTATCCAAAGGCTCTTCATCCGAAGCTTTCTTCATAAGGCAATGGGGCATCGAGTCTTCCCTTATCCTTGGACAAATGTCGGTGGACTTGGAGGTTTAGCTACTATTTGAAAGGATGTCGGGTTGCAGCTTCAGAGTAGTGAACATCTTCGCCCCATTCGGGTTTCTTCGTGAGCTTTCGGCCCACTAGCTTTCTTTGGCTATATGTGACTTGGGAATGGAATGGAAACAACTTCCTTAGAGGGAACTATTCTTTGGATGCAGGTTTCCTCTTAGGGAACTTCCTCTCGACTCTCGCTATTGCCGTGACTTCCCGTGATCCGCTTCTTCCCGGTTCTCCTTGTAGGTGTGCCAAGACTTCTACCTAGATGACCAACTTGCCTTCTTTAACCGCTACTGATACCTTTTTGTAGGTGTAGAGCTTTTGATTTCATCACCGGCGTGATCCCAATACAAGACCTGTTTCTTTGTTGTAGCATTCTCCTTGATTCGGGACCTTAGAGAGGGTTCGTGACAAAGACAAGTCGTGGATTGAAAGTTGGGTCATTGAGCCCTTTGGGAATATCAGATTAAGCCTAAGTGCTCGATCAGGGGCTTTGTATCCTCATATAGGAATCTTGAGCCAAGATTTTGAGAAATGACATCATGTCGTCCCCATATCGAGCTTCAATCTCTCATGTGTTTCATGTTGATCAATGCCTAAAATATTTGCAATCCATGAGCTTGGATGCTCATAGCCACCGCCACGCATCAGAGACAGATTTGGTGATGATGATGTAGAGAGTTCTCCACGGTTGAGGAATGTTCTAAGCCCACGTGAGAATGCTTAGTGATAATTCCTGAAGCTTCATCATAGCCAATATCAATCAAGAATTGCAAAACATTCTTCAAAGAGGGGTGTGGCATGGAAGTCGGTTGCCTCATGTCGTGGATGAGAAGAACAACTGAAGTTCCGCATGTGTGATGGTGACTTGTTTGTGATTGAGCCACCGCCACCGGACTTTGACCTTTGATCCTTTGCATTGAATTCGTGAATCGGGTGAATGTAGATTCCTGTGATCAGAAAGCGTAATGTGAGAGATTTCGTAAGGATGATTCTTTAGAACATCCACGTTAATCAAGCAAGAAGACCTCGAAAGCAAGTGAGGGTTTCAAAAGTCAACCCGGTTATTCTTTCCAACTCCTGATAGCCATTAGGGAATATATCAGCAATGGTGAGAACATTTGGTGCATCCACATTCATTTGAGCGCCCATGTCTTGATTCAAATACATTTAGCCAAAAAGAACCAAATATATCGAAAGACATTATGTTAGTCAATAGATGGTTTTATTGTCTAATTTATTGAATGTGCTATGTCGATGATTGTTACGAGTCCAAAGTCACTTGTGTGTCAAATAGTCTAATGACGTCGTGATAAGTTTCGTGAGTTAGTTAACTTAAGTTTAAATGTCATGTTATCACTTATTTTCACAAATCTATTAAACGCTTGCTTATTATTAGTGACATTATTGGCTCTCGCGGACGCTATGATTTGTTTATTTACAAGTTTGCACGCCAGATCTATAATTCAATAACCAAGGCTTAGGTGTAGAAAAGGCAAAGTTATAGCGTGAACATGAGTGATATACGCCAGAGGCTAAAGCTTATGCGTAGATCTTATCTACACATAAAAATATTACGTAGGGAAAAAGTGGGGACCTTATGGCAAAGTTTACGCCAGTAGGTTTATATAAACCTTTACGATAAAGTTACTCGTGAAGAGCTGACCTTTGGCGAGAGGTCAGTTGTTACTGCATCCTTCACAGATACGCTAGAGTCCCATATGTAGAACCTTGAGTAGACGCCACAGAAGATTACTCTATCACATAACATGTTACGCTGCAAGGTGATCCTTATGCATAGTTTGCTAGTAACCTTGATTCTGAATTTTCACTTGTAACAAACCTGAAATAAATTCATCATAGCATCAATTTTAACACATACATTCATTCTATAAAAGATCATGGCATGAATATTCATCAAACAATTTACGCGTAAAAAACCTTATGCGTAGAACTTAAAACCCTAGTTTCAAGAATTACGCTTAAGAAATTTAGCCATGGAAAATGCATCAAAATGATTCTGGTAAGTCTAGTATGCCTATAGAGTAGGTTTATCCAAGTTTTAACATCAAACATGGCATGAATCAAAAATACCCAAACCGTATGAACTAAAATCCTAATTTTCAATAAATTGTTATTCATTGTTTCTGGGTTGTTTCTGGGACTAGATATCATCAATTCAACATGAATACAACACTTTACAAGCAATCATTTAACCAGAAACGTTCTCAGATGAAAAAACCCAATTTTACGCAAGAACCCTAGTTTTCCAGAATCAATCAATTCGTGTTTCTGGGTGAGTTTTTATGATCAAAATAGTTTCAATGATGTTATATGAATGTCTTGACACAATCTTTTTAACCAAAAGCACACGAGTGAAGGATTTGTGTTCATAGCTTATGCGTAGAACACAAATCACACTTAAATCTCATTATTTGACCGTTGGATTCGTGTAAAAATCCAAACCATTGTTTAAAAACATGTTAAGATTATAAAACCACTTACAAAATGATGATCCAAACACGCATTTGTTGAATGATTCTTAGCGTGAGGATTGGCCAGAAAATCATGTGATGAGTAAACGAAATAGGTGGATGTTTTATGTAAAATATCTTTAAGGTTTTGACAGCTTTTAGCCATTCTTAATCTTCTTCCATTTTCATCTAAAGTTTTAACTTCCATTTTGCTATGAAACTACCTGATATCTTGAAAATAACTTTGACTTAAACTCCCTCTCACTTAATAAAAATAATGAAAGGTTATAAATTTTAGTCCGAGGAGTGTAAGTAGAAACCGTAAATTTGACCACCATAATTTAAAGGAACAATCATAGATAACATGCTAGTACACTGATGTTTTGAAACAGCTTAATTATTTATTTTTCCCTCAACACTTGATCTAAAAATACCGGCATTTTGAAAGATTAGAGTGTTGACTAAAGATATGTACTTTGCTATGTTGAAAGAAAAATAGATACAAGAATATTTTTGTTGTATTATCAGTTTTTATATTTTGTATTTTGTTTTTGAAAAATATTTTACAAAATAGATTTTGTGTTTGACAGTGTTTTTAAGACCTGCTTTAAGAGGTCATCCAAGCCTCTTGAGTCAAAACACCTGACATACCAACCTGGACCAACTTATTAAAACCTAGCGGGAGTAAGTAAGGCTTTGCGAGAAGATCTCTTAATTGGTATTCAGACTCCACAAAGTATAATTCAAAGCACTGCTCCACTGGTCCTTGATGAAAATGATATCGATCCATGTGCTTTGATTCTAACGTTGCACCGAAGTTGCACCTAACAGCAATAGCACCATTGTCACGAAGACATCTGATTCACAAATATGTAACCATAGTCTTTGGAGTTATGTTCTCATCCAAATGACTTGAGCACACCAGCCTATATGGCTGCTATTATTCTCGGCTCGTTGATGAAAAGGGATGCGCCCCGGCTTCATTGCTATGACACCGCTTTGTCACCAAGAAATTGTAATGCTTCTTGACGTATTCTTCCTCGCGGAATCTAATCCATCCCAAGGCGGATCAACGCTTGAAAATCGGGATAGTTCAAAACCGTAATCCTTCGTGATACCGTGATCCCCAAGTTAATGGTTCCTTGATGTATCGGAGGATACTTTGAAATTCAAGAGAGGTGGTTCTCAAAGAGGTCTCAATCGATATCCGAGCAGAGATATACCAAAAAAACAATGTCAGTCCTACTGTCAAGTTAGATACATGAGAGACCCAATAATACTACGGTATTTGTAGGCTCCACCATTTCCCTATGTAAATCAGCCTTTCTGCTTCTTGGTATGAGCCATTGGTGTGGCATAGATGTCGCCAGCTTTTCATTCCAAATTTGTTTAATGTATCAAGGGCATATTTGATCGATCAAGAAAATACCACGGGTGATTTGTGAGAACTTGCACCCTAGAAAGAACGTGAAGTTCACCCATCATCTATATTTCAAAAATGTTTCTTCATTAGTTTTGCAAAAACGACAGTACTTTATGTGTTGACCCAAAAAATTATGTCATCCACGTAAATTTGAACAATTAAGATATGTGCCCTGTGATATTGTATGAAAATGTAGGATCGACCAACCTTTGTGAAATTATTGGCAATGAGGAAAGATGATAGATATGCCTTACCATGCCCGAGCTTGTTTGAGTCCGCATTGCAGCTTTGTTCAGTGTATACACGGCTCGGGAACTCGATCAACGAACCTTCGGGTTATCGACATAAATCGCTTCTTTCAATTCTCCATTAAGAAAAGCGCTTGACGCCCATCCGAAAGACTACTATATTCAAGTGTGCCGCGGGAAGGCCAGCAAGATCCAAAATTCAAGACGAAAGCAACCGAGCAAATGATCTCTTCAAATTAATAATTCTCTTCCTCGACGATAACCCTAGCCACCGTGACACTGCTATGATTACACCCCTTCAAAGATCCAATTTGTTCTTCCAAATCCATTTGAGACTAATGAGGTAGACCGCTGGTCTTACAAATCAGCTCTATACTTCAAGACATTTGAATTGATTGAGTTCTTCTTGCATGGATTCAATCCAGCTTGTCTTTGTCATTAAGGCCTTTAATGTTTTTGGTTTCAGATTGGCATGCTGAGTGCATAAAATGCAAGGTTCACCGCCCTAAAGGAAGATGTTGTCTCGTGAATGACCGTTGACTGCTGCAATAATATTCAGAGGATGGTCTTTTGTCTATCTATGTGTGAGGGTTGATGTTGGTATATCAGTGGCGCATTTTGAGGGTTCAAATGGCTTGCTGGAAGATTCCAAGGACATCTTGTGCAGCGCATCATTGAAGCAAACGGGTTAAAGAACGCGATTTGGATCAAAATCAGCAGTGGGGTACATCATTGATAAGAATATCATCACCGGTTCATCGTTGTTGGAAGCAATTTGTCTAACTATTGTAGAGTCAATCGCGTTGGTGCTTGACAACAAGAGTTGTCAGAAGCAGTGCATCGTGCATATGAGTATGATCAAGTTGAACAAATGAAACAGGATATACCCGAGCACGCTCATCAATATCGCCACCGGTAACAGAGGAGAAAAGAGTCTTCCATTTGCCGACGAAAGTAAAGCTTCAGCTTTGTCAAATTGGCGATGGGGTCGGGGAAAGTTTGCTGTTAGCACTGTTCTAAGTCGTTATACCTAAGCCAAGCTTCCGCGGAGTTCATCAAAATGAGCATGAATCGCTTCCATCACTTCCTTTGTCCGACGATTCGTGATCCGTAACCTTAGAAGTATCACATACCCAATAAATATTCCAATGTCAGCCTTTTAGCTTTGAAGCTTTCCAAAGTCATCACATCATTATTCAGATAGCAAAAGATCCAAACAAAGACATGAAAGTGTTTGAGATTCGATTCGCTAGACAAGCTCAAATGGTGTTCTTTGTTGTATGCTTTTGTAATCATAGATCGGTTTTGAGTATAGCATGTACAGCATACCTTCACCCACAAGTAACCTGGTTTAGCATTGATTAACATCGTTTCTGCGTACTTTCCACCAACTTACGGTTTCGGTTTTCAACAACTCATTGTCCGATGCTCAATTCCACTTTCTCATAAAAGTTTCAAGAGTTTGGTCTACAAATTCAGCCTTTTGGTTCCAGGCGTAATTTGTCTACCGTTCCTGAGTCAACTTGTATTTTCAAGGGAGAAAGGTGATGATCATCTGTGGAGCTCACTTTTTCAAGAAATAAAACCCAAGTCCATCGCGAGAGTAGTCATCGACGATTACCAAGATGTAGCGCTTGCCATTAATTGTTTTCACGCCAGACGGGTCACAATAAATCCATGTGAAGAAGATGAAGAACATGTCAGAGTCAGGTTCCACCTTTGAAGGAAATGAGCACTGGTGCTTTTCCTTGTTCACATGTCGAGCATAGGTGATCTTTAGAATATCTCAATCGTGGGGAGACCTTCAACGAAGTTTGTGTCGAGCAAGGTTGGGCGATGGTTTGAAAGTTTAAATGCGATAGACTTACTCTGCTAATAGCCAGATTTTGTTGATGTTGCCTTTAAAAGTAAGCAAATGGGAGATGAAGCAACCATATCTTGCATTGAGATAGTGTAAAGACTTGAATTACGCAGCCGCACCTAAGATCGCTTTCCCTTGTAGATCACTTAATGAAACAAGTTTTTCCTTTGAAAGCAACTTCTAGACTTCCATCACAAAATTGACCTGACTGAAAAAGATTACACCGCAGGCCTTCCACATAGTAAACCCTGAAGCACTGATGTTCCCATTGATATAGTCTCCAGAGCTCCATGATATCCGCCAAGTGATCATTCCCTAATCTCGCATACAATGAACTTGCAATAAAGTTTGATAACAGCTTACAAGTAACCTATCAAGTGTGTTGAACATCCGCTATCAACAATCGAGAATGATCCAGACACCCGTACAATACGCATTCCACATGATGGAATAGAAGTAGATGTGGAACCCAAATGTTGTGAGGGTTCCAAGGCTATAGTGGAAAGACAATACATCAAGTATTTTAGGTATCCATTTAAATCCTAGTGTGTTATGTATCCCTTCCGCCATCTATAACTACTATTTGCTTTAGTCTTACCGATGCACTAGGTGGTACTAAATTCTTTTGGAGGTGAAACTAGAGCTTACAGTGGAAAACAATGCGCTTTAGAACCTAACGGCGTTTACCAAGCACCAACTTAGAAAGATTAGTGGGCCTAGAGGTATTCCGCATTCTTAGATTCCTTAAACGAGATGATAGTTTTAGCAACACATTTGTCATGACAATCTAATTCATGCTTTATGACAAATAACACAGCATGCATCCATCAATATCAAAGTACTTAAAGGCTTAGATTCGCTACATCACTATTTCTATTACATTTGTCAGACGCAATATCTATAGTGGAAGCAACGTGAGTCTTATTCATAGTCTTAGGGTGTTCTTCTACTTTAGCATTCCTTATAGATCTTTTCTTAGGTCGTAACTCCTATTCTTCGGCGTAGTGCCTCTAGGCCGTGAAGTGGACGCTGGGAAAAGACGCAATAGTCCTCTGCTTTCAGAGAGGCAAGCACGCTAGTTACTTTGTGTTTTGTCAAGAGGGCAATATGGGTTCACGATTAACTATTACCGTGCTATCTTCTTAATGACGGTTATGGTAGTTGTTCATACTTTCCAATACTTCTCTTAACTTAAAGATAGTGTGAATCAAATCTTGATTTTCGTAATCTAATATTTCCAAAGAAAAATTCATTACTTTAGTGTGTGCAAGATAATGATCAAGTTCGCTTGATGCTTCATGACGAAGTCTTATTGAGTAAATCAAATATGACACCATATTCCCTTTTAACTTTTACAAGTTCTTGTTCATATTTTGAGATTTGACTTTTCAAAAGACACGCTTTGATCATCCAGTTGCTCAATTTTTGTATTAAAAGTGTGTGATTGCAACCGGGTGATTTTGTTTTGCAAAGCAAGTTCAATATTATGACAATCTTTTGACACCATTGAAGACTACATTTGCACTTGAAAGCTCATTTAAGAGTCGCTCGCTTTCAAATTTTAAAGACTCGACCGCACATTATCGTATTCTCACGCTTACCAAGATTCAACAAGATTTGCCAGAGATATAATCATATGCATATGGCAAGGAATTCAATAACACAACATTATGGACATCACATATAATTTCCAAGAGTTGATCAACATCTTTCTCAACATTTTTATGTTTAGTATTAGAAATAGATGTTTCGCTTTCTCAAAACTAACTCATCAATCCAAGTTCCTTAAGAAAGTCCTCTGCTCCCAAGACAATGAACAACTTTTCAAATTTTTTAACATTTGGTAAAAGATTTTCTAAAAAATGTCTCTTTGTTCTCGCTTATAGGCGCATTGAAAATGTTGAACTTTATTTTAATGATATCTTATCTCATGTTGTAAAGTTTTGAGGTCGTACCATGAAAAGGCCAATATATCTAAGAATTTATGCATTTTCTGTTTTGAATTTACTAATGATGGAAGGTAAAGGATCATAAGTTTGTGCATAATCTGGTTTGGGATTAACATTAGAAGACTCAGACGCTTTTATGATAACCTTGGTGTGTTAGAAGAATCCGCGTGTGACGAAAAGTGATCGCTTTTGAATAGTTAAAAAGGTTTGTTGTAAACAATGCTTAATTTTGATCGACTCTCATAACAGCTTAATTCCTCATGACGCATGATATTCAACAACACTCATAAATGTAATTATCAATTTTATATTCCCATCGAAACTCGTGGATTTGGTTTGAATGCTTTGGCTGAAAGCTTAGGTTTGTAATCAAGAAGATTCGTCCATATCCATTTAGATCGGGTTTTAAAGTAAACTTTTGAATAGTCGCGGATCACTCACCATGTTTGTAAACAATATTTGTAAACTCTTAAGTTTGTTTGTAAGCCGTGAATTTCTTCAAGATGGTCATCTATTCATTTCGTTGAATGCTTTTGTATGCAGCAGAACTCTTTGGACAAGTTAACAACTCACCTTAGCTTTTTGAGTTTCCAGGTGAGAGCTGCTAATTTGCTTTTATGTTCATGTTTCGCTTGTTCTATTTCGCAATAACAGCATTCCTTCGGCGGCTAGATCAATGACTGCCTCTAAAATATTTTTCGCTTTGATGAGATTTAGCAAAGCGCTTCAAAACCTATTTCACGCATTTTTTGAGTTTTGAAAAAATTGAGTCTGCTTTTGTAAACATTCAAAATCCTTAGTTAACAAAGTATTTTTACTTTGTAGTTCCCGATTTATCGCATCTACATTCTTCCACTATGGATTGTTGGTTTTAAGCCACATATCAACATCCGACGAGGCACAAGTTCGGGCGTGTTCAACGGAGTCACCACATGATCATTATTTAGATCCTCATATAACCACGGAGTCAATTTGATTAATATCAGCGAAACCATAAGGTCATCTTGATCGTCAAATGTAACTACGAGGTCTAGTTGAGAATCGTCGGAATGAGATGTGGACGACTCATTTTGAACATTCAGTGCGGATTGAATGTTGGTGGAGATATTAGATCGAGAGATAAATATGGTTTGTTGAATTTTGAGACAAGCCATCGATTGTCAAACACTAGGCCTGTTTCACTCATTTGTAGCTCATGCATATGGCCATCAACATAACTGCGCATTGGCACCAAGTCCTCCATATCATCATCAGTATGGCATTTGCCATAAAGCTGTTCTTTGTTTGTGAAATCCACCAGCTTCATCCGAGCCAGTAAAAGCCTCTTTGAATAAGCACTTCCCCAGTCCTCGGCTTTGGGCATGCATTAGCCAAGTGTCCTTCTCATTGCAGTTTGTAGCATCGAAGACCATTCAACCCATTCCGAGCATTTCCACTGTTCCACCACTTGAGCTCATTGTTATTCCTACCCATAGCATTAAACCCTTGACCACCAGCCCATCGGACGACCATAACCACGTTTTGAACTTCAACTCGTCCATTGTTCACAACAGCTTGATTCCTTGTGTTAGATGAGGAACGAATATGATTGTTGGATTTGTTGGTATAACGGCCAAAAGAATTAGCAATCATAACAAATCCTTGTTGCAATGCTTCGAACGGATCGGATTCCTCATTAATTTCACTGACATATGCTTGATCATTGTTGTTGTTGTATGGAACCAATTGAGTTTGTTGAGATGGTTGCTGTGATGGTATGTTATTGGCAGTTGGTTGAGTTGCTTGATGAGGAGGATAACCATTTTGAGCATACAAAGCAAGTTGTTGATTTTCCGGATGTGAAGGTGAAGCTATTTGAGCACGGAGAATCCTTTCCTTATCAAGTTCCTTTTGATGAGGCTTCAAGTAATCATACAACAATCCGTATGAAGATTGATGCATGTTCTTCGCTTGACGGAGAAAGATGACATACTTCTTCCATTCAGGACCAAGACTACTGAACTTAGTATTAAGCGCAATTCTTGGCATGATGATGTTGTGTTTATCCAAATCATTTATGATGTCTGAAAATCGATGATAATAAGACTCTAGTGTGTCTCCGAGTTCAATCATGAAGTGTTCATAAGCCAAGTAAATTTTGGACTCCATATCCTCCTGATTGAGTGCAGATCCTTCCATAAGAAGATGAATATGATCCCACATGCTTCTGCGTCTTTTGAGCATCAACACTTGAAGAATTAGGTTTGGTAATCCTAAAGGATATATTCCATTGCAAGCTCATCGCCTTCATAGTGTAGAAGTTCTTAGGATTGGTGCCTGCTTGATAGCAATGTTTAATTGTTCATCTCTTGGTGGATTAGCATTTGGATCTCCGGGTACAATGACAGTAAGCATCTCAAATGGACCTTCCAAGATAACCTTCTTTAAGAACTTTCCATGTGGCTTCTTTAGATCACAAAACCTAAAGAACCTAATCACCCATTGATCGTAGTTTCCAGGAATGAGCATTGGAGGTCTATCAAGTGATCCGACCTCATGAATGATTGTTGGTTGCTTAAAGCTTCACACATCTTGACAAACCAAGTGGTTCCTTCATAGTGTTCCTGGATGGATGTTGATTGTAGAAGTTTGTGTAAGGTTGTACTTGAAGACTTGGTGGTGGTTGAACCATTTGAGGTTGTGGAATTGCTGCAAGTTGTGGAGTATGTTGTTGATTAAATTGTTGTTGATAAATTGCTTGTTGTTGATTCCATTGTTGATGTTGTGGACTTAGTTGTTGTTGATTATAAGTATAAGGGAAATAGTTAGAGTATGGTGGTTGTGACATGTTGAAAACTTGTGTTATAATATGGATCTTTGTAGTCGAATGAACCTTTGTTGATAAAGTATCCTTAGGCGTAGAGATCACAATATAGCCAAGTAGCACTTATGCGTAAAAACACCAAAGTTCACGCGTAACAGCGAGTTACGTACGTGAATTTAGCTACTGTAAGTAAGGAAAAAGCACTAAAGTTATCGCGTAACACAAGTTAGGCGTAGAAACATAGGCATAGGATTACCTTATGCGTAAGACAAAGCTTAGGCGTAAGATGAATCTTATGCGTATGATTTTCTACGCGTAAGCAACTTATCGTAAGTTTAGGTTTTATCCCAAGTGATCTTTTACACTATCACGATTAAAGATATCCCAAGTCGACGTATTTTCAGGGCTTATCCAAGCAAGAGAACGGGTAATCCTGAAACGAGATCAAACCAAGGATAAAGTTATGCGTAAGTTTAGGGTTTGATACGCCAGTAGCTACTCGTAAAAATGATTTTGCCCAAAGATGTTTCTAAGCCAGATTTTTGTGATGAGATAGCTTCAATATCACCAAAATAACACAAAAGTGTGAAACTTGAAGATCCAAAGCGTCTAAAAGCGATTACGCGTAGAATGAAACTTAAGTAAAAACCTAGCTAGAAAATGTGATCCACCGTAAAGGTTGAAACTTTATGCCAAAAATAGTTATTTTAAAAACGTTGAAAGGACAAGAATCTTGGATTAAAAGTGAAAAAATGTGTTTTTAAGCGAACCAAAGTTTGGAAACCGGTGTTACGTGTAGTACCGAAAACCACTTCAAAAACAAACCGATTCACCCAACTATTTGGCGATTGATACCATTGATAGGTCACTAGTTTTACAACACAAGCAACAAGAGAAGAGATAGAGAAGAAATAGAGGTCGGTTGAACAATAAACAAACACACACACACGTATGAACTATGCACGGTTTAGGCGTAGAGAGTGAATGAAAGATAAATTGAACAACCAACCCTCAAGTGAGGGTTATTACAAGGTATTTATAGGAAGGGGAGCTAGGGCAACACTTCTAGTCCCTTCCTTTCCTTAATGGACATGGGCCTAAGCTTATGGGCCTTCTACATAAGCTTAAGCTAATAACAAACATAAAGGCCATAATTAAGCTAACTATTACATATGAATCACTAACACTTGATTAAGGTTTAGGAGTGATTCCAACAAAAGACCAACCTAGGAACTTTATGTTTGAGTTGAATAAAACGAATCGGGTTGATTCTAGTATTCGCCATAGGATCGCATAATTAATTGAATTCGATACTATGTAAACCATGTAATGATATGCCTTGAATTCGATTTACTAATCATGAATGTGGTATGAATGTTTTGTCTAATGTTGTCAAATGCCAAGTTAAAATTTTTAATGCTAAAAATCATGCTAAGAAGGCTAAAAGGCAAAGGCGAAAGAAAGTTAGAAAATAGTGAAAACCCACAGGAAGAACATTTAGTAAGATACGTTATCAATGGATACCTTACGCCATAAGACTAATGGAGTTACGCCCTCAATCGCTAAAGACAATGCCCACTAGAAAATGGATGCCTACTTGGTAGAACTATTCCTTTAAGAGTGAACACTTTAAATAGGTTGAATCTGAGACATTAGCACTTTGCATCTATTAGATGATTCCATGTTTCTACTCTTGATGTGGGTGTTCTAATCCTTTATACTAACCAAGTGGAACCCATTATTGCATGGGGTTCCCAACTATCGATTATCCATTCTTGTGCGTGTTCAAGCAGATCGTTCAAATCGTTCCGTGGTACTGGACTCGAGCTATTCCAAGCATATGAATGGAGACCGGTCACGGCTCATGAACTTTGTGAGTAAATTCATCGGGACAGTTAGATTCGGGAACAATCATTTTGGTACAATTATGGGTTATGGAGATTATGTTGTCGGTGATAGTGTTATCTCCAGGGTATATTACGTAGAAGGTCTTGGTCATAAGTTCTCGTTGGTCATTCACGTGATTCGATCTAGAAGTAGCCAAGCATACTTGTTTCATTAGAGAACTTGATGGTAAAGAGCTACTCAGAGGTACTCGTGGTTCAAACCTATACACCATCTCTATCGATGACATGATGAAGTCTTCTCCAATTTGCTTGCTGTCAAAGGCTTCAAAAACAAAGTCTTGGTTATGGCATCGTCGTCTCAATCACTTGAACCCACCATTATAACAATCTTTCCAGAAAGGATCTTGTGAGGCTTACAGTTAAAATATGAAAAAGATCATCTTTGTTGACTTCAATTGGGAAAAAGCACAAAATATGCCCACAAACCAAAAACCACAAACTCTGTAATGGAAGTTCTTCATACCCTTCATATGGATGCATGCGCCCATAGAGAGTGCAAACTATTAATGGGAAGAGGTATGTGTTAGTAGTGGTTGATGACTACTCGATTCACACGGGTTAAGTTTTTGAGGACAAAGGATGAAACTCAGATATCATCATTAAACTCATTAAACAACCGATCCGACTCAACAAAATGGTTCGAATCGTCGTGACAATGGAACTGTGTTTTTTAATAAAGTACCAAATGAATTTTATGAAAATATTGGAATCAGTCCTCAAAGAAGTGTTCCTCGAACCCCTCAAGCGGTGTAGTTGAAAGACAATCGAACTCTTGTAAAAGCGCAAGAATAATCTTGATTTACTCAAAGGTTCCAATGTTTCTATGGGCTGAAGCTATTGCCACTGCATGTTACAAACACAAAATAGATCTCTAATTCACACATCTCATGGAAAGACTCCATACGAACTTGTCCATAATCGAAAACCTGATCTATCATATCTTCGTGTGTTTGGTGCTTTATGTTATCCAACTAATGACGAACAAGATTTAGGTAAATTGAAAGCTAAAGCGGATATTATAGTATTTGTTGGATATGCCCCAAGCAGAAAAGGTTACCGAATCTACAACAAGAGAACCCGAAATATCATGGAAACTATTCACGTTACGTTTGATGAGCTCACCAGTCAAATGGCTCCTGGACAATCCAGTTCTGGACCCGCACTTCAATACAGTCCCATTGGCTCATCCCTTGTACCAAATTCCTCTCCAACAACTCCATATGTACCTCCCACTGAAGATGATTTGAATAAATTGTTTGATCCAATGTTTGATGAACATTATGAGCCAAGTGCCAATGATCTGTCAATTCCTACAACAGAGGCTGCTCCTATTCCTGTGAATGAAGTCAACCCTTCAGTCTCAATATCATTAAGTCAAGAAGCGCCTACTGCTGATTACTCTGTCTCATCAACAAATCATCAATCTTTGAATGTACATCATGCAATTGTTTCTGGCACCAATTATGGAGAAAATCCCTTTGCTACTCCTGAAGATGCTCCGTTAGAAAATATATTTGCTCCTGAATCATCATCAGAACCATCTTCATCAGGAAAAATCGACTCGACTACTTCAGTTCCTCAACAACAACCACATCAACACCTTAGGAAATGGACACATGATCATCCATTGGACAACATCATTGGAAAACCCTCTCGTCCATTATCAACACGGAAACAACTTGCAAGGGCCTTATGGTGCTTCTTCAACTCCGTACTCTCTAAGATCGAACCAAAAGATGTTAAATCAGCCATGAATGAAGGCAATTTGTTCAATGCCATGCAAGACGAAATTAATGAGGTTGATCGACTTGATGTATGGGAATTAGTACCTGCTCCAGATTGTGCTATGATTATTGCTCTAAAGTGGATATTCAAAGTAAAACTTGATGAGCATGGTGATGTTTTAAAGAACAAGGCTCGATTATTTGCAAAAGGATACCGTCGGAGGAAGGTATTGACTTTGAAGAATCATTTGCTCTGTAGCACGTATCGAGGCGTCGGAATCTTCTGGCTAATGTTGCAAGTAAGAATATGATTGTCTATCGATGGATGTAAAGATTTTCTTAATGGAATCTTAAAGAAGTCGTATACATCATCCAATCGGAAGGTTTCGTTAATCCAGAGCATCCTACTCATGTCTATCACTTGAAGAAGGCTCTTTACGGCTTGAAGCAGGCTCCAAGAGCATGGTATGATACGCTATCAAAGTTTCTTCTCTCTTTGGATTCACAAAGGAAGCAGTTGATCGACATTGTTCACAAGGAAGTCAGGCAAACATTTAATTCACGTTCAAATATATGTTGATGATATTATCTTTTCCTCGTGCGACCCCAATGAATGTGATCGTTTTCAAATGAAATGGGTTCCAAATTTCAAATGTCAATGATGGGACAAATGTCATTTTCTTGGGATTACAAATTTTACAAAGTCGAGGCATTTTTATAAATCAATCTAAATATGCAAATGAGATTTTAAAGAAATTTGGATTTGATTCTTGTAATCCTGTTGACACTCCATGATTGGCGTACTAAAGCTGGATGAGGACCACTCGGGGATCATGGTTGACAAATGAAATATCAGTAGTATGATTGGATCCCGATGTACCTCACGGCTAGTAGACACGATATTTTGTTAGTTGTATGCATGTGTGCTAGATACAGTAAGCCTACCAAAAGCACCTTGAAGCGGTTAAACGGGTCTTTCGGTATCTCCAAGGAACCATCAACATGGGACTTTGGTACTTTCGAAGGACCGGTATGTCACTAGACATATATATGCAGTCTGAGATCATGTAGGGTGTCAAGATACTCGTCGAAGTACATCTGGATGTGCTCAGTTTTTAGGTGATAAGCTTGTGGTAGGTCATCAAAGAAGCAAATGAGTACTTCTATTTCCTCACAAAGGTGAATACATAGCCATGTCATCTTGTTGTGCTCAAATCCTATGGATGAGATCCCAATTATCTGACTATGGCTTTGAATTCAACAAAATCCCTCTGTACTGTGATAATAAAAGTGCCATTTCTCTCTCATGCAACAATGTACAACACTCAAGAGCAAAGAACATCGACATTCAACATCATTTCATTCGGGAACTTGAGAACGTTTTGAGTTTATCTTTCCACGACTTGGTCTAAAAAGCCTCAACCGGAAACACTCAAATGTCTTCAAGAGGAAGAAGAGGAGTAAAAGGTTTTTCCTTCATCTATCTCTTGTAAATAGTTATTCAAAAACAAAATACAAAAATATATAACCAACAAAAAGAAAATAGAAAAATATAAAATTTTCGAAAATCCATAAAAATTAGAAAAACTTGAAAAATTCCAAAAAAAAATATTTTTGTCATGATTTTCTTGGTTCGATAACATCTACGGACTTTGAGTTGTCACTCAAAGAATGGTACGGGTCTTTAGATGAAGTTCGAAAAAAAAAAAAAAAAAAAAACGAGATGGAGAAAAATGGTGGTTTATTGTCATTTCTGGCAGTAACCCGGTTTTAAAAGAAAAAGAGCCATGCTTTATCTTATTTTTCAAATTTCATGCTCTGATTCTATAAACAATCACTTTCAATCTAATGAAAACGAATTGCTTTGTTAAATAACACGGACTCAAGCTTTGAAAATCATCTGGACATATTTGTCAAAATATCTATCTCTCAATCAACAACTTACGTCATTGATTGAGGGGGAGAATGATTTCAATTAAAACAAAAGGTTATTTGTCATACAATTGTTTTCAAAAGATAATCATGCATGTTTAATCAATGGAGTTTAAAGTCTCAAAATCCGATCTTATCAGTTAAAACGTTTTCATAATCAAGTCAATTTAAATCTACAGAGATCACAAATCTCAAATGATTTGATAATTGTGATCGGGGGAGAATTTGTGATTTAAATTGAATTTAAACTGATAATTTGGTAAATGGTTTTATAAGGATGTACAAGCTCTCCTTCCCACATGTGCCAAACGATTTCAAATTTTCCATGCACATGTTGAGGGGGAGCATCTATCTTAAACCACAAAGATTTGTAATGTGATCAATTTATCTCAATGTGCAGGTTCCCTCTAGTATGTGCAAAACTCTTTTCAAACCTTGAGGCACATATTGAGGGGGAGCAAACTTATGAAAACTTCATCCTTCCCTAATATGCTTTATCTACTTGTTTTGATCAGGGAAGTGTTGTTGATATCTTTTAGAAAATGGTAATCAAAGAAGTTAATTCTTACTCTTGCCTCCGTGTTCAAAAACGATTTCAAATACTTGATGCACATGTTGAGGGGGAGCTCTTTTTCTAAAAATATCAAAAACAATTCAGGTACAAAATGCTTTGATAATATATCATAAGTATCTGGATTGATTTTCAAATGGTTTTCAATTGGTTCCAATGGGATATGAACAATACCAAATAGACCGACCAACTTTACTTTATGTATGGTGACATAAGGACAATAAGGTTAGGTATTTGTTCCCATGATCCGCCAGAACCGGGGGATCTACCCAGGGACAATCCACTAGATAGTGTAGAAGTCCTTAGGTATGATGAAAAAAAGGAGAAAAGTGAGATATGGGAAGAGTGCAGACTGAGACTGAGCTAGTACTAGAATAAATCCAACAAGGTTCTAGTTATGAAGTCTCGGTAAGCACAGAAGGGGTTGAAGAATTAAAAGGAATTGAATGTGAAAAGGGTGAAAATAAATAGCCCTCTGTTAATTCAACCTTAGAGGCACACCGTTCAATTCATATGCTCTTGGTGGTTACTAAGGTAACACTGGTATTGAAGACAAGACGTCATGGACCCAGTGGCCTTGCACTACATCTTCCTAAACCACTCAAGTTCCTCTTAAAAGGATTTGCTTCATTCTCACGGGGAACCGACATTATCTATCGACTTTCTCTTAAAGATTGATGATATTGAAGAAGGAGACCCTCTCCCTAGTCTCCGGCTTAGGAACCAAATATGCACTATTGAGTCTAGAGCCACAAGATCATCTATAAATATCATTAGGACACTTTCAATGAAGACTCTCTGTTTCACACAATGTGAAAAGAGAGATTATATCCTATGAGTCCTACGCATTATCCCTGTGGTATTGCCAGAACATCTGAGTGATATGCTAACACATTCACAATGAAGATGGAAAGCTTCGAGCCAACATCAAACAAGCTCTCGGTGGGTGGCATGTGAGATCTAATCAATAGATCAACCATGTGACAACTGAACAGAAACAATGGGGCGATTCAATCTTTTGAATCTCCTGGTTCAGGTTATGGATTGACAGATACCTTTGAAAAACCGGTGGTTGTGCTTAAAAACTCTTTTCTTTAGCACGTCGACTGTGTACTAATATTTCAAAATAAAAGGTGTTTATGATTGATAATTGATTTTCATTAAAACCTTCGTTGTATTGCAAAAACAATTTCTATTGAGTGGTACATGATTGTGTTTCAAATCTCTTTTCATCAATCAGTGAATCTCAATTCGCTGGTTCACTCACTACGTGTTGTCTTCTTTAAAGGCGTTTGATTTGAAACGACTAGAAGCGACTTGTCTTGATCAACGGGGAACCATGGGCGTGTACCTCAATTCAACAAAGTGATCAAACACTTTCGGTGCACTTTATTGTTAATCTGTTGTATGCGAGATACGCGAGCGTTTGCGCTTGATCGGAATGAAGCGGATCCATCGCCGCATGCTCACACTACACATTTATCTCTAAAGAAATCATGATTGGTGCATCAATGACTCTGATATTTTCACTCCATGCTTCTGCTTCGCTGCTGCCAATATCATGAATCAATAAAAGCTACCGCTACTCTGATAAGAAGAAATCATGATCCAGAATGTGAGCATGTCGGTCCAAATGTCACTACATCATATGCTGGCAACACAACAATGGGTGATGCTGAGATTAACTGTATCTGATGATCTCAAAGCTGGCTCAAAACTCATCATCACGTGGATCAGTTAAAGACCTCCACTTGAAATTATCCAAACATGTAAGACATGAAGAATCAAAGACTACGAGCTACTGAGCAAAGGACTTAATCAAGAATCATCGAACAATCTAATGTAATATCTGTTTGTATTCATTGAAAATTAAGGTGACCTCCCTTAGGGGGAGATTGTTAGGAATTAGAAAATTCACTCATTAAAGAGTCGGTCACCTCAAGTATATGTATTCGTTAGAAAGCTCGTGGTGTAGTCATGTTATGTTAGTAAGTAGTTTGTTTTGTAACACCGTGGAGGACGGACGGTCTTTACCTTATGCACGATCCACAGCCGTAGGTGGCGTTTATTTGTAAGACACTATAAATACCCTCTACCTCCCAAGGTAGAGGGTTGGAGCTTCAATACCATTTTTCTTTGTTTCACATAGTTCCCAACTCTCTTCCCTTTCTCTCTCTAGAACTCTCTCTCTCTAAACATACTTGAACGCCCCATTATGATTATGGTTAGTATGTTTGTGAAATCCTATATCTTACAAACCTCCATCATTGAAGTGGTTAATGGAGTGTTCCTTCCAGTAAACAAATCACTTTTCCTAGCCATAAATGTGAAGATCTTGGCTGGTTGTACCACAATAGGTAAAAGATTTGCAGGCTTTGGTACATCAGAAGGTGTTTATTCAAGAAGACTTGAATAAATCTAGGATACATAACCGACTTGATCCATGAGAGATGTGAGAGATCATTCCATCTAAGATTAGCCTTGAAAAGTTGAACATACGGTTTGTAGCCAATCCTAGCAGTCTGAGATGCAATGTTTGAACCAAATGCTCGAAGTACTTTTAGAGCTGATACAATGAAGAAGAACATGTACCAAGTACTTCCAATGTGGGCTGAACAAGGGCTTCTTGAATGTTGTTGTGTGAACCAAAGACCCTTCATATCAATATCTCGGTGTATCCCAAAGAAGCATTTATCAAACCTAATAGCTCATACGCATCATCAAATAATAAATCTTCACAATTAATGCTTGAATCTTGATAAGCCTTCAACAACTTTACCTTGAATATAAGATTCATCATTCGCTATATATGTCCTTGCAGTTGCCCAAAACTGCTGTATCCAGGGCTCAATTACATCAGGATCCACCAAAAGCGCATAGCTGATTGGAGAACCAGTTAAAAAATCAATGATGTCATGGAAGATGACATTAGCCTCTGTTTTATCTAAATTTGCCACCATATTGTGTTTAGAAACTGTGTGTAGATTTGCCATGGATGATTGTAAAAAAGATTGATTCTTGAATACGTAATAGTGTGAGAGAGAGAGAACTATGGAAAATATTTATACGAATAAAGATGAGAGGGAAAATCGGAAAGTAGTTATGTAAGTTGGACAAAGTTACGTTATTTGAATTTACCCTCTTTTGACCATTGGAATATGCGTTAATAAGACAAGCAGTCCTTTCCACATTTGTACTTTCGAGCGTACTTTCATAGGACAAAACAGAAGTACTTTTCCATCTTCTTCTCTATAATAACAAATACTCCATGTGGGCATTGTATTGCCTCCCCTTAAGCAAAAGCAGGACTTTGTCTAACTTACTAATCGGTCCTCCCCTTAGTAGCAGCTCAATAATTAATCATGCCAAATGCTCACCACCAAGTGATTAAATCGTGAAACATCAAACCCTTTGGTGAGTAAATCAGCTACATTATCATCTGAATGAACCTTGACAACATTAATGAGCCTATGCTCATAACAATCTCTGATGAAGTGATGCCTAATATGAATGTGCTTGGTCTTGGAATGATAAATTGGATTCTTCACAATGCAAATGGTACTCTCATTATCAATATTGATAGGAGTATTCTTGAAATTGAACCAATAGTCCAAGAGTTGATTACGCATCCACAAAACTTGTCCACAACGACTACGTGGCCATATTCTACTTCATGAGGAGAGTGCCAATTGTTTGCTTCTTACGACCATGAAACTAATCTTCTTCCAAGATATTGGCATCCTCGAGTAGTTGATGTTACGTCATAATTGTCACATAATCACTATCTTAAAAGCTTCCAGTGAAAAGGGAATCCTTTGGATACCACAACCCTAACTTAGGTTGTTGTTTCAAATAATGAAAATTCTCTTCCTTTGCATTCATATATGAGAGACCTTAGGTGAGACTTGATATCTTGCACATAAACAAACGCAAACATGATATGGGCCTAGATGCGATTAAATACATAAGACGACAAATCATAGATCAGTACAACTTGACTTGTGGGTTGACCATCTTCATCCTTGCCCAATGAGTTGATAGACTTGATAGGTGTAGTGACTGGCTTTATAGCATCAAAATTAAACCTCTTGAGGATGTCTGAGACATACTTATCTTGGTGATGAAAATTCCTTCCTTTGTTTAACTTGAAGTCCCAAAAGAATGTTAACTCACCAATAGAACTCATTTGAAATTCATTACGTCATTTGCTCAAACTCTTAACCATAGATTTTTGGTAGCTCCAAAGATGATATCATCAACATATACTTGAACCAACATGATATCCTTCTTGTCTCTCTTGATAAACAAAATCTTGTCAATGGCTCCCCTCTTGTAACCATGTTGTAACAAGAAAGTAGAGAGCCTCTCATACAAAGCTCTAGGTGCTTGATGAAGGCCATAAAGAGCCTTAACCACCTTGTAGACTTTGGTTGGATGCGCAGGATCTTCAAAACCAGGAGGTTGTTTGACATAAACCTCATCTATAATAGTGCCATAGAGAAAGGCACTTTTGACATCCATTTGATATACCTGAAATCCCATATATGATACAAAAGCAATGAATATTCGAATGGATTCAATCCTTGCTACAGGAGCAAATACTTCATCATAATCTACTCCTTTTTCTTGTCTGTAGCCTTGTGCTGCTAACCTTGCCTTGTTCTTGATGACATTACCTTTTTCATCTCTCTTGACTTTGAAAACCCATATGGTTCCAATAACTTTCTTTCCATCTGGTAGATCACATAATACCCAAACTTCTTGAAGTTTGAATTGAAAAGTTCTTCTGCATAGCTTCAACTTGACTTTCTTTAGATAATGCTTGAGCTATGATTCTTGGGTTCTTCTTGAAAGATAAAGCAAGTT